>JARQOD010000002.1:142850381-142878978 GCA_033576555.1 Oophaga sylvatica
GTGACCCGGTCCGTGGCCCTGGGCGTCCAATAAAAGGGGAATATTTACAGGGATGATAGAGTTTGTAGTAAGGTGTTTGTGACGCCACCTGTGGTTTCTGGTCAGAGGTGATCAGCTCTGCAGTGCAGATCCTCTGAGACTGGTGGTGATGCAGCAGAGTTGAAATAGCTTTCCACAGGTAAAGCTTGTGGTTTCAGGGCAGAGAGATGTTGTAGAGGGAGTAATGGTGCTGGTAGATGTAGCAGAGTGAAGTGTGTGACACAGGAAGAAACTGAGGAGACAGTCAGTTTCAGCTTCCAAGGTTTTACTCACAGTTCTGTCTGCAGCACAGATGCCCGCTTGGTACAGTGTCCCCCAGGTGAGGGGCTCAGCAAACTCCCAGGTAGATTGGGAAACACCTTTCCAGGACTCCTTTCTATGTGTTCCTTTCACTGGCTGTCTCACTGTGCTGATTCCCACTCCTTCTACCTTTCCAGCACCTTCACAAACAGTGTCCCGGATCAGCTGCTGCGAATCCTGTCGGATAACGTTCTCTCTCTGCGTTTCCTTGATTCTATATAGCTGCCTTTCCGGAGAAGATGAATGTGGTTGTTGACTGTGATCCCTAAAGTTATCACAGCAGTCGGCTTGCTAGCTGAGTCATAAAGTTCTCCACTAGGCTAGGGCCAAGTCAACTTCTGCGACCTGGTCCCTCCGCAATCGGATCGGGCCCCATGGATGGATCACTCACTATCCGTGCCCCTAGGACTCCTTCTCTCCTTCCAGAAGCTTCCCTTCTGTTCCTTCTATAACTTGCTTTCTCCGTCTGGGGCCGAGCTCTTCCCAGCTCAAGGTCCCCTCTCAGACTGTCTCTCTGCAGCTCCCCCTGACCTGTCGGCAGTTCTGCTTCCTTTCACATTCTCCTCACGTCTGCCTCACTCCTTCCTGCTCTCGAAGCTTCACTTTCCATCCTTCTTACTAGCTCCACCCACCCATACACTCTTTACAACCAGCCAGGGTGCCCGGCTGCTATAGTCTGTGTTGGGTGCAGGTGTTAGAGTCCTGGGTGGTGCTCCCTCCTTACCTGAGAGTGGGATATCACACCTCTGGATGAGGTGCAATACCTCTGTGGCGACTGAACCCTCAGGTGCGCCACATACCCCCCCTGTTAAACACAGCACGTCCGCGGGCTGAAACAGAGTAAAACAGGTGTTACAGGAAACATACAAAATTTTCTGCAATGCATTACAACAGGTACTATATCAATAAAATGCAACTTCCCTTTATGGGAGGCACTTTTTCTTAAACGTTACATAATAACATTACCTTACATTATTTACTATAAAAGTGCTATTGGCAGTAACCGTTAACTTTCAATTTCGCTACCAGGATAGAGCATAATTTCCCTACAAAAATGCTATTTACATTTGATTCTTTTTCCTATAAAAGTACTGTCACTTTATTAACAATTATTCTTTCTCCTTAGTGCAAGCCCCATCCGGGGTGTTCTCTGTGTAGCAACCGTTGCTACTAGGCTCACTACCTAATCTGGACTTCTTGTCCCTGCAACAAT
Source organism: Oophaga sylvatica (assembly GCA_033576555.1). Classification (NCBI taxonomy): domain Eukaryota; kingdom Metazoa; phylum Chordata; class Amphibia; order Anura; family Dendrobatidae; genus Oophaga; species Oophaga sylvatica. Next base: position 142,851,934 of record JARQOD010000002.1, read on the forward strand.
GCTTCTTATTATTCTTAAAACATTTTCTACAAAAAGTGCTTTCAGTCCTCAAATAACTGTCTGCACATATTTACACTAAGTGGTATCTGTTACCAATAACTATCACACACATTATCTACAAGTGCTATTCTATGACTCTGCAATATAAAACAATTCTGCAATATAAAACATTCCTTACTTCACTCTAAGCATAATGTACAAATATAATAACATTTTTATTAATACACAATCATAACTGTCATTAAATGAGGTAGGTGGCAGATACTTTCCCAGCCGGGGTATCTTCAAGTGTCCTTGTGCTTGTGGAGGACCCATTCAAAACCTCCAAAGTTGGTCTTGAGTGGGCTGCAAGACATAACTGGTCTCCCCCAAAAGACCTTATCTTCGACCACACCTACGGGTTTTTCTTCAGATCTGTAGTTGTGCAATGGTGGGACTTATTTTTCTAAAAGTGCATGTAAAACCAAGAAGGAGCACCTAAAGAGGTGCTAAACTATTTACAAGTGAAGTTTCTGGATCACTCAGCGTTCATGATCTCCAAGTCTCACTTATCCTATAAAATCAGTATAAACTTGCAAAACCCTCCTGGGTTAACTTTAACTATTTACATACTTTTCTCTGTGGTCAAGTCAGATCAATTTTCCTTACTTGAAGGAGGCTGATCCATGTAGCCTCCTGGAGCAATGGAAGTGCTGGCTTTCTTCTGCTTCAATGGTAGGACCTGTTGCCTCTTGCTTCCTGCTATCATGGGAGCGATCACATAAGACGTTGCTCCCTGGGATATAGTGGCAGTTGGAGCATCCTTGATGATGGCTGCCGGCGAGACTTCATCTGCTTCTGTTACTTTCGATGGCGCAACTGCAGCCTGAGGAATTGGTAGAACTGCTGCAGCCTGTGTCACTGTTGGTTGTGTCTGCGGCTCCTCGACCTCTCCTTCCAGGAACACCAGGTCAGCTAATGATGACCGAATGGAGCCTCTATCTCCCTGGCCGGGGGAGTCATCTGCTCCCACCCCGTGCCCAGCAAGCCTCCGCTCACCGCTCGCCATACCGTCTTTCTGGATCTTGGCCTTCTCTTCCGTTTTGTTTCCCGCCGCTGGGCTTCTCTCCACCCCCGAGGGGCGGTACCTCTTTCCTTTGCCGCCATGACACGCTAGGACGCGAACTCCCCTAGCAGTCGGCCATGATGCAGTTGCAAAGAAATACAGGCAGGGGAGGTCCATGCTGTTTCGCGCTCTTTCTTGGGTACCGCCCACGATGGCACGCCTCACTGCGCTCCTCGTGTAGCAGCCATGTCCGCCATCTTTACAGTCTAAATCACAATTTGATGAGTCCAATCCTTTACACATACTGTTAGGCGCAGAAGACCCTTGTTCAAGGGCCCGTTCATCCTGTTCGTGTCGTCAAAATGGGTCTCCCGCCAGGGCAGGGGGATACTCGGTACCGGGCCGGTGTCTTAAAGGGATGTGTAGTAAGAAAAGCTCGGCACACCAACGGATATATTGATATCCAAAGTGAAATTTATTAACAAGTAGTACATACACCACCAAAGATTCGGTCTGTGCTCAGACCTTCATCAAGGTACTATATATGTACTTTCACTTCATACACAGATACCTATTTGTAGGTTAGCTCCCCATATGTTCGAGATAATTTCTTAAGTGGGATATTCGGTGGTTGCCTGGAGCACGGTCCCTGGGCGCCGGACGCGGTGTCCGCCGCTTGTCCTGTGTGCAGGGATGTGTCACAGCGGCAGTGACCCTGTCCGTGGCCATGGGCGTCCAATAAAATGGGAATATTTACAGGGGATGATAGAGTTTGTAGTAAGGTGTTTGTGACGCCACCTGTGGTTTCTGGTCAGAGGTGACCAGCTCTGCAGTGCAGATCCTCTGAGACTGGTGGTGATGCAGCAGAGTTTAAATAGCTTTCCACAGATGAGGGGCTCAGCAAACTCCCATTCAGATTGGGAAACACCTTTCCAGGACTCCTTTCTATACGTTCCTTTCACTGGCCGTCTCACTGTACCTTTCCAGCACCTTCACAAACAGTGTCCCGGATCGGCTGCTGCGAATCCTGTCGGATAACTTCTCTCTCTGCGTTTCCTTGATTCTGTATAGCTGCCTCTCTGGAGAAGATGAATGTGGTTGTTGACTGTGATCACTAAAGTTATCACAGCAGTCGGCTTGCTAGCTGAGTCATAAAGTTCTCCACTAGGCTAGGGGCCGAGTCCCCTTCTGCGACCTGGTCACTCCACAATCGGATCGGGCCCCACGGATGGATCACTAACTATCTGTGCCCCTAGGACCACTTCTCTCCTTCCAGAAGCTTCCCATCTGTTCCTTCTATAACTTGCTTTCTCCTTCTGGGGCCGAGCTCTTCCCAGCTCAAGGTCCCCTCTCAGACTGTCTCTCTGCAGCTCCCCCTGACAGGGAGCTGCCTGTCGGCAGGTCTGCTTCCTTTCACATTCTCCTCACGTCTGCCTCACTCCTTCCTGCTCTCGAAGCTTCACTTCCCATCCTTCTTACTAGCTCCACCCACCCATACACTCTTTACTACCCAGCCTGGGATGAGACCATCCTCCTGTAGGGTACATCCAGGGTGCCCGGCTGCTATAGTCTGTGTTGGGTGCAGGTGTTAGAGTCCTGGGTGGTGCTCCCTCCTTACCTGAGAGTGCAATACCTCTGTGGCAACTGAACCCTCAGGGGCACCACACATCCACATATGGGGTATTTCTACATTCAGCAGAATTTGTGGGACAAATTTTGGTGCCATTTTTACCCATTTCCCATTGTGAGAATGTAAAACTTGGGGCTAACATATAATCTTGGTGGTAAAAATGTAAATTATTTTTTCTTCACTGCCCAATGGTTAAAATTCAGTGACACACCTGTGGTGTCAGTATAATCGCTGCACCCCTAGATGAATTTATTGAGAGGTTTAATTGGTAAAATGGGCTCACTTATTGGGGCTTCCACTGTCCTGCCACCTCAGGGGCTCTGCCAATGTAACATGGTGCCCTCAAACAAGTGCAGCAAAATCTGCACTGTAATATGGCGCTACTTCCCTTCTGAGTTTTGTACTGTGTCTCAAAAGTAGTTTTCGAACACATATGTGGTATCGGTGAACTCAGGAGAAATTACACAACAAACTTTGGGGTCCATTTCTCCTTTTGCCCTTGTGAAAATAGAAAATTTGTAGCTAAAAAAGATTTTTGTAAGAAAAATGGGATTTTTTTATTTTCACAGCTTAAAGTTATAAACTTATGTGAAGCACCTGAGGATTCAATGGTGCTCAATACACATCTAGATAAGGTCCCAAAGGGGTTTAGTTTCCAAAATAGTGTCATTTATGGGGGGTTTCCACTGTTTAGGCACATCAGAGGCTCTTCATGGCGTGTTCTAAAAAGTCAATAAAATTTTGCATTCAAAAAGTCAAATGGCTCTCCTTCCATTCCAAGCCCTGCCGTGCCCCCAAACAGTAGCATTCCCCTAAATATGGGGTATCGTTGTACTCAGGAGAAATTGCACAACAAACTTGGGATCCATTTTCTACTTTTGCCCTTATGAAAATGTGGAGCTAAGAAAGATTTATCTGGGAAAAAATTTGATTTTTTTATTTTCACAGCTTAACGTTATAAACTTCTGTGAAGCACCTGGGGGGTTTAAGGTGCTCAATACACTAGATAAGGTCCCAAAGGGGTTTAGTTTCCAAAATAGTGTTGCTTGATGCGGGTTTCCACTGTTTAGGCACATCAGGGGCTCTCCAAAACATGAGATGGTGTCCGCTAATTATGCCAGCAAATTTTAACATTCAAAAAGTCAAATGGCGCTCCTTCCCTTCCGAGCCCTGCCGTGTGCCCAAACAGTAGATTTCCCCCACATATGGGTTATTGGCATGTTCAGGAGAAATTGCACAACAAAATGTATGTATGTATGGTCCATTTTTTGTGAAACTAAAAAAAATTAGGTCTAAATGAAAATTTTTGTGTAAAGAAAAGTAAATGTTAATTTTTTTCTTCCACATTCCAAAAATTCCTGTGAAACACCTGACGGGTTAATAAACTTCTTGAATGTGGTTTTGAGTAGCTTGAGGGGCGCAGTTTTTAGAATGTCACTTTTGGGTATTTTCTGTAATATATGTCCCTCAAAGTAACTTCAAATGTGATGTGGTCCCTAAAAAAATGGTTTTGCAAATTTTGTTGTAAAAATGAGAAATCGCTGTTCAACTTTTAACCCTTGTAACTTCCTAACAAAAATATTATGTTCAAAAATTGTGCTGATGTAAAGTAGACATGTGGGAAATGTTATTTATTAACTTTTTTGTGTGATATGACTGATTTAAGCGCATAAAAATTAAAAGTTTGAAAATTGCGAAATTTCCGCCAAATTTCCATTTTTTTCACAAATAAAAGCCACTATATATTTTTCCAGTTTTAAGTACATTATATAGTAAGGTAAAGTATCTGGTATCATTCAAACCTACAACTCATCCCACAAAAAAAGTCTTCATCCAGCTATGTCAACTGAAAAAGTAGAAAAAAGTTATGGCTCTTGCAAAAAATGGAGGAAAAACTAATTGTCAGATCACAAAATGGTTAAACCAGTTGTGTTTTTTTGCATTATTTTGCAATTGATTATGGCTTTTATCATATATAAATCCAAATGAAATCAGGCTTTGATCATCTCCCTTATGCAAGCTACTGAATTTTACTTTGACTGTTCTATACTGCCATCTATTGGACGTTAATTATAAAATTATATATTTATTTACCCACCACAACACATATAGAATTGACTTTAAAAAAAATGTTAGCATTAATTGTTTTAAAATGCCTTATCTTAAAAAAAAAAAATTACAACAAGAAACCCTGGTTTGGGCAGTGTAAGGCTGCTTTCAACATCTCTTTTATCTCATACATGAAAAACAATCCATGTTTTTTTTCAGTTGGCTGCACCCATTTTTGGTCTGTGTTTGATTTTTCCCAAAAAAGGTCATATGAAAAGGTACATTAATTGTAAAGCAATTAAAACATTATTTATTTTATTTTAACGGCCTTTGGCTCAATCTTGAGCACCTGCGACTTGATTGAAGAACGATCTGTAGGTAGATCGATTTAGTGCAAACCTAGATAGGTCACCAAAGTCATTGTTAGGGTAATCAATAGTTAAAAGTTATAGCAAAAAATATATTTCCAATAGATGTTCTCATGGCAGGGACAAAAGAATATTTGTAGATTTGTAGTTATCAAACACCTGTTTCTGCGATAGAGACAGATTGAGACTGCGACGATGGATTTATACAGGACTTGTGTTATCAGCACCTGTCGGTTAGATAAGCAGGTATATTCAGGGAAGATAGCTCAAGATAGTGTCGTCGCTTCAAATATCTTTTGTATTATATCTAACATTCCAAGAAGTCAATTATGCAAATAGATATTAACCAATAAGAAATAGACAAGTATATTTGAGTCACTCTATTACATTCTATGAGTATAAAAAGTCCGGTGATGTACAAAAAGTTAGACAATGCTTATGACCAATGCCTTGTCCACTTGCTGCAAGATGAGAATTAAAACTACCTTGCCTTGGGAGATAATTTTTCTGTCATTTGCGCCGTTATCTTGATAGTATCAAACTATCGAGATTCTGGTCTTCCTCGTCTCCTTGTTTCTTTTATTCTTCCGATTTATGATGTCCTTCTCAAGTGATTACTGTCTTTGTATGATGTCTCCAAAGTAGGCAAGTCGTAGCTTGGTGATCCTTGCATCAAGTGACATGTCTTGATTTGTTCCAAAATGTATTTATTTGTTCTTCTTGCCATCCATGTTATTGATAACATCCTTCTCCAGCACCACATTTTGATGGCGTTGACTCTTCTTCTGTCGTGTTTCTTTATCATCAAGGTTCTGCATTCATATTCTACAACAGAAAAGACCAAACTACCGTATGTATGAGCAGTGTCTTCGTCGCCAGTGAAATGTTCCTTGATTTGAAAACCTTGTCTAGTGACTTCATTGTTGATTTGCCCATAGCTATTCTACTATTGACTTCCGGTGTTATTGCTGCATCTCGAGTTATCATCAATACGAGTAGGTGGATGTCCTTTACTAATTCCAGTTCATTGTTGTCCACCTCAAATGTGTCCTGGTTGTACCTGGCAGTAGTCAATATCTTTGTCTTCTTTGTATTGAGTAGCAGTCCCATGTTCAAGCTTTCTATCTTGACACTCCATAATACGTCCTTCATTCCATTTACTCTTGTTTCTATCAATGTTGTATCATCTGCGCATTTAAGATTGTTGATGATTCCTCCAGCAATTTTGATTCCTTCTCCTTTTTCAGCAAGTCCAGCCTTCCTGAAAATAGCTTCTGCATATAAATTGAAGAAAAATTATGACATGATGCAACCTTGGCTGTCGCTTCACTCTACTTTGAATCATGTTGTGTCGCCATGTTATGTTCGGACTGTTGCTCCTTGGTTGATGTAAAGGTTCCTAATGAGGCTGATCAGATGGTTCAACACACCCATATCCTTCATGGTATTCCAAAGTTTCTGGTGATCAACACAGTCAAAAGCAAAAATAGATCTCCTTGTTGCATTCTTTGGCCTTTTCCATTATTCATCTAATGTTTGCAATCACATCTCTTCTTCCTCTGCCTTTTCTGAATCCTCCTTGTAACTCTGGCAGTTTTTTGTCAAAGTAAGGCTACAACCGTCTTTGTAAGATCTTCATTAGTATTTTGCTGGTATGAGGTATGAGCGCAATAGTTGTTGGCAGCGGATTATTCAGGATACTCTCCAAGCGTGTGACAACAGAGCTTCTTTATTCAGGAACAATAAGGAACAATATATGATAAGCTTAATGGATTAGGAATAAATCATTTGTGTGTCTCTATCTGTGCAGCATCTACAGCAGGCTGCTTCTCTCATACACAGACATAGGAAAAACAGAAAATACAGTCACATGCTCTTCCTGTGTGAGCCTCTGGGAGTTTTTTTCTTTTAACTTTATAAACAACATACAAATCTAGCAACTAAACACTCATAGACAGGTATGGAGTTGTTGCATCAAACATATTCCAACACCCCCACTCAACAACTACTTATCCTGTCAGTCCCATTGCGGTTCTGAGGTCCACAAACTTGGCTCTTGATAATGGCTTTGTCATACCATCAGCTATCATCTTGTCAGACTCACAATAAACAAACTCGAGTACACCACGTTCCACTAAGTCATGTAAGTGGTGTTGTTTTACAACAATGTGCTTAGCCCTTGCACTAATCTTCTCACTGCATGCAAGTTCAATGCATCCTTGGTTGTCCTCATAGATAACTGCTGGTTGAGCAAATAGCTTGTCGAAATCTTACAAAAGTTGTTTCAACCAAATTACTTCTTGACTTGCATAAGCAGCAGACATATATTCTGCTTCTGTAGAAGATAATGCGACTGAGACTTTTTTTCTGCTGGACCAAGAAATTTAAGTAACCACTTGTTGATTTTCAATCACTTGAATCTCCAGCCCAATCTGCATCCACATAACCTCTGAGAGTGAAAGCTCCTGATGCAGATATCTTAAGATTTAACCTTTGAGTTTCTTTAAGATATGGAAGAATTCTCTTAATTGCATTCCAGTCTCTTTTGCGTGGCTTGCTTACACGTCGGCAGAGAATTCCGACTGTGGCTGTGATATCTGGACGAGTTGTGGTTGCTATGTACAGAAGCGCCCCCACTGCTTGTCTGTAACTCTCATTGCTGGATTTTCCAACTTTAAGTAGGATGGATCCATTGGTGTTGACGCACCTTTGGCTTCTGACATTCCAAACTGGCTTAGTATTGTGGAAATTTTTGAACTTTGGTTGAGAAGAAAACTCCCATCTTCCTCTCTCTGGATTTGGATTTCCAAATAATATGTCACATTTCCAAGGTTCTTAGTCTCAAAATGCTGGTTGAGAATTTCACCTAGCTGTGCAATTTCTTTTTCATTGTGGTAGCTCAGTAAGCTCCCATGTGTAGAGTTGGTGAAGGGACTCCATCTGTTCATTAGCAGCATTTATCCACTTCAGCTTCCTGTGGACAGGCAGTTTTTGCATCTCTTGCCATGACTGTGGCTATGGTTCAGGAAGTGTTCTGACCATATAAGAAAGGCGTCTAGCTGGGATTCCTTTGTTTGGCCTTTCTGATCTCCTGACTGGAGGTTGACTTGGTTCTTCTGTGTCTTCCTTGGTGGCTTCAGAACTTATCCACACTTCAGTGTTTTCCTTTTCGGTGTCTGTTTTTTTTTTATTGAGATTCTTGTTCTCGCTTCTTAGGTTGACTGGTGTAACTTCATGGAATTTGAGCGATACAGAGTTTTCATCAATCACTACATCTCTGGTGATTGTTACTGTGTTGGTCTCTGAGTGCAGGATTCTGTATTCCTTTTGAGTATCACTATAGCCCACCAGGACTCCTTGCTTTGTGTGTGATTCCCACTTGGAACATTTTTCTTTGGGAACATACATAAACGTTTTGCTTCGAAATATCATGAGGTGCTTCCGGTTAGGTTTCTCGCAGTTCCATAGCTCATATAGAATTTTATTTGTGGCTTTACCTGGCATTCTGTTTTAAAGATAGCAAGCTGTCATGATGGCTTCTCCCCAATACGTTGTAGATAGATTCTCATCAAACAACAAACTTCTTCCACTTTCACAGAGAGTACTGTTCTTTCTCTCTGCAATGCCATTTTATTCTGGGTTGTATGGAATGGTAGTCTGGAAAACGATTCCATTCTTTTTCAAAATGCTTTGCACCTTACGACTTGTATATTCGGTTCTATTATCTGCACGCAGGGCTTTTGGCATTCTTCCAAATTTGTTAAAAACTACAGCAAGATATTCTTCAAGTTTCTGTCGAACTTCATCCTTACTGTGAAGCAGGTAGGCGACTGTATATCTGGAGTAGTCATCAATAAATGTGAGAAAATATCTCTTCTTGCTAGGAGTTTGAACACTCATTGGACCACATCTGTATGTATCAGATCCAGAACCTGTGCAGATCTAGTGGTGCTTATTTTAGGAAAGGATTTTCTGGACATTTTCCCTTTAAGACAGCTAGTGCACTTCATCATTTGACTACACTGGTTGATTTCAATACCATTTGCAAGTTAAGCTAGCTTCCTAACTGCTTCTGGGTCTATGTGCCCAAGACATCTGTGTCATACATTGAGACAGTTCTTATGCAGAGCTTGTCTAGCACTGTACACTCTTTCTTTGCATTTTAGTTGATAAAGTTCATCTTGGATTTTTTCCTTCTGCAAGAATGTGACCCTTGTTTGAGATGATGCAGCTGTTATCTAGTAAAGTAACTACATTCCCCTTTTGCGTGAGCTTCTTTACTGACAGAAGATTGCTTTCAAGGCAGAAAACATAGAGAACATCCTTTATTGGGATCTTTCTGCTTTGTGCTGAGGAAACTGGACAGTAGAGGTAGCTGTCTTTTACTCCTTCTGAAGTCATATAGTGACCATTAGCTAAGATGACCTTTTCTGACTTGCTTTCATTAACCCCTTCCCGACCCATGATGCCTACGTAGGTGTCATGAAAACCAGTGGCATCCCGACCCATGACGCCTACGTAGGCGTCATGCTATAAATCATGTTCCTGCGGGTCGGGTGACTGGGGTCACTAAAAGGTCACCCGACCCGCAGGCACAAGACCCTTAGTGCATCACCACAGTGGGGTGGCTTAACCCGCACGTGGCTACAATCGCTCTGATTGGCTGTTAAAAGTGAAACAGCCAATCAGAGCAATCTGTAATATTTCACCACTGAAATCTGGTGAAATATTACAATCCAGCCATGGCCGATGCTTCAATAGCATCGGCGATGGCTGGACACCTAGTTCCCACCCTCCCACACCGAGTGACGGCGGCGATCGGTCACCGCCGTCACTAAATGCTCCCCTGCGCTCCGTCCGCTCCCCTCCTCCTTGCCTCCGCTCCGGTCCGCTCCCCCCGCCTTCCGCTTCCCCCCTCAGCTGTCCTCACCTCCCCCAGTCCTCTGTTGGCCCTCGATCCGTCCCAGCGTCAGTCTGGGACTCTTCATGGGCGCCTGTTATGTTTCGGTAGCTGAGGAGAGCAGGAAAAAACGGCAATACACCAGAGAGGTTGGAATCTATTGGATTGCAGTACCCTGACTAACCACCACAACTAAAGGCAGCCGTGGAGAGTTCCTACGTTGGTCCTAGACGCCTCGTCACAGCCTGAGAGATTAACTACACTTAAAGATAGAAAGAGGAAAGCTATCTGCCCCGGAGCAGATCCCCAAAGAACATAGGAAGCCCCCAAACATGTAATGGCGGTTAGACAAGAGGAAATACAGACACAGACAGAAAATAGTATGAGCAAACGCTGGGGCCCAATCTGCCTAGACAGAAAAAGATAGAAAGGATACTCACTGCAATCCAAAAAAACCCTAAAAAATGCCAACGTACTGATTGCAAAAAGACCTGAGATCACACGACCTCTACCACCTAAATCAGTTCTCTGGTGTAACAAAACTAAGCCGCAGCCACTGAAAAAACAGGAAAAGGCAAATGAACAAATAACAATGGCTCCAGAGGAACTGAGAGGAGCCCAAGCCCCCCGGTGGGGGGAACCTGGCTAACCTCACAGAAATGCAGAGAAATATGCAAATGGTAAGCACAAAAACAAAAACAGAAAATATCTTATCTGAAAGCAGAAGAAGAGGCAAGACTCAGCAAGCTTCCAAGTGAACCAGGAACAACAGTGGAGACAAGAACAATTGATCACCGGCAACCTTGAAGGGAGGGAACCTCCCTTATATGAAGTCAGTCTGTGAATCCTGATCGCCAATCCTCATTGAATGGTTCAGTACTGTTTGTAACCACCAGAGGGAGCTTCTGCTCAGAATTCATTTCCAAAACATTCACAACAGTACTCCCCCCTTGAGGAGGGGTCACCGAACCCTCATTTGTGCAACCAGGTCGGTCAGGATGAGCTCTGTGATATGCACGGATCAGTCTCCTAGCATGGATGTCCGAAGCAAACACCCAAGAATTGTCCTCCTGACCATAACCTCTCCACTTAACCAAATACTGGAGTTTCCATCTAGAAAAACGAGAATTCAATATTTTCTCAACCACATACTCCAGATTGCCCTCAACCAAAACAGGATCAGGAGGCACAGCCATAGGAACCACTGGCTCGAAAAAACTCTTCAATAAGGACTTGTGGAACACGTTATGGATCTTAAATGTCCCTGGAAGAAGTAAACGAAAGGAAACAGGATTAAGAATCTCCATGATCTTATAAGGTCCAATGAACCTAGGCTTAAACTTAGGAGATGCAACTCTCATAGGGATATTTCTTGAGGACAACCAGACCAAGTCCCTCACTTTAAACCGAGGACCATCAGTCCTATGCCGGTTGGCAAACCGCTGGGCCTTCTCCTGAGAGAGGGACAACCTCTCCACTACCTGGTCCCAAATCTGCTGCATACGCTCCACAACAGAGTCAACACCCAGACAGACAGAAGCCTCCGTCTGTCCCGAAGAAAATCGAGGGTGAAACCCAAAATTGCAGAAAAATGGAGACATCAAAGTGGCAGAGCTAGCCCTATTATTAAGAGCAAACTCAGCCAAAGGCAAAAAAGAGACCCAGTCATCTTGATCAGCAGACACAAAGTATCTCAGATAAGTCTCGAATGTCTGGTTTGTTCTCTCAGTTTGTCCATTGGTCTGAGGATGAAAAGCAGAGGAGAAAGACAATTGAACACCAAGTTTAGAACAAAAAGTCCTCCAAAATCTGGAAACAAACTGGACTCCTCTGTCAGACACAATGTTCTCAGGAATGCCGTGTAACCGAACCACGTGCTGAAGGAACAAAGGCACCAATTCGGAGGAGGAAGGCAACTTGGGTAATGGCACAAGATGTATCATCTTGGAAAACCTATCATTAATCACCCAGATAACGGTCATTCTCTGAGAAACAGGGAGGTCGGAAATAAAATCCATAGAGATATGGGTCCATGGTCTCTTGGGCACAGGCAATGGCATCAACAAACCACTAGAGCGAGAGCAAGGCTTGGAGCGAGAGCAAGTCCCACAGGACTGCACAAACTCCCTGACGTCACGAGACAAAGTAGGCCACCAAAAGGACCGACTCACCAAGTCTCTGGTACCAAAAATTCCGGGATGACCGGCCAACGACGAACAATGAATCTCAGACATCACACTCTTCTTCCATTGGTCTGGGACAAACAATTTCCCAACAGGGCAGCGCTCGGGTTTATCCTACTGACACCCCTCCAGAGCCAGTCTCAAATTGGGCGAGATGACGGAAAGAACTACACCCTCTTTCAAAATAACAGCAGGATCAGATAACTCAGGAGAGTCCGCAAGGAAACTCCTCGAGAGGGCATCCACCTTAATATTCTTAGTGCCAGGAAGAAAGGAAACCACAAAATTAAAATGTGTGAAAAACAAGGCCCACCTGGCCTGTCTAGGATTAAGTCGCTTGGCTGATTCCAGATAAACCAGATTCTTATGGTCCGTGAGGACCACCACCTGATGTTTGGCTCCCTCCAGCCAATGTCTCCACTCTTCAAAAGCCCACTTCATGGCCAATAACTCCCGATTACCCACATCATAATTACGTTCAGTTGGAGAAAATTTTCGAGAGAAAAAGGCACAAGGGTTACTTTTAGAGGTCTCAGGATCTCTTTGGGACAAAACGGCACCTGCCCCAATTTCAGAGGCATCAACCTCCACCTGAAAAGGCAGAGAAACATCACGCTGCCGTAGAACAGGAGCAGAAGTGAATCTCTGCTTAAGTTCCTGAAACGCAGAGACTGCCTCAGGAGGCCAATTCACCACATCAGAACCCTTTTTGGTCAAATCAGTCAATGGTTTAACAATAACAGAGAAATTACCAATAAATTTACGATAAAAATTGGCAAAACCCAAGAATCTCTGAAGAGCCTTTAATGAAGTAGGTTGGACCCAATCACAGATGGCCTGAACCTTGACCGGGTCCATTTCAATAACAGATGGAGACAAAATGAATCCCAGAAATGAGATCCTCTGTACGCCAAAAAGACACTTTGATCCCTTCACATACAGAGCATTCTCTCTCAAAATCTGGAACACAGTCCGAACATGTTTCACATGAGAGTCCCAGTCATTGGAAAAAATCAAGATATCATCCAAATAAACAATCAGAAATTTATCCACAAATTCCCTGAAAATGTCATTCATGAAGGACTGGAAGACGGAAGGAGCATTAGTGAGCCCAAAGGGCATCACTAGGTACTCAAAATGCCCCTCTGGGGTATTAAACGCCGTCTTCCATTCATGCCCGTGCTTAATGCGAATAAGGTTATACGCCCCCCCTGAGGTCAAGTTTGGTAAACCAAGTAGCACTTTTCACCCTGGAAAACAGGTCAGAAATCAAGGGTAACGGATATTGATATTTCACAGTGATCTTGTTCAAGAGACGATAATCAATACGGCCTTAATGAACCATCCTTTTTGGCCACAAAGAAAAAACTGGCACCCAAGGGTGAAGAGGATGGTCTGATATGACCCTTCTCCAATGACTCCTTGATATAAGACCGCATAGCGTCATGTTCAGGTACAGACAAGTTAAAAAGGCGACCTTTAGGGAGTTTACTACCAGGCACTAATTCAATAGCGCAGTCATAGCTCCTATGGGGGGGCAAGGATGCAGATTTACTTTCGCTAAACACATCAGAAAAATCAGTCAAAAAGTCAGGAACATCCTGAGACTGGGGAGAGGCAGAAAAAACAGGAGTGTTTGCATTAACACATTGGCAGCCCCAACTGGTTACAGACACAGATTTCCAATCCAAAACAGGATTATGAAACTGCAACCAAGGGAAACCTAGTACAATAATGTCATGCAGATTATACAGTACCAAAAATTTGCAACTCTCCTGATGATCAGGTTCAACCCTCATTATCACCTGAGTAGAAAACTGGGGTTTATTCTCAGCCAAAGGGGTAGAATCAATCCCCAGTAGGGGAATAGACTTCCGTAGGGTATCAAGTGAAACCCACAACGTTTGGCAAAATCAAAATACATCAGGCTAATAGCTGCTCCAGAATCAACAAAAGCCTGAGCAGAAAATGTGGACAGGGAGCAAATCAGGGTAACAGTCAACAGAAATTTAGTCTGAACACTACCCAAGACAACTGAGCGTGCAAAACGTGTTCCCCGCTTAGGGCAGACAGAAATAGCATGAGAGGTGTCACCACAATAGAAACATAACCCATTGCATTTTCGAAACTCATGACGCTGTGCCCCAGAAGCCACTCTATCACACTGCATGGGTTCAGAAGCTGGCTCACAAGGCAACACTATTCCACGCATACCTCTACGCTCACGCAAACGTCTGTCAATTTGAATCGCCAATGACATAGAATCATTGAGACCAGAGGAAGCAGGGAAACCCACCATAACATCTTTTACATTCTCTGACAGCCCCTTCCGAAAAAGGGCTGCCAAAGCATCATCATTCCATTTGGTTAGGACTGCCCATTTTCGGAATTTCTGACAGTACAACTCAGCGTCCTCAAGCCCCTGATTTAATACCAACAAGGTTCTTTCAGCTTGATCAGTGACATTAGGCTCATCGTACAATAACCCCAGAGCCAGAAAAAATGCATCAACATCACTCAAAACAGGGTCCCCAGGTTTCAGGGAAAAAGCCCAATCCTGAGGATCGCCGCGCAGGAGAGAGATGACAATTTGAACCTGCTGTGCTGCGTTCCCTGAGGACTTAGGTTTTAAAGCAAAAAACAACTTACAGTTATTTTTGAAATTCCGAAATTTGGCCCGATCTCCCAAAAACAAATCTGGCATGGGAATCCTAGGTTCCACAACCGGCAACCCGGCAAGATAGACAGCAATACTCCAAACCTCAGTGGCAAGCTGATCCACACGGCCAGACAGCTGTGCAAGCTCCATTGAGAGAAAAAAAAAATCCTCCTCAGCACCCAGAGAAAAAGAGGGAAAAATGCAAGAAACAGAAAAAAAAAAAAAAATCTCTGACAACTTTTTTTCTTTCCACACTATTTTTCCCTTCTGTGAGTACCATACAATTTTCAGTTAGGCCGGTGATACTGTTATGTTTCGGTAGCTGAGGAGAGCAGGCAAAAACGGCAATACACCAGAGAGGTTAGAATCTATTGGATTGCAGTACCCTGACTAACCACCACAACTAAAGGCAGCCGTGGAGCGTTCCTACGTTGGTCCTAGACGCCTCGTCACAGCCTGAGAGATTAACTACACCTAAAGATAGAAAGAGGAAAGCTATCTGCCCCGGAGCAGATCCCCAAAGAACATAGGAAGCCCCCAAACATGTAATGGCGGTTAGACAAGAGGAAATACAGACACAGACAGAAAATAGTATGAGCAAACGCTGGGGCCCAATCTGCCTAGACAAAAAAAGATAGAAAGGATACTCACTGCTATCCAAAAAAACCCTAAAAAATGCCAACGTACTGATTGCAAAAACACCTGAGATCACACGACCTCTACCACCTAAATCAGTTCTCTGGTGTAACAAAACTAATCCGCAGCCACTGAAAAAACTGGAAAAGGCAAATGAACAAATAACAATGGCTCCAGAGGAACTGAGAGGAGCCCAAGCCCCCCGTGGGGGGAACCTGGCTAACCTCACAGAAATGCAGAGAAATATGCAAATGGTAAGCACAAAAACAAAAACAGAAAATATCTTATCTTAAAGCAGAAGAAGAGGCAAGACTCAGCAAGCTTCCAAGTGAACCAGGAACAACAGTTGAGACAAGAACAATTGATCACCGGCAACCTTGATGGGAGGGAACCTCCCTTATATGAAGCCAGTCTGTGAATCCTGATTGCCAATCCTCATTGAATGGTTCAGTACTGTTTGTAACCACCAGAGGGAGCTTCTGCTCAGAATTCATTTCCAAAACATTCACAACAGGCGCCGCCATCTTGGAAAATGGCATGCGCCCGCCGGCCAGCAGCTTCAGTAATTTATTTTGATCACTGTGATAAACTCTCACAGTGATCAAAATAAATAAAAAAGTAAATAAATCCCCCCTTTATCACCCCCATAGGTAGGGACAAATAATAAAATTTAGAAAATATATTTTTTTTCTATTAGGGTTGGAATTACAGTTAGGGTTAGGGTTAGCCTTATGGTTAGGGTTATGTTAGGGTTAGGCTGGATAAATATTGCGTAATGGCAGTCTGTTAGATGGACTGCGTTACACTGCGGTATAACGCGGTGTAACGCAGTCCGTTAACGCTGCCATTCACCGCCATTTGCGGGCGCATCGCAACGCATGCCGTAAAGCGGCATGCGTTTGCGACATGCCGTCATTCAGTGACGGAGCCTCGAACGCAGCCTGCAGCGTCTGGGCTCCGTCTGTCACGCTGTCTCTGCATACAGGAGGACCGGGGTCTATGCTGACCCTAAGCTGGGGTCCTGACTAATCCCTCTACCTGGAGGTACTGTTGATGGTACAGGGGTCCAGGCCGCCAGCGTAACCCTATCTCCTGTGAATCCCTGACCATTGTAATCTAGTCCTGAGAAGGACCCTGATTACCACCACAGGGAAACAGGAAGATAACTGCCTACACACAGTATAAGACAAACGAGACAGTACAAGGGGTAAAACAAAAGACACCTTGCATACAAAACTACCACTACAGAGGGAACACCAACGGGTAAGGAGATAAATACTAAAGCGAGGAGAGGAGAAAACCACAACAGGTACTCTTAGCTTTAGACTTCTCAATATGATCCGCTCTGCTGGTCTGCATGAATGCTTTCACCGACACTTCCCTAGCAGACAGGCAGGTATTTGAAGGAAACCAATTATCACAACATTAATTGCAGCTGAGCGAGGCTGGTCTTGTCCAGCACAGAGAGAAGGAGAATTAACTCTCTCATTGCCGAAAAACACCCAGCAGCAGAAACTCAGCTGTGAGAAGTCAGGGTGTGCAATTGTGACGATCTTCGCAGCGACACACCTGTGACACCATCACCGCTAACGCAGATGAATCATCTGCTGATTCCTCTGCGCTAGCGGGTATAGCATAACGCGATCGCGTAATGCTATACCGTTAACAGCCCATCACCGCTATGCGTTGAACGGGCTGGTAAATCATAATGTGAACCTAGCCTTAGGGTTAGGTTAGGGTTAGGACTAGGGTTAGCATTAGGGTTATAATTAGGGTTAAGGTTAGGCTGGATTCATATCACGTTATGGCAGTCCGTTAGACAGACTACATTATACCACGGTATAACGCGGTGTAACGCAGTCCGTTAATGCTGCCATTCACCCCCATTTGAGGGCGCATCGCGACGTATGCCGTAAAGCGGCATGCGTTTGCGACATGCCGTCATTCAGTGACGGAGCCTCGAACGCGGCCTGCAGCGTCTGGGCTCCGTCACCGCTAACGCAGATGAATCATCTGCTGATTCCTCTGAGCTAGCGGGTATAGCATAACGTGATCGCGTTATGCTATACTGTTACCAGCCCGTCAACGCTATGTGTTGAACGGGCTGGTAAAACGTAATGTGAACCTAGCCTTTAGCATTAGGGTTAGAATTAGGGTTGGGGTTAGAATTAGGGTTACGGTTAGAATTAGGGTTAGGGTTGGAATTCGGGTTAGGGTTGGAATTAGGGTTACAGTTAGAATTAGGGTTAGGGTTGGAATTAGGGTTAGGGTTAGGGTTGGGATTAAAGTTAGGCTTGTGGTTAGGGTTAGAGTTAGGATTAGTGTTAGGGGTGTTTTGGGGTTAGGGTTGGGATTAGGTTTAGGCTTGTGGTTAGGGTTATGGTTAGGGTTGGGATTAGGGTTAGGGGTGTGTTGGGGTTAGGGTTATGGTTAGGGTTCGGATTAGGGGGTGTAGGTGTTAGGGTTGGAGTTAGAATTGAGGGGTTTCCACTATTTAGGCACATCAGGGGGTCTCCAAATGCGACATGGAGCCACCATTGATTCCTGCAAATTTTGCGTTCAAAAAGTCAAACAGTGCTCCCTTTATTCCGAGCCCCGACGTGTGCTTAAACAGTGGTTTACCCCACATATGGGGTATCAGCGTCCTCAGGAAAAATTGCACAACATCTTTGGCGGTCTAATTTCTCCTGTTTCCCTAGGGAAAAAAAATTGGGGACTAAAATATCATGTTTGTGGAAAAAAAATATTTTTTATTTTCACGGCTCTGCATTATAAACTTCTGTGAAGAACTTGGAGATTCAAAGTGCTCACCACACTTCTAGAGGAGTTCCTTAGGAGATCTAGTTTCCAAAATGGGGTCACTTGGGGGGGTTTCTACTGTTTAGGCACATCATGGGCTCTGCAAACGTAACATGACGCCCGCAGACCATTCCATCAAGTCGGTATTACAAAACGTCACTTCTTCCCTTCTGAGCCCCGACTTGTGCCCAAACAATGGTTCCCCCCCACATATGGGGTACCAGCATACTCAGGACAAACAGGACAACTTTTGGTGTCCAATTTCTCCTGTTACCCTTGTGAAAATAAAAATTGTGGGCTAAAAAATCATTTTTGAAGGAAAAAAATGATTTTTTATTTTCATGACTCTGGGTTATAAACTTCTGTGAAGCACTTGGGGGTTTAAAGTACACACTACACATCTAGATGAGTTCCTTGGGTGGTCTAGTTTCCAAAATGGGGTCACTTGGGGGGGTTTCCACAATTTAGGCACATCAGGGGCTCTGCAAACGTAACATGACGTCCGCAGACCATTCCATCAAAGTCGGCATTTCAAAACGTCACTACTTCCTTTCCGAGCCCCGACGTGTGCCCATACAGTAGTTTTCTCCAACATATGGGATATCAGCGTACCCAGGACAAATTGGACAACAACTTTTGGCGTCTAATTTCTCCTGTTACCCTTGGGAAAATAAAAAAATTGGGGACTAAAAGATCATGTTTGTGGAAGAAATATTTTTTTTTTTATTTTCATGTCCTGGAGATATAAACTTCTGTGTAGCTCTTGGAGGTTCAAAGTGCTCATCACACATCTAGATAAGTTCCTTGCGGGGTCTAGTTTCCAAAATTGGGTCACTTGTGGGGAGTTTCTATTGTTTAGGCACATCAGGGGCTCTGCAAACATAACATGACGCCCGCAGACCATTCCATCAATGTCGGCTGTTATGTTTTGGTAGCTGATGAGAGCAGGCAAAAACGGCAATACACCAGAGAGGTTGGAATCTACTGAATTGCAGTACCCTGACTAACCACCACAACTAAAGGCAGCCGTGGAGAGTTCCTACGTTGGTCCTAGACGCCTCGTCACAGCCTGAGAGGCTAACTACACCTAAAGATAGAAAGAGGAAAGCTATCTGCCCCGGAGCAGATCCCCAAAGAACATAGGAAGCCCCCAAACATGTAATGGCGGTTAGACAAGAGGAAATACAGACACAGACAGAAAATAGTATGAGCAAACGCTGGGGCCTAATCTAACTTAGACAGAAAAGGATAGGAAGGATACTTACTGCAATCCAAAAAAACCCTAAAAAAACCAACGCTACTAATTGCAAAAACACCTGAGATCACACGACCTCTACCACCTAAATTAGTTCTCTGGTGTAACAAAACTAAGCCGCAGCCACAGCAAAAAAAACTGGAAAAGGCAAATGAACAAACAACAATGGCTCCAGAGGAACCGAGAGGAGACCAAGCCCCCCGGGGAGGGGAACCTGGCCAACCTCACAGAAATGCAGCGAAATATACAAATGGCAAGCACAAAAACAAAAAACAGAAAATATCTTATCTGAGAGCAGGAGAAGAGGCAAGACTCAGCAAGCTTCCAAGTGAACCAGGAAACAACGTTGAGACAAGAACAATTGATCACCGGCAACCATGATGGGGGGAAACCTCCCTTATATCCAGCCAGTCCGTGATCCCTGATTGCCAATCCTCATTGAATGGTTCAGTACTGTCTGCAACCACCAGAGGGAGCTTCTGCTCAGAATTCATTTCTAAAACATTTATAACATTCGGCATTTCAAAACGTCACTACTTCCCTTCCGAGCCCCAACGTGTGCCCGAACAGTGGTTCCCCCCACATATGGGGTACCAGTGTACTCAGGACAAACTGTACAAGAACTTTTGGGGTCCAATTTCTCCTGTTACCCTTGTGAAAATAAAAAATTGCGGGTTAAAAAAATCAGTTTTTGAGGAAAAAAATGATTTTTTATTTTCTCAGCTCTGCATTATAAACTTCTCTGAAGCACGTGGGTGTTCAAGGTGCTCACCACACATCTAGATAAGTTTCTTGGGGGGTCTAGTTTCCAAAATGGGGTCAATTGTGGGGGTTTCTACTGTTTAGGCACATCAGGGGCTCTGCAAACGTAACGTAAAACGCAGACCATTCCATGAAGTCGCCATTTCAAAGTGTCACTACATCCCTTCCGAGCCCTGACATGTGCCTAAGCAGTGGTTCCCCCCCACATATGGGGTACCAACATACTCAGGACAAACTGAACAACAACTTTTAGGGTCCAATTTCTCCTGTAACCATTGTGAAAATTAAAAATAGGGGGTTAAAAAATGATTTTTTGAGAAAAAAAATGATTTTTTATTTTCACGGCTCTGCGTTATAAACTTCTGTGAAGCACCTCGGGGTTCAAAGTGCTCACTGTGCAACTAGATAAGTTCCTTAGGGGGTCTAGTTTCCAAAATGGGGGCATTTGTGGGGGAGCTCCAAAGTTTAGGCACACAGGGGCTCTCCAAACACGACATGGTGTCCACTAACGATTGAAGCTAATTTTCTATTAAAAAAGTCAAATGGCGCTCCTTCCCTTCTGAGCCCTGCCGTGCGCCCAAACAGTGGTTCCCCCCCACATATGGGGCACCATCGTACTCAGGAAAAATTGGACAACAACTTTTGGGGTCCAATTTATCCTGTTACCATTGGGAAAATAAAAATATCGGGCTAAAAAATGATTTTTGAGGAACAAAAATTATTTTTTTATTTTCACTGCTCTGCGTTTATAAACTTCTGTGAAGCACTTGGGGGTTCAAAGTGCTCACTACACATCTAGATAAGCTCCTTGGGGGTCTAGTTTCCAAAATGGGGTCACTTGTGGGGGTTTCTACTGTTTAGGCACATCAGGGGCTCTGCAAACGCAACATGACGCCCGCAGAACATTCCATCAAGTCTGCATTCCAAAATGGCGCTCCTTCCCTTCTAAGCTCTCTCATGCTCCAAAACAGTGGTTCCCCCCCACATATGGGGTATTGGTGTACTCAGGACAAATTGCACAACAACTTTTGTGGTCCAATTTCTCCTGTTACCCTTGTGAAAATAAAAAATAGCGTGCTAAAAAATCATTTTTGAGGAAAAAAATGATTTTTTTTTATTTTCACTGCTCTGCGTTATAAACTTCTGTGAAGCACTTAGGGGTTCAGAGTGCTCACAACACATCTAGATAAGTTCCATAAGGGGTCTAGTTTCCAAAATGGTGTCACATGTGGTTTTTTTTCACTGTTTAGGCACACAGGGGCTCTCCAAACGCGTCATGGTGTCCACTAACGATTGGAGCTAATTTTCCATTCAAAAAGTCAAATGGCACTCCCTCCCTTCTGGGCCCTGCCGTGTGCCCAAACAGTGGTTTATGACCACATATGAGGTATCGATGTACTCAGGATAAATTGCACAACAAATTTTAGGATCCATTTTATCCTGTTGCCCATGTGAAAATGAAAAAACTGAGGCTAAAAGAAAATTTTTGTGAAGAAAAAGTACTTTCTTTTTTTACAGATCAATTTGTGAAGCACCTGGGGGTTCAAAGTGCTCACTATGCATCTAGATAAGTTCCCTGGGGGGTCTAGTTTCCAAAATGGGGTTACTTGTGGGGGAACTCCAATGTTTAGGCACACAGGGACTCTCCAAATGCGACATGGCAACCGCTAAATATTCCAGCATATTTTCCATTCAAAAAGTCAAATGGCGCTCCTTACCTTCTGAGCCCTGCCGTGCGCCCAAACAGTGGTTTATGACCACATGAGGTATCGATGTTCTCAGGAGAAATTGCCCAACAAATTTTAGGATCCATTTTATACTGTTGCCCATATGAAAATGAAAAAACTGAGGCTAAAAGAAAATTTTTGTGAAAAAAAAGTACTTTCTTTTTTTTACAGATCAATTTGTGAAGCACCTGGGGGTTCAAAGTGCTCACTATGCATTTAGATAAATTCCTTGGGGGGTCTAGTTTCCAAAATGGGGTCACTTGTGGGGGAGCTCCAATGTTTAGGCTGGAGTCACACTGGCGACAAAATCGGACGACTGCAATGCGATGAAATATCGCATTGCAGTCGGACCTATGTTAATCTATGGAGCAGCTCCCAGTATCAGATTTTTTGTGGTCCGTTTTAAACGTCCGAGTGCAATCGCAGCATGCTGCGATTGTCACCGATTGTGGGTTGACTATCGCCAATGCAAGTCTATGGGAGCGATCAAAAATCGGATTACAAATGGACCACACTGTGTGACTTGCGATTAAATCGCATCAGTGTCCTTTAGAAAAGCCGGCAATTCATCCCTGCCTATACTGTAAAAGCACACTGACAGCTTTAATAAAGAATCGAATCAATACATATCCACACATAGAATCCACATATATATATATATATATATATATATATATATGTCATTGTGACATATATATATATACATATATTTATAGTTGTTACACTTCTACATACTGTAATAGCCGCTAATTCAATTGCCGGCTTCAGTGAAATCACAGAAGCCGACATGCAATGATACATTGTTTCCACACATTTAACCATGTAATTTCATGTATTTTTATATATGTTTGAAACATACAATTACATGAGTATATGTGTGCTAAATTTCAGACATGTAGGGGTTAATTAAAGGTGTAAATTCGTTGAAAAAAAATGCGTGGGCTCCGCTGTATTTTCTCCACCAGACAGACAAAGCAAGCGAGTGGGGGCAGATAATAATAGCCTAGGGAGGGTACATTTTTTTTGTGCCCCCCTGGCTACTAACATCTGCCCCCAGACACCCCAGAAAGGGCAAATCTATAATTAGATTCGCCCTTTCTGGCACTTTGCCCGTCTATTCCCATTGCCCTGTAGCGGTGGCGAATGGGTTAATCTCACCTTAATGTCACCTTAGTATTGAAAGGTGACCTTAAGGTAGGTTAATAATTGAGAGCTGTCAATTAGACAACTATCAATTATTAATCCTATTGTAGTAAATTAAAAAAACACAGACACATTAATTAAAAATTATTTTAATGAAATAAAAACACCTTTTTTTGACCATATTTTATTTTACACTTAATCCGTGCGAAGCCATTGATCTCCTAAAATAAAGAAAAAAAAATAAAACAACATTATTCTTACCTATTCCGCTGATCTGTCACGTCCCACGCTGTAATCCTTCACAAAGGGTTAACTTGCTTTGAGCCAAGCAGTGCAAGTAATCCTGCATGCTCAGCTCAAAGCTCCTGAATGAATAAGTTCCTCTCCTGGCGACAGGAGAGGATCTGTTTCATGAATGAAGCTTAATTGATTGTGTCCACTTTCCCTTTAGGTCAGGTCACTAAAGTTAAATTGCCAATAAATCAATTAAGCTCCATTCATGAATCTATTCCTCTCCTTTCTGTGGTAGAGGAAGTTATTCATTCATGGGGTTAGCTAGTAGACAGAATTATCTCCCTGCTAACTGTATTGGAAGTGCATTAGAGCAGCAGGGTGATTTGCTGCTGGAGAAAAAAAAAAAAAAAAAAAATCTCTCTTTAAATCTTCTGCTTCAGCGAGTGTGAGCGAGCTGAGTGTGACCGGTGCGCAAGTGTGAACGGTGGTAAGTGTGACTTGAGATTCAGTGACTTTGGATTCAGGGAGTTTCCAAGGGAGGATTTACTGAATTGCTGTTACTGTATATTTTATTAATACTTTTTATTTATTTTTACTTATCTTTGCTGTCTGGTGAAATCCCCATTAGATATGTGCTCCACTATTGCCAATGCCATCCAGTGTACATCTTGCCACATGTATGCAGTCCTTGAACAGCCGGTCGAGGGTGCATACTGCTGTGTGAGATGTGAGCACGTTGTGCATTTGGAAGCCCAAATCTTGGATCTAAATGTGCAGCTGGCAACACTGAGATCCATAGACAATATGGAAAGGAGTCTTCTGCTCACTGAGCAGACGCTCAATGGGATAGATGAGGGGGGGATGCTAGGGTGGAGCTGCAGGACACTGAAGTAGGAAGCTGGGTGACAGTTAGAAAGCGGGGTAGAGGGAAGAGCGCCAGGGAGGCTAGTCCTGATCTGGCACACCCCAATAAGTTTGCAAAGTTGGCAGATGAGGGGGTTGTCAGTACAGGGGTAGCACTGCTGCAGCCATACATGTCCTCTGAAAGCCGGGGGAGTGTCTGCTCCAGTAAGGGGGGAAGTAGGAGAGCAGGGCAGGCCAGACAGGTGCTGGTAGTGGGGGACTCAATTATTAGGGGAACAGATAGGGCAATCTGTCACAAAGACAGGGATCGTCGAACAGTGTGCTGCCTACCTGGCGCTCGAGTCCGACACATCGCTGATCGGGTTGACAGATTACTGGGAGGGGCTGGTGAGGACCCAGCGGTCATGGTGCACATTGGCACAAATGACAAAGTTAGAGGCAGGTGGAAGGTCCTTAAAGATGATTTCAGGGAATTAGGCTGCAAGCTTAAAGCAAGGACCTCCAACGTGGTATTTTCTGAAATACTGCCGGTACCACGTGCCACACCAGAGAGGCAACGGGAGATTAGGGAGGTTAATAAGTGGCTCAAGAATTGGTGTAGGAAGGAGGGGTTTGGGTTCCTGGAGAACTGGGCCGACTTCTCAGTTGGCTACAGGTTCTATGCTAGGGATGGGCTGCACCTCAATGGGGAGGGTGCAGCTGTGCTGGGGGAGAAAATGGCTAGAAGGTTGGAGGAGTCTTTAAACTAGGGACTGGGGGGGAGGGTATTCATTTTATAGGAGGGGAAGGCAGTACAGATAGAGACCTGGGCACAAATAATGAAATTGGGGGTGGGGGTGGCATGGGGGGTGGGGTTAGAACAGTTAATAATTTAAGAAAGAATAGAGGTTCAGAGAGATACATAAAGTGCATGTATACTAATGCTAGAAGCCTCACCAACAAAATGGCGGAATTAGAATTAATTTTGTTGGAACATAATTATGACATGGTGGGGATATCTGAGACTTGGCTGGATGAGAGCCATGACTGGGCGGTTAATTTACAGGGCTATAGTCTGTTTAGAAATGACCGTAAAAATAAGCGAGGTGGGGGTGTGTGTTTATATGTAAAATCATCCTTAAAACCCATCCTGTGTGATATCTGTGAATCTAATGAAGATGTAGAGTCTCTGTGGGTGGAGATTAGGGGAGGGGGGAAAAATAATAAATTATTGATAGGGGTTTGTTATAAGTCTCCTAAAATAATGGAAGCAACAGAGAATATCCTCGTAAAGCAAATAGATGAAGCAGCAACTCAAGAAGAAGTCATTATTATGGGGGACTTCAACTACCCTGAAATACATTGGGGAACAGAAACCTGCAGTTCCAGCAAAGGTAATAAGTTTTTGGCAACTATGAGAGACAATTACCTTTCACAACTAGTTCAGGACCCAACAAGAGGGGGGGCACTGCTAGACCTAATATTATCCAACAGGCCAGACCGCATATCAAATATAAGGGTTGGGGGTCACTTGGGTAATAGTGATCACAAAATAATAAGCTTTCATGTATCCTTTAATAAGATGTGTAGTCGAGGGGTTACAAGGACACTAAACTTCAGGAAGGCAAATTTCCAACGGATGAGAGATGATCTTGGTGCAATAAACTGGGACGATATCCTGAGACATAAAAATACACAAAGAAAATGGGAGACGTTTATAAGTATCCTGAATAGGACCTGTGCACAGTATATACCCTATGGGAATAAACATGCTAGAATTAGGAGGAAACCACTATGGCTAAATAGAGCTGTAAGGGGCGCAATAAGGGACAAAAAGAAAGCGTTTAGGGAATTAAAGCAAGTAGGTAGTGATGAGGTATTAAATAAATACAGAAGACTGAATAAATTCTGTAAAAAGCAAATCAAGACAGCAAAGATTGAGGCAGAGAGACTCATTGCCAGAGAAAGTAAAAATAATCCCAAAATATTCTTTAACTACATAAATAGCAAGAAACTAAAAAATGATAGTGTTGGTCCCCTTAAAAATAGTCTGGGTGAAATGGTGGATGAGGATGAGGAAAAAGCCAATATGCTAAATGACTTTTTTTCAACTGTATTTACACAAGAAAATCCCATGACAGATAACATGATCAGAGATAAAAAAATTTCTCCATTAAATGTCACATGCTTAACCCAGCAGGAAGTACGGCGGCGTCTAAAAATCACTAAAGTTGACAAATCCCCGGGTCCGGATGGGATACACCCCCGAGTACTGCAGGAATTAAGTACAGTTATAGATAGACCATTATTTTTAATCTTTAAAGATTCCATAATAACTGGGTCTGTACCACAGGACTGGCGTGTAGCAAATGTGGTGCCAATATTCAAAAAGGGGGCAAAAACTGAACCTGGAAATTATAGGCCAGTGAGCTTAACATATACTGTGGGTAAAATCCTGGAGGGTTTTTTAAGGGATACTATATTGGAGTATCTGAAGCTGAATAACCTCATGACACAGTATCAGCATGGGTTTACGAGGGACCGTTCAGACTAATCTGATAAGCTTTTATGAAGGGGTAAGTTCCGGACTGGACCAAGGGAATGCAGTGGACGTGGTGTTCATGGACTTCTCAAAAGCTTTTGATACAGTGCCACACAAAAGGTTGATACATAAAATGAGAACAATGGGGATAGGGGAAAATATGTGTAAGTGGGTTAAGAACTGGCTCATGGATAGGAAACAAAGGGTGGTTATTAATGGAGCACACTCGGACTGGGTCACGGTTAGCAGTGGGGTACCACAGGGTCAGTA
>JARQOD010000002.1:142885193-142914182 GCA_033576555.1 Oophaga sylvatica
GGTTATTAAGTTTTTTACAAAAGCAAAAAAAAGGGAAAAGGGGGGGCTTTAGATTAATAAAGAAAAAAACACAAAAAAACATGCGCTATCTATGGGTTTTGCTTCTTTTAACTCATGTTTTCCCATAATTCCTCCCTTTTCCCCCTTTCCCCCAAAACGTTTAATAGAAAAAATTTTTCTGTGGCACTCTGTCTCCCAGTGGGAATGTACAGTGAAACGCATATCCCTTTTGGTACAAGTACAATCTATAATGCCTGGTCAAGCGCCCCCCCCCAAAATTTTCTACATTCGGGTTTATCCTGTGCTCTGTCACTGACTCCCTGTGCTTCCACAATTAAAAACCAACATTGTGCTTTTCTCCAAAAAAGTTTACACATTTTTAAAAGGAATGTGAAACATAATGTGTGGTTCTTTTACTATTGTTGCAATCTAAGAATGGACTCCATTACATACAGTGGACTTGACTCAAAGGGGTTGGACACTACTAGAACAACCCCTTCTCATACCCTACGCTTGGCCCCGATAAAATAAAAGAAAACTTATACTCCCATGCCGGTGTCGGCACTCGCAGTCCTGGTGCTGGGCAGCCAATCAGCGCTGGCATCACTGACCCCGAGTTGGACAAACTGAACATGAAGAGGAAGACAGAGATCAGCTGTGGCCCGGACTTCCTCTTCATGTTCAATCTGTCCAAAAACAGAGACGGTGATGTCAGCGCTGATTGGGCGCCGGGGTCATGCGTCACAACAACCGCACGAGAGCCCCGGGAAGAGTGCCGACATTGCGGGAACTGTGTCGACACGGAAGGTGAGTATAGGCTTTTTTATTTAATTGGGGCCAAGCGTGGGGTATAACAAGGAGTTGTCCAAGTAGTGGACAACTTTAATTACAAATTCTCATCTACTTTTAATTTATACAGTGGATTTGTATTTGAGTATAATAAAATGAGGTTAATGGAGTTTTCTCATGATAAAATGACATTGCTACTGTAACATACAACATGGCTAATGGGTGCAAACTTAAGGATCCCTGTCCTTTCCTTAGAACGAGTTTTCTTCAGGTTTGTTCCTTTACGGTCTGTGTTTCCCAATATGTAGGAAACTGTAACATGTCAGTTATGCAACCAGTGCCATTTTTATCACCACATCCTGAATGTGACGCATGTGCTATGTGATTGTAATTTTCTAGAGACTGAACAAGCAGCTTCTTTTCATCTATAATTACATTCATAATTGATGTGTGTTCCTAGCTGAACTAAAGAAAAAATGACATCTGAAAAGGCCGTGACTCAATACAGCTTCATATAATCAATCCATATCCTATGGCCTTATTTGTCTCCAGGCTCAGTACATTCGTGTTACCAATTTATAGTTATTACCCTAATTATGGGTAGTACATGTTTACCTTTTCGTTAAGCACAGTTAACCTATAGCTGGTGTGGCAAACAGGGAGATAAGATCCTGCTTCTTGAGTACTGTGCTTGTTTACACTTGCGAGTTGTAGTGTTAGACAATGGCAATTTGGTTAAATGGTTGCCGATTGGAAGCGCACAGACTATTAAATTACCTCCAATGTGCACAGAATGATCAATAATAGATCATTCTGTACATATAGTTTGTCCATGTTCTCAGCAACAAATCTCCAGTTTATTCAGTACAATATATTGCTGAGAACGATGATTGTTTTGCTCGTTTCATCGGGTGATTGGCAGCCTGATTACATTGGATGGTTAGCTGGAAATAGTACCTTTGCTCATGATGATCTGCTACCATAAATGCACCTTAAACATAGGTGCTACTTTGCTTTCACCCTATTTTGGCTTACATCACAATTAAAATTGAGAAATATATAAAGTAATGTCACAGAACGCCATGGTTCCCTTTTTCATTTTATTGTCAGGCCGTAGGACAACTGGCTGCAGCAGTACATCTCTACTCAGTCTCCAGCAGGATACAAAGATTAAGCTCCTTTCCCTTTACTTATCCCCATCTCGTCAGCCCTTCACAAGCTGAAAACAGACCCGATCAGCAGGAAATGAACCTTTGGGTTCACTGCAAGATTTATACAAGAAACCAGTAGTTTTATGTCTCATTTACCTATCATTTCTCTAATCCATCATCTCTAGGTGTAGTGTTCCTTTTTATTCTCAGCATGTTCTTGATATGGGGCTTTTTGTCTTAAGATAAATACATGTGAACTATTTTTACATTCATGGGTGCAAATGGCAAAGTTACATAATAAAACAAAGGGGTTGGCACATCACACCTATCCAGGGCATTAGTGTTTTTAAAAAGTAGTACGTATTGTTACTCCGCCTGCTTGATTGTGACATTGACGTGCTGCTGCCCCAAACTGTCTGTCTCTGCAGCATCACAGGGGCACAAAGGCACTGAAGCTGGCTAGATCCAGTGATTCGGCCAACTTCAGAGATCCGCTAACAAGCTCTATTGGTAAAAACTTGTAAGCGCTGAACTTGCTTAGGAAACCAACCACAAAATATTAATGACATATAGGATAAATTGCCACTATCAGATTGGTGTGGGGCTGCAGGATATAAACACTTTGAATGGAGCTGTAATTTGCTTCTCTGTTCAGTGTGTAGTGGTCGCTGCCGGATACTGCAGAACAGCTACTATTCTTTTGACAGGAACTATTCTGTAGTAACGGGCAGAATATGACCAGACAACATATTCAATCCATTTTATAAATATTTGATTTCTACTATTAATTTAGTATACTGTTTTCCACCTATATACTACTATTCACATGTAGCTCTTTTTCTATTCTTCTGTCAGCAGCATGAAAAAAAAAAAGTGGCAGCTATTTCAGGCAATTTCATTGTTTTATTGTAACCTTCGAGTGCTTTTAAATACTGCATTTGATGGTTTCTGCAATTCTCACAAAGGGCTTGTGTTATTACATGGTATTTTATTTTCTAAAGATCAAGTGATATGTTACTGGAAGTCACTTTGGCTTATAATATCTGAATATTGCATTACTAGAGTTGCAGCTTGATAAAGTTTAGGTTTAAGGACATATAATCATTGGGCATGATAGGGAATTCTTCTTAGTTTCAACATATTACCATAAGCAAGTAGTATGTAGCCTCAACTATTGAAAAGTGAGTTTATGTGGTAACCTGCTACATAAGAAATCTAATGTAAAAGTCATATGCAAATCAGGCTGGAAGTGCACTGGGTGGTGACAATGCACTCAGAAGAAGTAATCCAAGTGCACTGAGACACCACCAGAGATTGGCACATTGGATCTCTACCAAAAAAAGGGCATCATGTTTATTGGGTGACAATCGCTTACACAGCAGTACCACGAGTAGAGGGTACCACTAATTCCATATATAAAAATTAAGTCTCCCATTGACATGCTTATCTTTAAAAGGTGCATGTTTATGGTAGACTGTTGGCGAGGGTCTGGAATAAAAGGACTTGTTTGATTATTTACTTGCTGGTCTGTCTTTGTAATAATTCAGGGAAGAGTGGGGATTTATTACAATTAGCCGTATCAAAACTGCCCAACAAAAGCACTGTCCTCATTCGCCGTAACAACTAACCACACTGAATCTTTTTTAAAGTGGTTTCAGATATATCAAGTGGCTCTGATTAGTATGGGCCACAAAGACAGTTTTTTTTTGTTACTTTTTATAAATTAATTGTGAGCACTGTCTTAGGGAATTGTTAGATAGCCCTGAAATACAGATGTTTTTACAAATACAGACAAGTTTTCAATTAAATATACGTTTTATTCCTACCTTGTATTATCCAAATTACTCCTCCATTTTTAATATATAATATGTAATTGCCCATCAGGCATGAGACATGCAGCTGCGGGGACTCGAACATACTTTTCGAGCACGTCGAAGTTACTCGGTTAGCACCTGAGCACATTCACTCATCACTAGTACTCACACATATATATATATATATGTATATATATATATACATATATATACATATAATCTCCCCACTATCCAATGCCACTCGCTCATAATGAGAACTCAGACTCCATCACTCTCAAGCAAGCCTTTCAGCTTCACGATGCACCGGCGGGACTAGTAACGTGCAGGAGCGCTGAAGACACCGACACACTCCTATCCTCCCTCGGATGATGAGCATTTGATCCCTGCACACAGTATGACTTTGTTTTGTTTCTTATTAAATTAATGCGGGTTTCCATTTTGGACGACTAAGTCGGCCACTCCCCAACATCATTGACTATTTTTCTGGGGACTATTGCTAGCATTACTTACCTAATGCACATTTTAGTGTCCTGTCTGTACAGGTGTTTGTTAGCAGTATACATTAATACAATCATCTACTCACTCTAAGTGGCACAATTGCCTTTTTGTTCATATTTCTAGATCTTAAACAAACTTTTATTCATAATTCTTTATGCTAATATTTTATTATACATTCTAACATGCATTCCTATTTTATTCTATCTTATGTATGTCCCACGTCTATGCTCGCCTTATATTCCCCTCCTTAGCTGTCTAGCGGGATAATATTCCATTATCCAGCCATTTATTACCATACGGCTTGTCACTCAAGACCCATTTTAGCTATCAGCTGCAACCAGCTAATCCTCTTCCCATTTTAGAGCGCTAGTGTCTTATATCTTTCTCACTGATTAGAATATGCTTTAATTAACACTGTCTTGTATTGTTAATTAGGTAGCCCCGAAATACAGATGTTTTTACAAATATACAGAAACATTTTCAATCTTTTCTAGGGTCACCATCCTTTTTGTTCAGGCCTATTTTCTATTTTATTTCTGTTGAATCACAATTCACAAGCAATGTCATAATTTTTAATAAAAATCTTTGTCAGTTTCAAATTATTTCAGTGACCATTGTGGGGTTTTCTTACTAACAGAAGGTACCAACAATTTTGTCCACGTGTGTATGACCTGTAAGGTTCCTCTTGAAGTGGAGCTACTACACTAAACAAGAAATCACTGTACATGGGTTTTTGTGTTTCTAAATACAATCATCACGTAAAGGGGTAGTCCGGTCCAGATCAATAAGTCTGCAGTCACTCTGTGTGACTGCAGACCTATGAATCCCCCCAACGCACGCACTGAGCACTGTGAGGATTCGCGGTTTCTGAGCCAGGACCGGCGGGTACATATGCGTTATACCGTCCAGTAGATGCAGCCTCGCAGCATACACTTGTATTGTGCCAGGCCGCGCACCACCTAGTGACGCGGCTGTCCGGTGGGCGTGGCCTCCATTCAAGTTTATGGAGTGAGGCCATGACTACTGGACGGGCTCTGGCTGGGAGTATGTACAACTCATACATACCCTCCAATCCTGGTTCAGACACCGGCAAATCCTCTCAGTGCAAGTGCGTGCTCTAGGGGGATTCATAAGTCTGCAGGCACACAGTGACTGCTGACTTATCAATTTCGACTGGACAACCCCTTTAATGTTATATCCCAATGAATGTACAGTTACTATTAAAAGACAGCATCAATAAGGTGACTATACAGGATTTCAATGTAAAGGAGTCGACGACTTCATATAATCAGATACTGTGCCACTCATATCCATAAGTCTACATCTACTATTGCAACTGAGCCTCATTTGCTATTTCTATTTCTTAAACAACCTCCCTGGGAGTTTCATCTTCTAAACATACGCGCATCACTCCCCTGCCTCCCGGCTTCTTAGGGGTGCTGTGCTCCTGCTTGATTGTCTGTTTGGAGCCTCTGGTCCAAACGAAGAGAATCAGCCTTCCTTCTGAAAAATCAGAGGAGAGCAGCAACACTGAAGCTGGTCGGATTGGTAGCGAATAGTGATGAGCGAGTACACTTGTTTCTTGGATGGTCTCCGAGTATTTGGAAGTGCTCGGAGATTTAGTTTCTGTTGCAACAGCTGCATGATTTATGGCTGCTGGACAGCTTGAATACATGTGAGGATTGCTTGTTTGTTAAGAAATCCCCACATGTATTCAGGCTGTCAAATAGCCGCAAATCATGCAGCTATGGCAACAGAAACTAAATCTCCGAGCACTTCCAAATACTTGGAGATCACCTGAGCGTGCTCAGGAAACCCCGAGCAACGAGTATACTCGCTCATCACTAGTAGCGAACCTTGCGCTGCAGGCGTCTGGCCAGCTTCAGAGCAGCGCTCAGAGGCTCTATTGGAAAACCTTATAAACGCTATGTTCGGTAATCCAGACAAAGAGCAATGAACAAGGAAATTAGAAAGCCCTCACTTTTGAGAATGGAGAGAATTTTTAATACCTAGTAAATTGCTTTTTTTTTTTTTTGTTGTTTTTTAGACTTTGCTAATTTTACAATTTAAGATGAGGCTAACCCTTTAGTTTTACTCACACTTATACTATAGGAGCCTCTAGATACTGTAATTGTGTGACCTAATGTGATATAACACTGCAGTCATATTGTTACAATAAAGGCCCAGCCGCTCCTATTTGGCACATGGATAACAGCGATAAGTTTTGCAGATACTACACTAAATGTCAGTTTGGCTAGTGACATATGTAACCTAAGTGTTTGGTATTGGCCAGGCTTGCAGACTACTGTAACACTACCAGCTAAAGTTGGGGTATAGTCCAATTGTTCTAATAAGGAAACATAGATATAAAATGAAGTAACTAGATCCTGACAGTCAGCCATCACCGACATAACTTGGAGACCGGCTTACCTGTAGACTAATTTGCGGTTTCTAATCATTACTCTAGTCGCTGAGCATCCATCAGCAGGTGAAGTGCACTTTAATGTTTAAATCAAAAGCAGTAAAAAATGAAATAAAAATACAATATTTTACAATAACTTGTCTAGTTGCATCTACCTGTTTAATGTTAGGAGCTGTTCTGGTGATGCGTCCGAGTCAGGGACTCGGGTACAATTCCTATTCAGGAGTACACTAATTATTTAGGACAATCCGTTCCTACTATTATATACTTAGTATTACGTTACATAACAATCCAGTGAGCGCTAACCCATTTTAACAAAATGTACATCATGTCCGGACTTTTCGTTCCAAATGTTCAGAATAAAAGCAGCAGTTAGTGTTTGGGGTTACAAATGATGGCTAGTGCTATAGAAATAAATACAGTGCAACTTGACCTGAAGTGGACAGATCCAGCAAAGACGTCCTGTTCCTCTAAACACCTATAATCAGCGCACAGAACGGTGTTTGCTGTTCTGTTCCAGTCATTTACTGTGATAGTAGTAAAGGCATTTACTGATATGTACTAAGAAGGGGCTGAATATATACAGTTTATGTAGACTTAAACCTTTCTGTGCAAATTTCGCTTTTTGCTCCCTCTTTGTGGAATGTGATTGGCTGCTGCTTTCGCACTCCTTTAGAGGAGGTTCCGAGGCAACATTGATTTTTCCGCCATTTTTCTCCCTAGAGAGCCATTATAAAACGTGATCTTATCGTCAGATGAAACAAGATGCAGTCGTTTCATAGAAATAAGGCTTGCTTGGTTGTGGTTGCATCTACCAGTGCTTGAACGGTGGCGCTCACTTTCACCAGGCCCTTTTCTTCTAGAATGTGATGTGGTAAACAAAGTTTCTCCTGCAAAAAAAAACGCAGAATGGACACGGTAAGTCATTCCATCTTCATAATTTTCCCTTTAAATGTACACATCCTAGTAGCCATTAGTTGTCCAGGTCTATTTTACTCCCAGAGGAAGAGTTTGCGAAACGCGTGTTGGAGAGTGAGGTGGAGCACACAAAGCATGGAGGCTTTACATTATTTATACTCCTTATGTCGCCTACAATTGATATGGCAATCTTTCTACCATTATTGCTGCTATGTAATTATTCAGCCTAATTACACCATGCAATTTATTAGTGTTTAATCACACTTATACTACTTATTTATTGTGACATCTGTTGTATATTTTTTAAAGATTTTTTTTTTTTAGGTTACAATTGTTTTTTTTAACTTGTAATGTCCATTTCACTATGTATTAAATAAAGATTATGGGTGGTGTCGATGAGAAGGTGTGTGTTGGAGTCAAGCGCTCCTGATTCATGAAGAAGTGTACATCTCTTCATGAATTAGGAGTGTTGGAGTACATCTGTATGTGCACCACGTCACAAATCCTACTCCAGTCTCTGCAGGAATAAGATTGGTGGTATAGCGAATGCCGCCACTTGTCATGAATTTGACAAGTGACGATTGGCGCGTTCACCTCCCGCCCCATCTCTACCCTCTCTATCAGCGCTAAGTAAAAATGGTGTGAGCACCAAAAGTTGCCAAATGTTAGCACAGCCTCGAGTCGCACCAAAATGATGCAACTTTTCAAAGCTGCTTATTCTAGAATATTGGTGTAAAAGCTCTGATGAATTGGGCCCCTTGTCATTATTTATTATCCACTGTAGCAGTCTCATTTTTGTATTTTACTACCTGTCTGTTACCAGCTTAAATAATTTCTATTAGGATGCATTTTAAAGCAAAGTATATTTGGGGACATGCACACAGCTGCTTCTCTGTCCCACCCTCATACTTTAAACTGCGGCACTGCCTGTTTAGATTGGCTGCTATTTAAACCCTAAAATAGGTTACACCACAGATTTCCTTTACATTAAGACAGAAGCAGTTCAAGCAAATACATTCCCGCAGAAAATACAGTTTGCAGGTAACGGTTTCATTTGGTCAGTTTTAGCAATAAGGACATGAGCTAGGGAAGATTTAATGGAGACATTTTCCATGCAAAATAGGAGGCATAGAAGAGACTGATAAATAACAGCAAAAGCAACAACATCATATATTATATTAATTAAATATGCTTTTTGCCATGTAGGACCAATAATGGATCTATCGTAGAGAACCAATAGAAACAACAGGTGGTAATGAAACCACAAAACAACGACCATAGATCCAGTAATTATATAAAAATACAAAATCTTTATTAACAATAATTAGACACAAGTCAATGTAAATGACAAACACAGTGGGTAAGTGTGGAAAACAGTGCAACCATGGAAAGACACACTTTAGCGCCGGGAACCATATGAGCAGAAGGATCAAAAGTCAAAATTATATGCACAATAGTTTAATAAAATTGACAAAAACTCCTATAGAGGAAAATATATGTATACATATATATATATATATGTGCCCACACGCAAGTTATATATGGCAAATATAGGAATATACTAAATCAGGAGGAAAAAACCTAATCCTACATATGGATAGTACATATGCCGTGATACTGTGTGGAATAGGTAAGGGCAAACAGTCTAATATCCCATAGATGTATTATTAAGTGCCCAAGACACTAACAAAAAATACATATGTATATAAGTATAGGAGAGCAAATCCTGAATAAGCGATGTTAGAATTGTGCAGAAAAAGACCAAGCCATACTTAAATAATTATACCTAAAGGAGTACTCGTGGCGTGCCCAAGATGCCCAGTGCGTGGTGCGTCTGCCCCGAAGCACGTTTTGGAAAACTCCATCAGGGGGCGTGGCCAAAATGGGAAAGCGCGAGCTTTAAAAAAACCCTCCAGCCGGAAGTTGTCAGTCGTGAACCGGAAGTGACGCATCCGGTACCATGACGCCGAGCCGCGCCGACGTCACGCGGCAGGAAGCAATGAACTCGCAAGTCCATGGCAACCAGACGCTGAGAGATGCCGGAAGCGGCGCGGCTCCCCCGGGCATGAACCGCATGCGTGCAGGATCTCGACCGCAACCTATGAACCAGTGACAGAGCAGAATAGTCAAATTGTACCACTGCCCACAGAGATGCGTGCAGTAGATGATACATATATATATAGAGACCTCACATATGCATTTAAATAGTGCA
Source organism: Oophaga sylvatica (assembly GCA_033576555.1). Lineage (NCBI taxonomy): Eukaryota > Metazoa > Chordata > Amphibia > Anura > Dendrobatidae > Oophaga > Oophaga sylvatica. The sequence goes on from JARQOD010000002.1 coordinate 142,894,998, forward strand.
GGGGACACATATGTATATAGAGTGGCCTAACCATACATCTGACACATATCAGAACGCTGCCTCAAGTTATATATAAAATTGAAATAACTTATCTATATCAAAACCGGCAGCGCAAATAGATATATACTCTATATCTATTTGCACTGCCGGTGAAAAATTTTAGCGCTGCTCATAGGATTGCTAGACAGGCAAATCAGAGCCCCCACTTGACTGCGAAAGACCTCCAGATAGATTTAGAAGACTCTTGAGTCGTTGTACATTGTTCTACTGTTCAGAGACACCTGCACAAATATAGCGATCATGCCAAGAAAACCTCTCCTGCGTCCTCACCATAAAATTCAGCAAAAGTAGTATGAAAAATAACATGTAAACAAGCTAGATGCATTTTGGAAACAAGTCCTGTGAACCGATGAGGTTAAAATAGAACTCTTTGTCCACTATGATCAGATATGTGTGGAGAAAAAAAGAGAATTTCAGAAAAAGAACCTCTCACCAACCAATAAGCATGGGGGCGGATCAAAATGCTTCGGGATTGTGTTGCAGCCAATGGCACAGAGAACATTTCACGGGTAGAGGGAAGAATGGGTTCAATAACATTTCAACAGATTCTTGATGCAAACATAACACCATCTGTAAAAAAGCTGAACTTGAAAAGAGGATGGCTTCTACAAATGGATAATGAGCCTAAACAAACGTCAAAATCCACAATACACTACCTCAAAAGGCGCAAGCTGAAGCTTGTGCAATGGCCCTCACAGTCCCCTGATCTGAACATCATTGAAAATCTGTGGCTAGACCTCTCAAAATAGCAGTGCATGCAAGACGACCCAGGAATTTCACAGAACTGGAAGAATTTTCCAAGAAAGAATGAATGAAAATCCCTCAAACAATAACTGAAAAACTCTTGGATGGGTACAAAAAGCATTAACAAGCTGTGATACTTTCAAAAGGGGTGCTACTAGGTCCTAATCATGCAGGGTGCCTAAACTTTTGCATTGGCCCATTTTCCTTTTTGTAATTTTTAAAATGTAAAAGATGAAAATATATATATATATTTGCCAAAAATACAAAGGAAACGTGTAATTTTTAACTTTAGCCCTTTTAGAGATAATTTCATGTTCAATTATGACCAGGGGTGCTCAAACTTTTACATATCACTGTAATAGGTCCACAAATGCTGCAGAAAATCTGTAACATCAAAAACTCCCAGTTATTATGGTGGCTTGCAAAATTATTCAACCCCTTGCCATTTTTTTGCTGCCTCACATCCAGGAATTTCACTGTTTTTGTTAAAGGATTGCATCAGTTCATGTAAAGAACAAGGCTACAACTCTGAGCGTCTTTTTATTGTGAAACAAATTGCAAACAACAAATAGGGCAAAATAACTGAAAATTTAAGTGTGCGTAATTATACACCCCTCTAAAGTCAGTACTTTGTAGTGACTCATTTTGCAGCAATTACATCTGCAAGTCGTTTTGGATAAGCCTCCATGAGCTTTCCACATGTTGCCACTGGGATTTTTGCCCATTATTCAAGGCAAAACTGCTCCAGCTCTTTCAAGGCAGAAGGTTGTCGCTGGTGAACAGCAATCTTCAAGTCTGACCACAGATTCTCAATTGGATTAAGGTCTGGACTTTGACTAGGCCATCCAAAACATTTACATGTTTCCCCTTAAACCACTCAAGTGTTGCCTTAGCAGTATGCTTTGAGTCATTGTGTCCCAGTCTCAAATCACTGACAGACTGAAACTGACTTTGTTCAAGAATATCTCTATAGTTTGCACCATCCATCTTTCCCTTGACTCTGACCATTTTCCCTGTCCCTGCAGCCGAAAAACATCCCCACAGCATGATGCTGCCGCCACCATGTTTCACTGTGGGGATGGTGTTCTTGGGGTGATGGGCTGTGTTGGTTTGATGCCAGACATAGCATTTACCTTGCTAGCCAAAAAGTTAAATTTTGGTCTTATCTGACTACAGCACCTTTGTCCATACATTTGGGAGTCTCCCACATGTCTTTTGGCAAACTCAAAATGAGCATTACAATTTTGTGCAAGTTTCTTTTTTTCTGCCCACTCTTCCATAAAGGCCACATCTACGGCTCATTGTGGTCGTATAGACAAATACTTTAGTCTCTGCTTAGGAACTCTGCAACTCCTTCAGGGTTAACTTGTGTCTCTATGCTGCCTCTCAGCCCTCTGATTAACGCCTGACTTGCGAGGGCTGAGAGTTTTTGTGGGCGGCCCTCTCCATTTGATAATAATGGATTTGATGGTGCTCTGGGAATAACAATTTTGTCCCTGGCTTGTTTTGAGATCTCCTTGGTCTTCCTGGAGGAGTTCAGTTAGTGGTGCCTCTTGCTTAATGGTGTTGCAGCCTCTGTGGCCTTTCAGAAAAGATGTGTATATACTGACAGACCATGTCACACTTAGAGTGCACCCAGGTGGACTTTTTTTCACTGAGAATGTGACTTATGAAACTAATTGCTTGCACCAGAAATTTTTAGGGACTTCATTGCAAAAAGGGATGAATACATATGCAAGTGCCAATTTTTAGTTGTTTGCTCCCATAAATTTAATTTATGCCTATATTTTTTTTACTTCACCAACTTAGGCTATTTAGTGCTGATGGATCACATACAAATCGGATTACAAAAATACTTAAACACAGTTTGTAATGTAACAAAATAGGTAAAAAGCCAACAACATGATTGGTTTTAACATACTGTGTACTGGAAAACGGGAAAAAAAATTCCAAGTGCAGTGAAACTGCAAAAAAAGTGCAATTCCACACTTGTTTATTTTTTTTTTACCATGTTCACTAAATCCTAAAACCGACCTGCGATTATGATTCTCCAGTTCCTAGACACCAAACATGTCTAGGTTCTTTTTTATTTGTGGTAAAAAAAAAATCCAAACTTTGGTTTAAAAAAACAAAAAAGGCACCATTTTCCGAGACCTGTAGTATTTCCACTTTTAATGATTTGGGGCTGGATGAGGGCTTATGTTTTGCACACCGAGCTGACATTTTTATTGATACCATCTTGGTGTATATACAATCTTTTGATCGCCCATTATTGCATTTTATTGCAATGTAGCGGCGACCAAAAAACGTAATTCTGGCGTTTTGAATTTTTTTCTCGTTACGCCGTTTACCGATCGGGTTACTTCTTTTTTTTATATTGATAGATCAGGCGATTCTGAATGTGGCGATACCAAATATTTGATTTTTTTTATTATTTTATTTTGAATGGGGCGAAAAGGGGTTGATTTGAACTTTTATATTTTTAAAAATATATTTACCGATCACATTGTGTTGTTCTGAGGTTCTCAGGGAAGCACGCAGGGAGCCCCCTCCCTGCGCGATGCTTCCCTATGCCACAGGAACGCTGAGATCATGTTTAATCGCAGTGTGCTGGGGGCTAAAGTGCGGGAGCGGTCCGGGACCGCTCCCGGCACGTGATGCCGGGTGTCAGGTGTGAGAATCAGCTGACACCCATCCACAATCGCGTATGATGTACTATCCCGTCCATGGGCATACGGGCCCAGGTCCATGGACGGGATAGTACGTCTAATGTCAGAAAGGGGTTAAAGCAATCTTATATACAGATATAGATAAGTCGTTAGATGATAGAGAAAGATAGATAGCTGGTAGATATTTAATAAGCTCTGTGGAGCTTATCCGGAAGTATTAGAAATAAATTATAAAATAAAATAGCGTGGGTCCCTCTTATTTTTAATAACCAGTTAAGGTAAAGCAGACAGCTGGGAGCTGGTCTTAATAGTCCAGGAAGGGACCAATAACCATGGAGCTTCCCAGCCTATTAATGTCAGCTAGCAGCTGTCTACTTTTTTCTCCATCCGATCTGAGCCAAGAAAAAACTTGCAGATGAGTACTGACTCATTTACTAACATTGGTCACAGCGATGTGTTCTCTCACTGCACTTGTCCCATTTATACGGCAGTGTTAGCGAGCCCTAAAGGGCTTGTACAGGTGGTAAAAATGGTTACACAAGCCTGCACTGTATCCCCAGAGGTTATAACAGGTGTATATAGAGTTAGGTCCAGAAATATTTGAATCTTTGTGATTTGGCCTCTGCATGCCACTATTTTATATTTAAAATGAAACAACTGAGATGCAATTGAAGTGTAGACTTTCAGGTTTAATTAAAGCGGTTGAACAAAAATATCCTGTGAAACGTTTAACAATTACAACAAATTTTTCTCATTTCAGGGGCTCAAAAGTAATTGGACAAATTAACTTTTACTATAAATAAAATGTTCATTATTAAGACTTTCTGTGAGACTTCCAGGTGTTGAACCCATGACCTTAACATTACAGACAGTTGCTTTAAGCTGCTGAGGCACAAGCTCTGCAGCTGACTTCAGTTGTTGCTTGTTTACGGGTCTTTCTGCCTAAAGTTTTATGTGAAATGCTGCTCAATGGGGTTGAGATCTGGTGATTGACAAGGCCATTGCAGAATATTCCACTTATTTGTCTTTTTCCAATTACTATGTGAATACCCTCAAATTAGAGCTGAGAGTCTGCACTTTAAGACCATATTGATTATATAACTACCGTATATACTCGAATATAAGCCGAGATTTTCAGCCCATTTTTTAGGGCTGAAAGTCCCCCTCTCGGCTTATATTCGAGTCATATACCAGGGGGTCAGCGGGGGAGGGGGAGCGCAGCTGTCCTATATACTCACCCCTCCGCGGTCTCTGCAGCCCCTGCTCTTCTCCCACGGTCCCGGCGCCAGTGTTCAGCGGTCAGCTGGTACCGCTCATTAAAGTCATGAATATGCACATATTCATGACTTTAATGAGCGGTAACACTTGACCGCTGAACACTGGCGCCGGGACCGTGGGAGAAGAACAGGGCAGAGACGTGCCGGCGGAAGGGTAAGTATAAGCGATATTTACCTGTCCCGTTCCGCTGTCCCCCATAGCGCACCGGTGTCCCCGCCTGCTCAGGACACCAGCACCTGGTCCCCAGCAACGAGAGGTGAGTATGTATTTTTTTTTTCGGTTGCAGCAGCAGCAGCAGAGGCAGCAATTGAGGACTATACTATGGAGCATAATCTATGGGGGCATAATCTATGGTGCACAACTATGGAGCATCATGGGGCACAATCTATGGGGCACAATCTATGGAGCATCTATGGGGGCACAATCTATGGAGCATCTATGGGGGCACAATCTTGGAGCATCTATGGGGGCACAATCTATGGGGCATAATATATGGATCATTATGGGCACAATCTATGGAGCATCTAGGGGCATAATTATGGAGCATCTATGGGGGCACAATCTATGGAGAACTATGGGGCACAATCTATGGAGCATCTATGGGGGCACAATCTATGGAGCATCTATGGGGGCACAATCTATGGAGCATCTATGGGGCACAATCTATGGAGCATCTATGGGGACATAATCTATGGAGCATCTATGGGGCACAATCTATGGATCATCTATGGGGGCACAATCTATGGATCATCTATGGGGGCACAATCTATGGAGCATCTATGGGGCACAATCTATGGAGCATCTATGGGGGCATAATACATGTGCAGCAAATAGGGCATAATCTCATTTTCCACCCTAGGCTTATACTCGAGTCAGTAAGTTTTCCCAGTTTATTGTGGCAAAATTAGGGGGGTCGGCTTATACTCGAGTATATACGGTATATCTTGAATATCTTTTGGTAAACAGCTAAAATGCCAAAACTTGTGCCACTGTCCAAATATTTCTGGACCAAATTGTGCTTTATTTTATTATTTTGCAACCAATCACTGCCGCCTGAACAGTTTGCGCTGAGACTGGACCCTTCACTTATTATTCTTGTGCTTTAAATGGAAAATGTACGTGGGTTGCTTTTGAGACAACTATTTAAGAACTTAACAGAGAAAAATGAAAATATCCGAAAAATTCTTCACACTTTTGGTGTTTTATTTCCACTATTGCCATCAGGAAAAAAATGTTTTTTTTTATATATATACTTCAGTTTTAATAGCTTGTCACTTTCTCCTGTTCGAAAAAACCTGAAATGTTTTAACTGTCCATGCTAGAAGTGATCTTCAAGATGCCACAACACTTAATTACATATCTGCCAGTCTGGAGTGTGATGAATGCTGTCCGTGTGTTCTGAAGCTTTCAGTTAAAGGATATGTCAACTTCCAGACATCTGGAGAGCAGATACTTTACAAATCGGATATTTCTTTCTTAACCAATTTGCAGCGCATTCAAATTAGGAAATATATTTGGCAGTGTTCCAAAAAGCTTCTCACAAGCAAAACACACAAGAAAGTTTTTTTTTTTTTTTTTTTGCAACCAACATTGGACCGTGATTTGTGGATGTTTTCACCCCTGACGAAGCCACAATTCAGCAGCGATACGTATGGGGTCCTTTCCCATGGTTTTCTATTGATTTATTCTATATACTGACTTTACGCGACATTGAAAAATCTGCTGCAAATAAACGTGTTGGCAAGAAAAATGCTGTGTAAAATGCACCACCTTTTCTGTGGGCGTTTTTAATGTATATTTTTCCTATTCTTTAAAATGGGTTAAAAACGCCACAAAAACGTTGACATAATTAACATGCTGAAGATGTGAAATAGCTTCAAATCTGTAAAGAAAAAAATAAGCAAACTGTGCATGAGATTTCAGAAATCTCATTCACTTTGCGGGACAATAAATGCTGCGGGTTTTTTGTTTTTCATCAAAACATTTGAGAATCAACATGGTAAAAACGCAAAGTGTGAACATAGCCTTACGTTATAGTGGATTTCCCAGTACTAAGGGGTTTTTGGACTGCGGGTCTAGTTCACCTTACCTATATGGTAGTGGATTGTGTATAATTTAAACTGCTTTTTATCTTTATGTGGTAGTTAGTTCTGTTTTTCTTTTTTTGTTTGTATATGCCTGAATAATTTAGCTATCTAATAAAAGGCTATACTATTTTGCTTATTGGGTGTGTACATCAGTTTTGTATTGGATTTTTGCTTCGTATTGGGGCTTGTTGACATACAACCGTATCTTTAGTCTGAGTCCTGTCCGTGAAAAAAATGGACAACACAGGACCAATGTTCTTCAATGTTGCAGTGCAGATGAACGATTATTTTCACTGACAATCTGTGTGTGAAAAAAAAATTGCATCATGTGCTAGTTTCTTTTGTAAATCAGATGAGACTCGCCCATTCAAGTCTATGGATGCGTGAATAATATCAGATGCTATAGGATGCCACAGTGTAGCATCCAATTTTTACATTGCAATTCTGTAACATAGGAAACTGTAAATGGTCATGTAAATGATTAATAAACTAGCCTATGTTTAATAAAACTGAATTAATATACATGTACCACATGTATCCCAGGGACTTATAGCTCTCAGAATTCCAAACCTTTTAATAAAGGAGCATCCATGCCGGTAAATCTAAGGGTTCGCTCAGTGTCCTATAAAAAACAATCGGTCCCATTCCCATCCAGGATAGTCAGATGATTTTCCCTCACTTGTCATCCATATAAAATCCATTTTCTTTCTAAGCAGTTATTAATCTTTTACAGGGCCATTTACAGTTTCCTATGTTACAGAATTGTAATGAATCCGAATCAAAAACCCTGTTAAAGGGAAAGTCTAAGCCTCCCATGGAAATGCATTAATTTACAAAAATTGATGCTTGTGTTTTCACAATAATGTTAAGTGACTCCAATTATACCCATCCCACAAATTGCTATAACATGCTTTTTGAGATGATGTTTATGCAGTACATGACATTATCCATTGAAAGGTGGATCGAAGAACAGCATGAGATCCACAGAAAAACCTAAGATCCACAACTCACATCAGGACTACAAGATCCCAGGTACTTTCAGCTGCATCACATCTAATGTGGTGTACCTAATTATTTGTACTAAATGTCCAACTGGGGGTCTGTATGTGGGGGAGACGGGGCAAAAACTGAGAACAAGGATGAATTCCCATCGCCACACAATAAGAGAAAAAAGAATGGATCTACCTGTGGCAAAACATTTTTGTATGCCTCATCACAGCACCATGGACATGAAATTACTGGTATTGAAAGGTAATTTCACATGTCAGAGAGACAGAAAAGTTTTGAAATATAAACTCATGACGACCTTTGACACTCTCAGTGCAGGAATGAACGTGTCGCATGGATTTATGTCTTTTACATCAATTAAGGAATTTGCTCCTAAGACCTTGTGGGGGGCATCACAAAACATTACCAGACCCAATCAGAGGACAATAAAACTTTCACTCCTTATCTATGAACTGGTCCAATATTTATGGCCACAACTGTTTATTCCTCTACCATATTGATAGTTCTGCTTTACGTCACTTGTCTTATCTATTGCACTATTCCTTGTCCTGTTGTGTATAAATATGTCATTCTTCAGAATTTGCATTCGTCTTTGCCTGATGAAGAGACCTGAGTAGTCTCGAAACTTGCAATTTGTTACCATCTTTTCTATTAGCCATTAAAAGGTATCAACCACTGAGGACTCTCAATTCTAAATATTTTTCACAGAAAAACCTAAGAATTAATCTATAAGGGTATGTTCACACGTGGATTTTTTTTTCACCTTTTTTTTCCTGCCACAAAAAATCTAAACGGGACTAGCATTTTTTCATGTGTCCATTTTAATGAATAAAAAATGTGCTACAAAAAACGAAGAAAGAATTCACACGCTGCGCCTTACTAAAACGCAGCAGGGCTTAAAATACATGTGGGGGGGAAAAACTCAGCTTGTACGTAAGATTTCAGAAATCTCAGTGATTCACTTGGTACTGTAAAATGTTGCAGATTTTATGCCCCAAATACTCTGCGTTAAAAATTTCCAAGTGCGAGCATACCCCTAATTCAGCTGACTCTTCCCTAGAATTTAATGATGCATTGCTTTCTACCGCTGATAACCAGTACTGGTGCTCAAAGTGTTAAGACAACCACGGCAAAGCAAATAGAACATGAAATAACAATAATGGCCTTCTATTGGAGTGTGCCTGTTGTCAGATCCTTGATCTAGTATTAAAGGCTTTATAGTTAATTAAAAGCCAAAGGCAATAATCACATCATAAGTAGTGAAGTGTGCATCACCGAGGAGGCCGAGCAACAGCAGACCTGTGACCTGTCTGTCATCTTCCTCCCTGCATTGTACAAAGGGCACGTCTCCCTCCAGTGCTCAACATTCTTACATGTTGTAAAAAGTGTTCTCCTGGGAATCTGGAGCAACCAATGTGACATTTATACAGCAGAAATGCCTTATATTCGAGCGCATTAGGTGGATGAGAACCACTAATACGTGCTGCATAAGCCAAGAGAATACTTTATAATGACAAGGATAATAATGAATGTGCCGCACCAGTAAATAAAGCCATTGCTGAAGTTGGAGAAAAACCATACAATTTAGAAACATGATGTCTAGGTTGGACATTTCTCAAGAATAATAGGAAATGACACCTAATTTTTAAAAATTAATTTGTATCCTGGAAAGTTCATGAGAGCAGATGTATTCACTGATAACGTAGTGAAGTATTTGTTTCACTGGGACTACAGTAATGTTATCGCTTTTTTTTTCTAATTTATGCAACTAAGCAAAGTCTATGCTAAGCCACTCATCTGTAAGTCTATGTCAAGACGGACCCGCTACAGTTACATGATGGTTTGAAATTAATTTCCACCTCCATATTGCATTTTTCTGCTACACTTAAGCAGCAATTTTAGAGCCTGGTTTACTGTTATACAGTGTTTTTATGGCATTTTACTTTTTTTTTTGCAATCTTAAACATTTTCCCCATTGACTTTAAAGAGAAAGAGTACATGTGTAGCATGGCATGAAACACCATGGACCCAATTCATCAAGACCTGCAATGTTCTCCTCAGTCTTGATGAGTTTATGTGGTGGAATTAGACGCTCCTGATTAATGAAGTGGCATGCATCTTCATCTGACATGCCAGAAATCTTATCCAGTCAGGGACAGGAGTGAGATCTCTTGGCATAGGGAATGCCACAGGTCATCATGGATTAGACAACCTGTGACATGCTGACCCCGCTAGGCCCTCATCCCCCCAGCTCACTCATTTTGACAGAGCTAGGAGAACTGGTGTAAAAACGCAAAAATCCCAAAATTTTCATAGCTTTTACTCCACTTTTTGGGTGTAAAAGTTTTGATGAGTCAGGGCCCATAAGTGTAGTTTTTTGTAGATACAAATCTCTGGATAATTTTACGTAAATTCTTATTTTGCTGACCATAGCAAAGATGCAGCAAATATGGATTTATGTATTAACATCCTTCCTTTTAAGAAATTGTAACCTTGACAAATGTCTCCCCCCACTTGAAGCATACTTCTAATTTGCCATTTCCATCATACACATATTCTGCCTCACTATGGTTTCCATAGTCACACTTCTGGAAAAATGTACACTTTTTATTTCTTAATTAGATTGAATTTGCATGTTTCTGAGTTGCGATAATAATGTAATTTTCTGCCACTATTCCCACCTCATATTAATGCATCTTTACAAGTCTGTCATTAGATTCTAATCATTAGCCGTCTGAAATATTTCTGGAGGTCAGAATCTCCAAAGGCTAATATATACATTAACGGCACAGGGGAGAATTAAGGTAGCCACACACATTACATTCTCTGGCCAACAGCCATCTCGGCAGACTCCCGCATAAACAGGTATGGACTGCTCAGCCGAGAGTCTATGAGAGAGTCACCGTCAGATTCCTCTGGCACTGGCTTGTCTCTCTGCAATTCCAAAAGCCTGATCCTTCTCTTCTCCAACATCATCTGTAGGCGCAGAATCAGGGTACATCCATACACATGATGTGATAGGTAAACCCTGCCGAAATCGGTGAGTTCAGCGACTTTTATCTATTATGTATAGGGTCTTTAGCATTTATGTCTATTTGACCGATCATATTCAAAATGTATGCATAAGTTTTACGGAAGGTGAACAAACGCATTGAATAAAAGTACGGTAGTTTGATGGTTGATCCACCGTCAGACAATGTCCTGGTGAACACTCATCACACAGACATAGTCCATATACTAGCCGTTACTCTTTTTTAGCTGGCCATACATGGACATATTCAATGACACCGGGTGAATAATGTTTCCAGAATTATTCATTCATTCATTCAAAGCTCTTTTGTCCGACTATTGGATGAAAATTTGAACCACAGTCAACGTAGTTTCAGAAAATGAACGTGTCATCTGTAGTCTAAAGCGATCGGGTTTTGAAAAATGTCATGCAACGAATGTTTGTAATGGTTGAAATCGATAAAAACAGATGTAAAAATGGCTGTTGCATCAAAACAGAATAATGCTAATAGTTCTATAGGTAAAAGTATTTGGAGTAAATTTCTAGGTTAAGGGACATGATAATTTGTACGTTGTGGTGGAAATCCACATTAAAATATTGTTGCAAACATTAAGTAATGTAATTTTTAACCTGCCAATATACCCTAGATCAGGGTTCCCCAACTCCAGTCCCCAAGGCCCACCAACAGGTCATGTTTTCAGGATTTCCTTAGTATTGCCCAGGTGATAATTGCATCATCTGTGCAATACAAAAGAAATCCTGAAAACATGACCTGGAGTTGGGGAACACTGCCTTAAATAGCTGCTGGCTAAACGCTGATTCAGTGGAGAGCGACCTCTCAGGCCCCCCCATACACATGAACTCTTGAACATGCACTAATAATGTTCATGTATTTTCAGTGGGGGGTCTCTTCTAGACACCTCTGTCAACAGTTTATCTTCAGGAAGAATAAATGTACCAGGAGTTTGATCTTAGACAGATACTTCTCTCGCCAAAATCTGTCAGAAGGTTTCGAGAAGCCTCCCCCTGTAAACAATATTCGGCCAGTCGTGATCGTGGGTTTTGCTGTCTTTAAAGAGCAAACCTTTGGGTATTTTTTATATGTTTTAGGCCCTAGAATTCCAAGACTGGCAGGGGTCTGAGATCCAGACCTGCACACATCACTCAAAAAGGCTTCTTAGAAGTGTGGAGCTCAGGAGACAAAAGCGCAGATTTTGTTTGAGAGCTCACGCAGAGCGGAGTGCGAATGCAGAAGAAATACACAGACTTTCGACTGCATTTGTCCTCCTTTGTGTGTGAACTCTCAAACAGAAGCTATGCACTCCTGTCTCCTGGGCTGATCAGCAGTAGCCGGGAATGGCCACTAAACAGTGTAAGGAAGGCCACACTGTTTACATCCGGTCATAGCCAGAGATGCTAGCTAGCAGCTGATCAATGGGGCGCCAGGTATCTGCCCACCACTGATCTGATAATGATGACCTACCTGTGGTACCCTTTTTTATTTTAATTTTTTTATTAAATCTGCCATATGGTTCCAGAGATATGGGCCTTTTTATTTAGTGCTACTTTATGGGCCCTTACCATTTTGTTCACAGTATTTTCTAGAGACTTGTCTTTAGGTTGCTCTGCATTTTTACACCTTGAGCAACACCCCTTGTAAAGACCATAACAATAACCACTAAATAAACTGGGTCCATATCTCTGGAGTCGTATGGTGAATTTAAATAACAAAAAACCTAATACTCAGGGGAGCAGCGGGAATAAAATAAAAGTAAATCCTAATGACTTTTAGTGCGCTGACCAGTCCTCTGTGACATTTTTCTTGCTCATTAGATTTTATGTAGTCATTTTTTTTATTTCATACTAATGATGGCATTAAAACATTTCAGAATTGGTAAATTTCTCTGACATTCATTTTTTGTGTACAAGTTCTGTCCCTTTTTTTAATGGATAGCACTTGTACCTCATATAGACTACGAGGCTTTTGACTTTGACCAATGTTTAGTGGGTACTGAGGGGTCGGTGCAATATCTTTGACTCGCATCCGATATTGATCCAAATGTTGGATCAAAATTATCACAGCAAGTCTATGAGCCAGTGAAATAATTCGGACAACACTCGGATGCCATTTTTTCATGGACTGCTCGATAGGAGAAGGTAGAGAAACTTTGGTTTTCATTTGAGAAAAAACAATTAAGTTCAGGCCAAACTGCTTAAGTCTAAACTAAATCACTGATGAAACTATGGCCATTTTTCTCGTACTTGAAACAAACGGACGTCTGAGAGTATTAGTATACTTGTGCTAAAAACCACTGTTAACCTTATCTTCCATAGTTAAAATGATACATTTTATTTCAGAGTAATAGGTTAAAAATATCAATAATTAGATTAACATGATGATACAGTCTGTATATTCCGTACCTATAGCTGGTAACACAGAAAGTGATGTTATCTTTCTCCCAAATGATCTTGCCATTTTCTTCTTATGGATGAATTGTGAGCATAGCATTAATTCTCGTGTAAGCAGAAACATCTGAATCCCTCTTGCAGCGTATTAGGGGGGCCATGCATTGCTCGTAGCAAGGGATTCAGATGTTTACTTCATTTACAGCATTGAAGGCTATATATGCTAATAAGGGGTCTCAGTAACATTTAATGCAAATACTGTGTTCTAGATATTATGAGTATTAAAAAAATTAGAATGTATGGCACTAGTCTGCGGCATGCACAGATTATCAATGACCAGCATGGAAATGCGATTATGGTTGCCAGACACAGACAGCATGCTCCCCTGCCCATCCTCTGCAGCAGCTGAATGCAGCTCATGCTGTGCCAAAGCCACGACAAGCACAGGAGATTGTTGGCATTTTACATGGCTTCCACCTCATCACGTTTACTTGTTCATTAAAAAAGAAAATCCTGATGTACAGTGTGAGTGTAAAGCAAATGCAAGGTAACATTAACTATACTACTGCATTCTCCTTTAGCTCTAAAGTGTCCGATTGGGGTGCCAAGGGCCCACCAGTAACATCAACTACGGGCCCCACTTTTCAGCTACATGCAAATATGACTTTATCCTCATTCACAAATTTCTACAGCAATAAAATGGGTTGATTGTTGAATAAAAACGATGCTGAATTTGTCTGTACATAGTGAATCAAGTGTATTGTGCCAAGTACTGCTCATCTAAGAAATGGTGGCCCACTCCTCCACTGGGGCACACCGGAGGATTCTACAGTTCTTCTGGGGGCCAGTCCAAGCCTGACTCAAGGATGGATGTTTATTACTATTGTCTCTGTGTTACTGTGTTAGGGATGATTACAGGGTGCAGATTTGCAGTGAATTTTCTGTTTGGACTTGTCCAGGTGAAGATGAGCGTACTTTTTGTCATCCTAGAAATGGGATGAATTTTGCCAATGACACTGTGATCAAACTCTGATCATGGTGTTCCATTCTCCTGGATGAGGAGAAGATGAAGAAAAAAAATGTCTCCAGCTTCTGATTTCTGTCAGTCCATGGAAATCGGACTGCTCTCAGATGTGATCGGAGTGCAGTTCGATGTTTCAAAAGCACTCATTGACTTGCATGGCCGAGTGTGATCCAAATACCGGATCAAACTACGGACATGCTGTGATTCTTTTCATAGGACAGTCTCTGAACATGTGCACAGCTCCATTGCATGATACTGGTCCGGGTACGATCTGATGTTTTGTCGGTAACACTCGGACTAATAACCTGGTCATGTGCATGAGCCCTTTGTCTGCTAGAAAATCTGCAACAGATTACAGTAGCACCACGTGCTGCAGATGACTTCCGAGCAGGAAACTGACCTACGCCATTCTTTGTGCTTTGCATTTTTTTTACAGTGGATTTCATCCACAGGGTGAAATCTGAAATAAACTGGCAATACAATTTTCACATTTTTTCCCGACTTGTGTGAACATACCCTCAGTGATTTCTTTTTTTAATTAGATTAAGATAATGAAAGTAAAAAGCAATTTTTGATGTCCTCAAAAGGTTTAAAGTTCAGTAGGGTGAAATTAAATAAAATTATACATTTTTTTTTAATTAAGGCTGGAGTCACACTTGCGTATAGCATCCGATACTAATGAGACTCACTGTGAGCGTGAGCCGAGTATCAGTGCACTGTGATCCAATCTTCACACATGCGGGCATGGGATCACAAGTGTGGAGAAGGACTAATTAATCTCTCAATCTTCTCCATTGCCTGTCTCGGCCTATGAATGGGTGTGCGCCGTGCGAGATACGCTGCCAATTGTAGGATGCTGTGATTTTTTTTTTTTCTCATTCCAAAACGACATGAGAAAAATTTGCAGACCTGCTCTGCCTCTCTGAATAACACTGGTCAGAGTGCAATGTCAGATTTTTTCACATTGGGCTCCTCCGTATTATACGCCAGTGTTAGCAAGACCTAACTGTGATTACGTTTACATATCCATTTCCCATATGTGATCCTGACAAAGGGACTCCCCTATACAGCCATTCTAAAAATGTGGAACATCTCTTACTCTGGTCTCATAGAGGTGCATCTACATGATCACTGCATGGATTTCAATGCTGTAGTTTTCATCAATGAAGTCAATAGAGAAGACGTGTCATAACTAGAGATGATCGAATATTTTAATATTCGGTTCGGATTACGATAGTTACATTTGCAATATTTTACCGAACATAGCCGAACGCCATTGGAGCCAATGGGAGTATAGATGATCGACTATGCTCGGAAACGATCGTCAAACATAAAATCGGCATGAATATGGTACGAATACGGCAAATTCGGATTTGGCGATCATTTTCCGAACATAATCGCTCATCTCTAGTCATAACCACAACAAAGTGGTATCCGATGGAACATGGTGCAAAGTGGAAGCCACCGGGCAGCTTTCACCCACTCTGTGTTAAAGGATGTTATAAATTCTCATTCTCAACAATGTAACATCTGAAAATTGTTTTTTCCTAGGATAAAATGTAAAATCCCAAAGAGTCTACAATCTAAACTACAGTTGCCTTTAACCTCACAGACATTGTGACAGTTAACACATACACTGTGGAGCAGCTATAAAAACTATTGAAGCCACAGAAAGTGCCTTAAAAGCAGAAGCTAAAGGAGAATAAGATGTGCACCTTCAAAGATCCAGAGCTACGGATGCAAGTGTGCGCATGCAAAGAGGTTATGCCGACACTGCATTCCAATGATAGCTTAGATACATTAATACAAAAAGGAGGATGTGCAAGAGAAAAAAGCCTATCAGGTCCCAGGAGGATAAGAAAGGAGATGAAGGTGGGATTTTCTCTCCCACGGCCAGAAGAGCATCCACAGTCTTTTGAGTGTGCGGAATATTCAATTGCAGGATGTCATTTGGAGAGCAGAGGTCAGCCTATCCGAAGGGCAGCCATCAGAACAGAAGAAAACAGTGGACAAACATTAAAAAGACAACACAGATAGAGAACTGAATTAAGTATATAATATCCTGGGGGCTAAGATTATAGAACGTCTGCTCTAAGCCAGTAAATTACTAGAGCACAAATGATTAATTAGGGGCCACAGGCAAGTCTATATGTGTGTGCCAAGTATGTTCATGTGTTTCTGCGAATACCGGATACTGGTGGGTGGCCAAGCTGACAAAATCACGCTCTACAACACAATAAAGAACAGCATGAATGAAATGCACAGCAGTAAGCGTAATGACGGCACATGGGCAGGGATGAGATGACAGAATGGAGAGATCATCTGTTTTACAATACCAGCCCTCCCAGCTACATTTAATACTGTATATAAGCATTAGACACATATACGTATATCCGTCGTGGGCCGCTACTGCTGGAGGCTGCAGACACATATAATACTAAGCTACAGATTAATGGGGGCATCTCAACACGACAACCCCTCACAATATGCTTGATACTGGCACCACTGTATCAGCAGAGACTTTCAGCTTCACCTAGACAGGAAATCTAATAGCTGGGGTTTATGATGCCGGCCCCAGGCATGCCCCCGCTTTTAGAAAGCTGGGAGCAATAACAGCCCCTCCAAATCATGCCTAAAACTGATCCAGGTATGTTATGCCCAAGGGCAAAAAGCAAATCTGAGTAACGTGTATTATTACTGACCACTGTGAGTTCCCTTATCCAGGGAAAGAAAGGGTTTTTTTTATTAAATACACTACTTTTTCACTTTTAATTTATGTTCTTAAAATAAAGGTGTTGTCCAATACTAGAACAAAAAGTCAGCTTACTTTGGAACGAGTGCCACACAGAGAAAGGTGAGGATAAAGTCAGGTATGGTTGTATCGGTCTTCCTGCCAGATTTCCTTTTGGGCCTTAAAATGACTGTCCACCCTAAGGGTAATAATCAGTATATGGTACAAACACGAGCCACTTATTAATATAGTCTTTTATGTAGTTCTGCTTCCATATTTCTGACGCTATGTCTGCTGATCGGTCGGTTTTCAATGATTATATGGCTGCTGATGGAGGGACACGTGGCCATACATGTCATTCACACTGCTCTATTGAAACACACAGAAAGATGGAACAACACGTATAGTCAAGTGCGCCTCCATCAGCAGCAATCATAGGAATTGGACAAAAGACTGGCTTGTCAAGGGTGTGAGTGGTTTCAGTAATAAGAAAATGGCACCGATTTGCAGGAATGACTATGTTACAGCCTGTTCAAGAGCTGACACAACCAGAAGAGGACCCCTGTGCGAAAAACAATACAGGGGCAAATTGGAGCCCAAAAGCTCATCAAAATGCACAATTCCACCAGCTTTGGAGCTGGTAGTGGCCCCCGTACCTATCGGGCCCCTGTGTGGCTGAACAGCTTGCACCAATGATATGTCTGTCCCTGGGCCTGTTCAAATCACGTTTGGCCCACAAGTTGATAATTGAGTTAAGGGTTCTTTCTAAACCCCCCAAAAAAGAGATCCACATGTGCCCCCGCCAGAGCCATTCATTAAAACAAGGCAGATGGAATCAGCATTTTTTTCAGCAGGGAGTAACAGATTGCATCAATAAAGGTGTGGATGACATCATCTTTCAGCGAGCAATATGGCCATATACACAGTTTTGGGGGTGGATCGTTCTGACAGATTCCCTTTAAATCATACAACATTGCTTGTTACTTCATTATCTGCAAAGTGATTGCACCGATGATTTGCAATGTGGCAATCATCACTTCACCAAGCTCCGTACAGTAATCTGTAAACCTACTTGTCACAGTACAATGAATGTTAATAACAAGCCTGGAGACAAGCTTCCCAAGACAATAAAAAGAATTGTGAATGCTGCTCTGAAGTACCGTATAAATACAAGCTGTAATTCAGCACATACATGTACTGCAATGTGTTTCCAAAGGTACTGCACTTTTTACGTAGATTATATGGTTCTTATACTCAATCTAAAAAGTGAGTGCCCCAACACATGCCACTGGATTTGCACAGCGGAGCGAATCCTCTCTATCTCTTAACCTTTTCAATCTTGGTGTTCATGATTGTACCAGAAAACAATATTATTGCATGCTGCATTATTTCTTCTGCTTCTGTTTTGTGTTATTTTGCAGAGGCCAAATGTCACTTAAAAGTTTACATTTCATTGTGGGGCTGGTTGCATTGCACCTCAGTGTATTTTTAGTATTATTTTTTTTTTCTTAATTGTAGCATGCTTTAGGCATAGCATTTTGCTGGCATTTTTCTTATTGACTTTTTTTATAACCGAAAAAAAAAACACTTCTTTAAAATGTCACAAGAGAAAAATGGCACAAAAATGTAAAAAAAAAAATAAGTGAAAAAAAACTGCAAAGAGAGAATCATAATACGGTCTATTATTTTATTTGTGGGACTGTTGCACCTCCTAGAGGATATAGCTGGCAGTGCAGAACAATTTCTTCTTCGCCGTAACCTTAAACCTCTATTCCCCAGGTGGGCTTAGTCTGCCCTGAGGCTCCATACTGCTGTCAGGATGATTTGTTCCTTGGTTCACTACATTGGGTTTATCCACAACTTGCCAAATTCCCAAACCAAATAAAGATGCTGCTTGATTCGATCAACTACTTTGTCTTTTGTGAGATTTTGTCATTTTAATTACAACAGGTCAAGACATATAGCTGTAAAGTCATCCATTATACTGATTTAGTAATCAATGCCAATAATGGAAGCCCAAAACATTATATCTGTGTTACAGAAATCTATATAAAACTCATTTAAGAGTATTTATCACATTAGACCCCAAGTTTTATTGTATATTACCTGAACGTGTCCTGTCAATTATAGACTGTGAAGTTCAGGTCAGAGGACTCGTAGATAGTCCG
>JARQOD010000002.1:142914282-142948054 GCA_033576555.1 Oophaga sylvatica
TTTGGCGTTTGCCGCCATCCAGTGTCTTCTGTTATTATCATCTCCTCAGATTCCAGTGATTTCAACAATTCGCACCTGCTGCTCCTCAAGAAGTGTTAATTAACCCATCATTTGCGGTAAGCATCATGAGCTGATTTTTAGAGACTACGCCATACGCTGAATTCATCTTTGCAAACTTCCGTGTTTTTTAAAAACCCTCTGACCTACTTTTTAATGCTCCACTTGCTAATGCTTGGTAACACATCGTTTTACTGTAGCTTCACAAACTGTTATTAGAGACAATCCACATTAAGCTATTATCTACTCTGCTTTCTGTTCTTGCCTATTGTTTTCCTCCTCATCTCCACTACTGGTCTCTGGTTTATGGTGTATCATGCCTCGCTTGTCTGTATGCCTTCCAGCCTAGCCTGTTGTCCGAATCCTTAAGGTACTGTCACACTAAGCGAGATCGATAACGAGATCGCTAAAGAGTCACCGATTTTATGACGCAGTAGCGATCTCGTTAGCGACTTAGCTGTGTGTGACATGTAGCAACGATGTGGCCCTGCTGAGATGTCGTTGATCGCTTATGAACGTTCTAAGCCGTTTTTTGGTCGTTGGTGTACCGCTGGTGAGCCTGAATCGCTGAGTGTGACACCCTTTATGAACGACTTTACCAGCGTCACAGGTGGGGCTAGGTTTTCCCAACGACCGCAGAGGCCGTTATACAGATCGCTGATCTCTGATGAGATCTTTGTATTTGGAAGCTAACTAGCGACCACATAGCGATCGCACTAGCGATCTCGCCAGGTCGTGTCGTTTTCGTGATCGCTAGTGCATCACTAAGTGTGACAGTGCCTTTACTGTTCCATGTGCCTTCCAGCCTGCTGTGCTGTGTGTATACTCCGACCTGAGGCTTCACGGATCCACCTCACCCGGTGAGCCAAACAGAATTCTGAGACCATGGATTCTAAAGATGCAACAACACCACTAAAGTTAGAAACAGAAGTTTTTTCTGGACTGGTTTTACAACTTGCTGTGAGCCAACGAGAGCTTGTCCAGACTGCTCAAGAGCTCTAAGGCTGTATGGATGCAATATTTCAGAGTACTGCAGTTTCATCACTAGCTCCTCAACACCTTCCACAGCCTAATCCTTACTCAGGACATTCTGCTTGTTGAATATCTCCACATTTACCTACTCCTGTTCATTTTGAGGGAGATCCTAAAGCCTCTCTGGGGCTTTATGTACAATTAACCTTATATTTTGAGCTTTGTCCCCAGCACTGCTTTTCTGATAGGTCGAAAGTAGCATACAGTTTTTAATTGTTATATAGAGGTATGTTGGTGTGGGCTGCACCATTATGGACGGGGATGTCAATCCTATGATGCATTCTTTACCCTCCTTCCTGACTGCCCTTCAGTTGCAGATTCCGTATTGCAGCTTAGACGAACAAGAGATTTACTCTGTGGAACATTATACAATTCAGTTCTGTACCCAGTCTGTTGAATTGCCCTCAAACAAAGACATTTCATCTTTTAGGTTGACCTATCAAGCCAGATCCAAGACCAACTTGCTGGAAGAGATTTGTCTGGCCCATTGACTTAACTTCTTATGCTACCAAAGTAGACTTACATTTTAAAGCATGGTCAAGAAGAAAAGCTTTAGATTCCCGGGTCTCATATTTCAGAGTTTCTTTAAAATCACCTATCAGAGTGGTCATACCAGAACACATACAAATTCGTTGAAAGAGATTATTATCAGACGAAAAATCCCATCGCTTTACTTAAGGACTTTGTTTTTTTTGTGGTGAGCGGGATCATTCTTGCATAAGTGACTCCAAACTGAAGGTGGAACAAGGAACTTTAGACCCTAGGCAAGGAATGAGGGAATGACTTGGAGTTAACTATATCCTCTGCTAAAGACAAACTGCTTGTGCCTATGTCTGTTTCTCTCAGTTCCTTTGTGGTCATGGTACAAGCGATTTTCTAGCTTCCGAGAATTTTATTGACTTCACTAACTAAAAGGCTGAAAATTCCTCTTATTTCTTTGCAAAACTTCTAAAAGGTGATTTGTTTGCCCGATCCTTTAAGATCTTTCGTAGCTACAAATAAATGCTCCAATCAATGATTGCTCGTCACTGACTAGACAGCCTAAAGGCGATCTGCTTTTTTTGGAATTGCCTCAAAGCTCTTCCTCAACCACCCACACTGAAAATCTATTCTGCCTCCATTTCTTTCAATTTGCTTGCTGCTTACCAGGATTTCGCAGATGTCTTCTCTAAGCAAATTGTTCAGTGTGCATAGGCTGCTATTGTTCTCGACAGTGCAAGTCCTGTTTACATGATGCACCACCGAGAACGATGATTTTCTGCAACTGCAGAAAGGATTATTTCACCCAATGCTCTGAAAGATTATCACGCGTGAACATTCTTTACAAGCTCGTTCACAATCTTTCAGTATAAATGCAGTTATAGACTCTTACCGTCTTCATATCCAATCTGGTCTGAAGAGACTGATTAAAACCATCTGTATGCCAAGGTGGAGAAATGTCTTTTTCAACTACATGATCTGTCATTCTTCAGACAAAACATCTCTTCTCCTGGTGTACATTTGGATCCAGAAAAGGTTTCGCTATTATGGATTGGCCACAAACTGATAGTCTCAAAGCCCTCAAAGATTCTTCAATTTTGCAAATTATTAAAGTCAGTTCATGAAAAACTAAGAGGAATTGGTTGTTACTTTTGTGGTCCTAACTCAAGAAGGGATGCAATTCTAGAAACTAGCTGGATTCCGCTGTTCCTTGAAGTGGATACCTGTGCTATTGGATTCTCTCACATTTCTCTTGATTAAGAAATCATCCCTGTGGATTCTTCTCCAAGAAATACTTTCCAGCAGAAGAGAATTATTGCATTGGTGACCGTCAACTCTCAGCCATAAAATTAGCTCTTAAGGAATCAGGACATCCTCTTGAAGGAGACAAGATCAGAGTGATCATTTATACTGACCAAATAATCCAGAATATCTTCTGTCAGCCCACAGGCTGAATCCCTGCCAAGCACCATGGTCACTTTTTTTCTCATGTGTTGACTTCATCCTGATATGCCGCCCAACCGAGAAAAAAACAAAGCTAACCTATACAGGTCCTTTGAGAAATGTGATACCTCTAAAGATGTGTCCTAACGTGTAACTGAACTTAAGTGTGTCCTTGCTACCATCTCTTCTTCTATTTCTCCACCTAAAAGACATTCTCTAATTTCAAAAGCACTCTACAGGAAAGTATTATTTGGGGCCCTCTCTATTTTCCAGTCATCCTGGAAGTGAACTGCTGAACTCTTTTCTCATTTGTACTGTCAAAAAATTTGTATGTTTATGAACAAGTGCATTTTGGTTTTTTTTCGTACATGAGGTTTCAAGAGCTATAAAAATATTTTGCAACTAGATAATAAAATACTTTTTGCCTATTTTCTTTTTTGATACATTGGACCTATTTTTTTTTGTATAATTTTCTATTCTTTTTTTGTTGTTGCCAATATTGGGTAAAAATGTAAAGACTAAAAGGTAATGTTTGTCTATTTTTCAGATTTTCTTAAAAAAGTTTATGACCACAAGAGACCAACAAAATAAATTGTAAATTGTGTTTCCTTTTCCATAGCAATTATTTTTATGCATCAGACACATGGGTCTTTTTTTTAATGCTAGAACAGCGATTTTTCACTGTGAGTGACTTTCTTTTTTTATCCCCTATTTTTTATAGTTCCATTTTATAATTTGTTTCACACATTGAAAAATAATGCCCCTCATCCCTCCCAGCACCTGGTGAACACACGATAGCTAGAAGGGGAGGAGGAAGTGCTGTTTCTGCTTCCTAAACTGTACACATAGCACTCATTCAACATGGTGCAAAAAGAAGTTAGGAAGACAGATGTTTTTCATTTTTTTTTTTTTAATTATTATTATCTTCAGAATCTGGGGCTCTTCTAGCTTACTGCCTGACCGCTTGTACCAAGAGAAGTGAGGTGTCTAATCTGGCATATGTACAGGTGCGTTTTTTTGTTTTTGTTTTGTGAACATGTACACTGACGTGTGATTGTCTAAAATTTACAGATATTCCGTTTTAATCCTGGAATAGATGAAGGAGGGATGATGTTATATAATGTGTGTATAACATTCTTTTCTTGGGGATGAAGTTATAATATATATACTTTAATTGCTAAAGAGTTTGATAGATAGCGATTGGTTCCTCAGTTAGTACAACCACACCCATTAAATGGGGTACAAATAGCTTACAACAAAATCTTTTTATTATACACCTGATGACGGCCTACATGCTCGAAACGCGTTGTTTTTTTTTTATAACAAAAAATGTTTTAATGTTTTTATTGTCTTTTATAAAATTTTGCATTTTACCTAGCCAATAAAATATCATCTGATTCAACATCAGAGATACTTAGTTATTTGGCTATATAACCCTCTTACTCCAAATTGGGTTAAGGATCCTCTGAAGGAAGCACCCTGATACTTTTTTATTTGCAAACTGAACATATAGCACTCATTCAACTTGGTGCAAAAAGAAGTTAGGAAGACAGAGATGTTGGTAAACCATCTCTGCCTTCTCTATGGGGAGTGCATCTGTCTCTGACATCTGGTTCCCTGTGCCTCCAGCTGCTTTATACCAATGCATTTGCAATGACATTCTAAAACAGTAGAGTTCTATGCGAAAAGGTCCGTCTTTTTAGGTCTTTGGGCGGTCTGCAAATAATTATGAATTATTAACACAATATTTAATTAAAATGTGCAGCATCAAAATTCTACTCTCCTTCTACCTCCTGCCTTCCAAAAAGACATAGTAGATATTAGAGTTACTATACAAGAGATTAGCAGCCCTCAAACTGTGCCTGTAGCCAGCTCCAGCCTTTCACAATCCAAGTGTCACGATCGAAATGCATGATGCTTGTACTGGCCATGGGTCTTCTGACCAGAACTCAGCAACCCAGAGGCATATATGAGGTTAAGTGGTCCTGTGCAAGGATATTGTATGGGCCCTTTGCAGTCCAATAACTCATCATAATGCACAATTCCTCCTTACCACTTGGAGCCCTGTGCAGCTACACAGATTGCACCAATGGTATGTTTGCTTCTGTGCGGCTGTCGTGTTCAAGTCAGGAGACCCTCGTAAAAGGCAAAAAGGCCATGTATCACAGTCTATACTCAGAACGTGTCCCGCATGAAGTGTGAATTCTTGAATTCTTCCTTAAAGTGGTTGTCCAACTACTCTGAAAACCCTTCTAAATCCCTATGTTTCCTTCCAATAAAATAATAACACCCATACTCACTTCCGGAGCCAGCGGTGTTCCAGCCAGCGGTGTAAGCACTATCTCTCCCGTGGATCTTGTGACATGGTTACATTGTGCGAACCATGTGGCGAATCAGCGCTGGCTTCACTCTCCCCTCCTTCGAACAAATCAAGACATCCGAAGGAAGTGTGAGGGCAGCCACAGCTCTCACTTCCTCTGGATGCTGGTTTCGTCCTTAGGAAAGGAAAGTGAAGTCAGCGATGATTGGCAGCAGGGATCGTGTGACATAACAATGCCCCATGAACCCTGGAAAGCCAGTGATGACACCTCCGGAACGGTGTCGGCGTCGAGTATAAGTATTATTATTTTTCTTAGAGGAAGCACAGGGGTTTAGAAGGGGTTGTCTGAGTAGTGGACAAACCCTTTAACAGAATCTGCACCTGTTTTGGAAATGTGGCCCACTTCAAAGTCTTGATACAGTTGCAAATTATTGGTCATTTTCAGCACTTTAATTGAAAAGTGTATTAGAAATGATTCATTATGGAAAAATAAGACATGGTTTAATGCAGAAGCCGTGAGCATGAAAACTGACATAGTGAGGACAAAACCACAGAGCAAAAGACTGTAAAAAATATACGCTCCAGTATTAGCTATATACAAAAATTGTCTCAATGTTGCACAGTTTACCTCTGGTACTCCCATTTTTCTACATGCTTCTAAAAAGTTTTCCACATTTCTTCTGCATTTGGCCATGCTAAGCTTCGGCTGAAAAATAAAACACAAAATCAGAAAAGTGAGAAAAATGAACTATTTATTAAGCAAACACACATTACAAGTCTCTCCTCGGTAGCAGATGGTGAAATGTTAGAATATTTTTCATCATTGCTTTAATTATGGCAGAAGATAATATTCCTTTTGAAGGTAATAGACTTCAATATTCGTTCTCGTCGGCCAAAAAAAAAAAAAGTCTCTGTATGTATGGGTTCAATTAATTCCGTAGAAGGTTATTTAATTGTACCAAAAATCAAACTATACGCAGTGTATAAAATGCTACAGAGCATATCATGGTAACAGAGCTGTACACAACCAACCTTCATTTAACTCCTTAAGGTCTTGGTTTTAAGGGCCATAAGATTTTTTGTTTTGTTTTTCCATCAACATAGCTGTACTGTATGAGGGCTTGTATTTTGTGGGACAAGTTCTAGTTTGTAGTTTTACCATATAAAGTACTGAAAAACGGCAAAACAATTCCAAGTGGGGTGAAGTGGTGGAAAAAAAAATTACAGTTCCGCCATTGTTTTTTGTTTTTATTATTATTATTATGCGATAAAAATGACCTGATAATATGCTTCTGCAGGTTAGTACAGTTAGGGCAATAACAAACTTTTTATTTTATTTTGGCATGAAGCCGACTTCATACAGCCCTTAGTGACCCACGACAAAAAATTAATGTCACAGGTCGTTAAGGGGTTAATATAATTTCTTTTATCACCTCCCAACATATGGGGATATTCTCCACCCAGTGAGCTGATAGGTCAGGGGAAATTTTAATTGACATCGGAACATTATACAAGGTGTCTCTATCTGTGCCCCATTGTATATTTTATATCAGATGGGTTACACAAAATGTTCTGTTTTCATCTTACCCATTATTGCGTTAATGAGCAGCCTGATAGCAGGTCCAGCTTCTCTGCCTTCAGCCTGCCGTTTACATGTACCCGAGCCACTGCCGCGGCAGTCATTTTGCATGTGGATATATTTTTTTACTATGGGTTTTAGATTCACCCAAATACAGTTTACAGTTTATTTGGCGTCTTCCACAGTCTAAGGCTAGGGTCACATCATGCTTTTGCCCCACGTCAGTAGCTCCATTGGGGCTTTCGTGTGAAGCCCTGTAAAACAGGATGTATCCACCACTGGACCATTAACATTAAAGCAGAGTCACTTTCTGCTTTATCTGACCCCATTTTTGGTAGTTTACACCTCTATAAGGACGGCACAAAAACGCAGTGAGATTGGGATATTGAGAAGCTATACTAAGGATATACTGATGAGTTTGGATATTGCTTTAATTTGTATCAATGTTTGATACTCTCTAACACATACAGAACATGTAGGAACCGTACTCAACTTACAACAGCAGGAGACGGCACATGGATACTCCCCACCGACCGAGGACGAATTTGATTCACTAAATGGCAGAGGACAACTCCATCCATCAAAGCAAATCCAAGGTCTTCAGGTAGACAGATTTTTAATCTTATTTCAATGTTCTGAAACACAAAAATGGCCATTTTTCACACATTACAAATAGGAAATATACAGTGACAAAGTAGTAATAGAACTGATAACTATCTTAATAAGGCTTGGCATTCTTTAAGAAAACTGTAAGGATCCCAATTGATATTACAACACCAAGAAGGCAAAGTCATGGGCTTATGAAAACCGCAGGATGGAAAGATATGTTAATGATATGTAAATTATGAAAAAGTTGAATCAAAATTTTCCAAACATCTTGATTTATTCAGTATGGAGTATGAGCGCCACATGCAGAAATACAGGCACTTACACACATTGGCTGCTATCACGGGGGTTATTAATGGTTGTCTTAGAAATCTTCTGCCACGTTGAATGAACTTGGAATTGTAGATCATCGAGATGGTAGAGAGCATGTTTTAGACCGTGTAGGCTGCTCACACCTGGCGTTGTCATGTTGGAAAACGAATGACCGCACCAACAAATCAATATAATGTCAAAATGTTATAGTACCTGGAATGAAAACTAGAAGGGCCTGGCTACTGTACATTGTGGCATCTCACAGCATGATTATGATGTTGGCCATGTGGTCTCCAGACCAATCTCTAGTTATCATTGTGTTCAACAAAAAAGAGGGGGACTCATCGCTAAGGAGGCTAAAGCTCCAGTCCAGCCTCCATTGCTGTCTTGCTCTGCACCATGATAGCCTTGCCGTGAGGTCAATGAAATACCTGTACCCGGACATCTGGTTCGTCGCTCAATGTTGAGCAAACATCTTCTGATGGTTTGCTTGAAATCTTAGTCTTGGTATATGACTTCCAATTTCACTTGCAGTTCAGGATAGACCAATCGTGGAACCAGTGTTACAGCCATTTATTGAAACTGTTCCATGTGATGTTTTTCAACACAACAGGTTGCATGTTGCTCACGCTTCAGTGAGCTGCCTGCATAGCAGCAATATGCTACAATGGCCTGCAGCGTCTCTCTCAAATTGAGCACATCTAAGATATTATTGGTCCGCAAATGGAGTTGCCAGCAGTAGATATTGATGATTTGCCCAAGTTCATTCAGTGTTGCAGAACAATCCTCAGACAACGATTGATGACTTCATTGATGGCATGCCAAGGTGTTTAAGTTCATGCATTTCTGGAACTCATAATCAATACTGAATAAATTAAGATGCTGTTTCCATTTTGTCATCATTTGCATATCAATAACGTGTCTATCCATCCTGTAATTTGTAGAATTCCAGAAAACTTTTCCTTCTTGTATTGCAACTTCAATGTTGAGGAGTGTGTATGTGGGAAACCCTCTTTAAACCCACAGAATTTGCTGCACTTTGGTAATAGATAATGTCGTTCTTCATAGAATGACTCCACCTCTACTTTGTCAAGATTAGGAAAAGGAGATGGTGAATCCTTCAAAATCGGAAAGTTTGTATAACTCAATTCTGCTATTTTATTTCAGTTACCGTATATGGAATGAAATGAAAAAATGAAGTTACCTCCCGAAGACTGTCTACCAGTTCATTTTCCTCTCTCATTTGTTCCATTTTTCTTCGTATTGTAAACTGAGGATCTATTGCTTCCAAGTTCCTCTGTGGTCTTATAAAAACTAGAATGTGATAAGAGAAAATGAACAGATGAGCATTTCCAAAGTAACTTCCATCAAGAATAGACTTGCAGACTAACATCATGAGGAGCGCAGACCTATCATGTTGAAGAACACAAACTTATCATGGTGAGGAACACATACTTATCATGGTGAGGAGCACATACTTATCATGGTGAGGAGCACATACTTATCATGGTGAGGAGCACATACTTATCATGGTGAGGAGCACAGAGCCATGTAGTAATAATGTACTGAGTATTACATATTCCATGACTTCTGTGGTAAAGATTTATAATGCCTCCTGCATGCAAACCTCATGGACTATTATATCTAAAACACCATATAAAAATGGCAAAAAAAAAACCTAGAGGCATTATGGAAGAGCAAATGATAAAAGGCTCATGCTTAGTCATGCTCAATAGGTGTAAACAACAAAAATGATCTGTAATCTAAATGATGTCACAAAACAATAGGGTCCATGGGTCCGACTAGATGTGATTGCATCTCTGTACTAGTTGGAAGTATGTCTTATAATTAGAGTTGAGCGATACTTTCCGATATCCAAAAGTATCGGAATCGGAATGGTATCGCCGATACCATTAAAATATCGGCGATACCCGATACCGGAAATCCAATGTAAGTCTATGGGAACAAAATATCGTAACTAAAAAAACCCCATTCTTTCCTTGTAAACACTAAATATACACACATAGAATACATATATATATATATACATGTCATTGTGACATATATATATACATATATTTATAGTTTATACACTTCTACATAGTAAAATAGCCTCTGATTCAATTGCCGGGTAAAGCCGGCTTTTGTGAAAAGACAGAAGCACCCGACATGAAATGACACTTGGTTTACATAGAGTTAACCATGTCTTTTCATGTAGTTTGATATCTGATTTGCACAATTACATGAGTGTAAGTGTGCAAAATTTCACACCTGTAGGGGTTAATTAAAGGTGTAAATTCGTTGTAAAAAAACCTGACTTTTTTGCTACGAATTTACACCTTTAATTAACCCCTACAGGTGTGAAATTTTGCACACTTACACTCATGTAATTGTTTGTGCAAATCAGATATCAAACTACATGAAAAGACATGGTTAACTCTATGTAAACCAAGTGTCATTTCATGTCGGGTTCTGCATTTTCACAAAAGCCGGCAATTGAATTAGCGGCTATTATACTATGTAGAAGTGTATGAACTATAAATATATATATATATGTGTCACAAATTCAATGACATGTGTATATATATATATATATATATATATATATAAGGTGTAAAATTGCTGAAAAAAAATGCGTGGGCTCCCGCCCTATTTTCGCAACCAGACAGACAAAGCCAGTGAGTGGGGGCAGATAATAATAGCCCAGAGAGGGACCATTATTTTTGCCCACCCCCCCTGGCTACTAACATCTGCCCCCAGACACCCCAGGAAAGACAAATCTATAATTAGATTCGCCCTTTCTGGCACTTTGCCCGTCTATTCCCATTGCCCTGTAGCGGTGGCGAATGGGTTAATATGGGGTTAAAGCCACCTTGCTATTGAAAGGTGACCTTAAGCCAGGTTAATAATTGAGAGCTGTCAATTAGACAACTATCAATTATTAATCCTATTGCATGAAATAAAAATAAAACACACACACTTTAATTAAAAATCATTTTAATGAAATAAAGACACGTTTTTAACCATCTTTTATTTTACTGCAAAAACCATTTCCTGTAATAAAAATAAAATAAAAAAGCAAAATTATTCTTACCTATCCCATGCACAGTCAGGTCCCACGGTGTAATCCTTCAGAAAGGGTTAATGTTTACTGCAGGGACCGCAGCTAATGCTGCAGCCTCACAGTAAACCCCCAAATGAATGAGTTCTCTCCTGGCTGACAGGAGAGTAAAGGCTGGGTCTCACATAACGATACACCAGCGATCCCGACAACGATATGCACTTGTCAGGATCGCTGGTGTATCGCTACATGATCGCTGCTGAGCTGCCAAACAGGCAGCTCAGGCAGCGATCTGGGACAGCGACACTGCGGGTAACATCGCTTAGTTACCCGCAGTGTACCTTGGATACCAGCGCCCTGATGCAGGGAGTTGGTATCCAAGGTACACAGCGGGTTTCCAAGCACTGCGCGGTGCCTGGAAACCCGCTGTGTACCTTGGATACCAGCTCCCCTGCATCAGGGCGCTGGTATCCAAGGTACACAGCGGGTTTCTAGGCACAGCCCCGCGCCTGGAAACCCGCTGTGTACCTTGGTTACCAGCGGATCGCTGGTCTCCCGCCTCTCATCGCTTAAGGGCCCGTCTCACATAGCGATATCGCTACCGAGATCGCTGCTGAGTCACTAGTTTTGTGACGCAGCAGCGAGCTCACCAGCGATATCGCTGTGTGTGACATTCAGCGACGATCAGCCCCCCTGCCGGGTATCGCTGATCGTCGCTGAAATGTCAGGACCTTTTTTTGATCGCTGGTTTCCCGCTGACAGGCACGCATCGCTGTGTGTGACAGGCGGGAGACCAGCGATCCGCTGGTAACCAAGGTACACAGCGGGTTTCCAGGCGCGGGGCTGTGCCTAGAAACCCGCTGTGTACCTTGGATACCAGCGCCCTGATGCAGGGGAGCTGGTATCCAAGGTACACAGCGGGTTTCCAGGCACCGCGCAGTGCTTGGAAACCCGCTGTGTACCTTGGATACCAACTCCCTGCATCAGGGCGCTGGTATCCAAGGTACACTGCGGGTAACTAAGCGATGTTACCCGCAGTGTCGCTGTCCCAGATCGCTGCCTGAGCTGCCTGTTTGGCAGCTCAGCAGCGATCATGTAGCGATACACCAGCGATCCTGACAAGTGCATATCGTTGTCGGGATCGCTGGTGTATCGTTATGTGAGACCCAGCCTTTAGTTACCCGCAGTGTACGTTGGATACCAGCGCCCTGATGCAGGGAGCTGGTATCCAAGGTACACAGCGGGTTTCCAAGCGCTGCGCGGTGCCTGGAAACCCGCTGTGTACCTTGGATACCAGCTCCCTGCATCAGGGCGCTGGTATCCAAGGTACACAGCGGGTTTCTAGGCACAGCCCCGCGCCTAGAAACCCGCTGTGTACCTTGGTTACCAGCGGATCACTGGTCTCCCGCCTGTCACACGCAGCGATGCGTGCCTGTCAGCGGGAAACCAGCAATCAAAAAAAGGTCCTGACATTTCAGCGACGATCAGCGATACCCGGCAGGGGGCTGATCGTCGCTGAATGTCACACACAGCGATATCGCTGTTGAGCTCGCTGCTGCGTCACAAAACTAGTGACTCAGCAGCGATCTCGGTAGCGATATCGCTATGTGAGACGGGCCCTTAAGTGGAAAGCTTAATTGATTGCTTTCCACTTTCACTTCAGGTCAGCCAGGGACACAATCAGTGACGTCAGAGGGAACTGATTAACAAAAATAGGGGTTCCCTTCGAAAAAAAAATGGCGTGGGGTCCCCCCTATTTTTGTTAACCAGCCAGATGAAGCAGACCGCTGAGGCCTGGATTTTCAGGCTGTTAAGGAGCCAAGATCCATGGACCTTGCCAGCCTGATAATACCAGGCCACAGCAGTCTGCATATCTTGGCTGATTAACAAAAATAGGGGATCCCTCGAAAAAAATTGGCGTGGGGTCCCCCCTATTTTTGTTAACCAGCCAGATGAAGCAGACCGCTAAGGCCTGGATTTTCAGGCTGTTAAGGAGCCAAGAATCATGGACCTTGCCAGCCTGATAATACCAGGCCACAGCAGTCTGCATATCTTGGCTGATTAACAAAAATAGGGGATCCCCTCGAAAAAAATTGGCGTGGGGTCCACCCTATTTTTGTTAACCAGCCAGATGAATCAGACTGCTGAGGCCTGGTTTTTCAGGCTGGTAAGGATTCAATATCCATGGACCTTGCCAGCCTGATAATACCAGGCCACAGCAGTCTGCTGAGCTTGGCTGGTTAACAAAAATAGGGGATCCCCTCGAAAAAAAAAACGGCGTAGGGGTCCCCCTATTTTTGTTAACCAGCCAAGTAAAATGCAGACTGCTGCGGCCTGGTATTAAGACTGTCAAGGCCCATGGATTTTGGCCCTCAACAGCCTGATAATACCAGGCTACAGCAGCCCCACATTTGGCGCATCAAAAGATGTGCCAATTGTGGCACTTTACCCGGCTCTTCCCACTTGCCCTGTAGCGGTGGCAAGCGGGGTAATAAGGGGTTAATGTCACCGTTGATTGCACGGTGACAATAAGCCCGGTTAATAATGGATAGGCGTC
Source organism: Oophaga sylvatica (assembly GCA_033576555.1). NCBI lineage: Eukaryota > Metazoa > Chordata > Amphibia > Anura > Dendrobatidae > Oophaga > Oophaga sylvatica. Next base: position 142,927,730 of record JARQOD010000002.1, read on the forward strand.
AATAAGACACCGATCCATTATTAATCCCAAAGTTTTTAAATGTTTAAAAAAAAGACACAGCAAGAAAAAAGTCTTTTAATGAAATAAAAGAGACAACACAGTTTTCATTTCTTTTATTGTACTCTCATTCCTGCGACGCCATCGATCTCCTGTAAAAAAAGAAAAAAAACAAACCAACAGTATACCACCTGTCCGACGCAGTCCATAGTAACGACTGTCCCACGACGATCCAGCTCTGCTACATCGCAATGACAGGCAGAGCCTGACATCCCGGCGCAGCACAGCTGCTTACCAGCTTCCCCGGCGGTGACGTCATCGGACTGACTGCTTTACGGCCGCGATTACCCAGCAGTCACTGCAGTTATCGCGAAAAACTGCATGTGACCGCCAGGGAGAAGATAATGGCGGCCATCAAGCAGTCCGGGATGTGACCGCCGGAGATCTTCTGCCGGGTAAGTGCCGCTGACTCCTGACAGACCCGACCGACGGACACTGACAGTGACAGTGACAATCCCGATTCCGGTATCCGATATGACGAAAATATCGGAACTCGGAATCGGAATTCCGATACAGCCAATATCGGCCGATACCCGATATTTGCAGTATCGGAATGCTCAACACTACTTATAATAAAAGGGGACATGTAGCTCAGAACAATATTATCTCATCTTTTCTCAGGAAGTTGGTCATGATCAATCAGTTTCTATATCTGGGGGCTAAATGATAAGTGGAACGTCTACATGTTGCTTGCTGTGTATAGGGGAACCCATGAATAAGTTGGCCACACGTTCATGTCTTTCCACATTGCTGATCGACAACCCGTTTTAGCTATTTGGCTTTGCTGTGTTCATAAAGGAACACACTCTCCTGCAATATTGGAGAAGATGCAATGTTTAAAAATAGTTGTCGAAATAGAAACTAACGACAGCAGCAATTTTCAGCATTTTTTAATGCCAGTGGGGATCGTGTAGGGAACAATACTGATAAATGTAGCTATGAAATATCTTATCTCTGTACTGTCAGGAGAAGAAGGCCTCTTACGTTTCATTAAGACCTATTTTAAGAGGATGTTTCACTGTTATTTATATCAATGGTACAGCATTTTGCGGAACAGTTTGGAAAAGGTCCTTTTCTAACACCAAAAAGTCCCACTTAGACACCTTCAAAATCATGTAGAAAACCTTCCCAGAAGAGTGGATGCTGCTGTAGCTGTAATGGGGAGACTAACTCCATATCACTGCCTATGGATTTATAATGAGATGTTATAAAAGCTAATATAGGTGGAATATGTAGGTCTCAATGGTTTCGCATTTTAAAGTGTAGTTAAGCCTTTTAACCACTTGGGGGAAGCAAATGACAAGTTTAGACTCTGGGATCAGCACATGACTATGGTCACTGCATCTATCATAGTCATTAAGACTCCAGAGAAGGGCCAAATTAAAGTTTTTATTGTTTTTTTTCCTTTTGCTCTTTCTTTCAAGCCCTCCATAAAACACTACCATCTGTGCTCTATTTTGTTCAAGATTCAAATTAATTGCTTTAACGATTCCTGATATATAGGATATGATAGGAGCCTCTGGCATTACAAAAGTGTTTATGGCCCGTTTCATTAAGACTGGCATCTCATGTGTCAGTTTTCATAAGGGACGCACAAGACTAAGGTGAACTAAATTCTTCAAGAGCCACACGCCTCATCATTCAGCTCACCAGTGGCTTGCACATCGCCAGAAATGTTACTCCAGTCATAAACTAGAGTAACATTTTTGGCTTAAGAAATACTGACACTTTCCATGAATTTAACTGGTGGTTGTGGCAATGCCCTGTCTCAGCTCCTCCCAAGTTTCACCTATTTTGGCAGAGCCTCTTGAAAATGGCATGAAAATGCCAAAAGTCGCAATACTTTGGCAAAACTCCATGTTATGCAACAATTTTACAGCTATTCAAAGTGTTTACGACAGTTTTCTGATGTAAACATTTTAATGTATAGTCCCCTATACCCACCAAGCGGCTTCTATGTCTACCAGAAAACTGGCCTAGGATGCTTTGAAAAGTCGATACATTTTTGTGCAACAAGATGCTGTGCAAAACTTTTGCAACTTTTGTCATTTCTGCCAGTTTTGGGCGGCTCCACCAAAATGGGCAGAGCTGCGAAGGAACCAGGATGGGGCAAGTCTAAGCCCGCCACTTACATTATTTTACAGTGGCGGTGTTTCTACTCCAGAAAGGCGCACACCACTGACAAGATGCCTGAATTCATTAAGTGGCCTGAAATTAATGCATCTTATTCCTGCACAAAACTAGTTTTAACGGATTGGGGCCATAGTATAATCAATGCAGGCAAGTGGATTCTGGGGACTAGAAACTGAGCGCAGTACCCTATTATACAGTATTGCATTAGTGCTGTGATGACAGCGACCCTTTGACATTAATCTAGATAACAGATTGCTAAATATCTTCATGGCAAATATACAATAATATGGTGGATGGAATCTGAGAACCAATGATGTATCCTGCTGTAGCCGGCTCATTTTCTCAGTCTCCCACCTGTGCACAGTTTTCAGAGCTGTTAACAATGTACCTTCTATCAATATGGAAAATCCTTACTTCAACAATGACCTCATCCTATATCTGGGTAAATATTGTTTCTCCTATCATGTGAACTTTACCTTTGTTTGCAAAGCGGCATGTGAAAAACAGGTCTTATGGTCATCTAACTAATAATAAGCCTTTGGCGGGATGATCCTGATAATAATGAAGCTATAAAGATTTTTTTTTGCAACACGTTGTGCCCTACTTTTACAGTGATAATCTATTCTTAGGATGTTCAGATGTGCAGTACCCGGTCGCAGCCACTAGTGGAAAATCCCTTTAACTAACATTATGTTATTGTCACTATATAAAACAAAAATAAAATATTAAAATATAGTGGTAATTACAGATATAATATCAAAAAGATGGTAAAAAATACATTGCTTTAAAATGAACTCCAACACGTGTATATATATATATATATATATATATATATATATATAAATATATATATACTGTATATATATCTCAGTAGTGGATAGTGAGATATAGCGCATGAGACTACCATCATTTTATAGACAATCTTCTTGGCTATCTCATGCATGATTTTCTCTTGCAACTATTTAGCATGCTATTAGTTATGCAGATCCTTGTCAGGTCACTGCATTGTTACTGTTTTGCTCCTGGTGGTGGAAACATCGTTTTCTTCCTGTACACTACAAATTACAACCTGTTCTCACATTCCCTAATCACTCAGTGTGTTATTAGGTTGATTCACAAGCGAAAGGTCATTGGTTCAAATCGAGGAGCAAGAAAAGAGAAACAGCATCATCCAGCTCATCAACAGCGGTCTCTCGGCCTAAAAATTGCCAAACTGCATCATGTGAGTGCCATGACAGTTGGAAGAATATGAAGTGAGGTTTGTCCATCCATTCAGAAGCCACGAGGTGAACGTCCAGGCAAAACATTGGAGTCAACATGTTGGCTCATCACAAGGTCTATCAGTTCTGGCGCGACAAACACGACAATGGAGGTGGCTCATATGCTTCATAATAGTGAGATCACAGACGTCCATGCAAGCAACGTGCAAGGCACATCACACAAGTCTGGAATGGTGGCCCGAAAAAAGGTGAAGAAGCTTCGACTTCAAAATCATCATAACAAGCGTCAGCTCAAGTTCATATAACAGTACAAAAGTGGACAATAGAAGACTGTAAACAGGAGATTTGGAGCGATGACACGAAAGTCAATAGACTAGGCTCTGATGGGTGCAAATGGATCTAGAACAATCATGGGGAAAAGGGCTAACGGATAGAAATTGAAGAAACTATCAAGTTTGGTGGAGGAAGCCTGATGATATGAGGTTGTTTAATAGCCAAAGGCATTGGATACTTGACCAGAATTGATGGTGGTCTCAATGCTGAGCTATATGTGAGTATCCTACAAGATGAGTTACTTTGTACACTGGAGTACTATGGGGATGAAAAGGACGACATAGTGTTCCAGCAGGACAACGACCCAAAGAATACGTCCAGATTGGCAAAGAAATGGTTAAATGAAAATGAAGTAGAGGTGCTGAATTGTCCCCCACAGTCCCCAAACCTCAAACCAGTTGAACACTTGTGGGTAGAGTTGAAGAAAAAATTGCAGAGTCGACCAGTATGCACCAACTTTGGGAATGTGTAGAAGAGAACTGGGATCAGATTTCGGTTGAGACATGCTTGAATCTGATCAATAGCATGTCCAGAATTATTCAGACAGTGTTGAAAAAAGGGGGATTTACAAAATACTGACACAATAATAAAAATAAAAATTTGGATTTTTAGGAGCAAAATATTACCAATGCAGTGACATGACAAGAATCTGCATAACTAATCATATGCAAAATAGTTGCAAGTCAAATTTATGTATGAGATATCCAAGAAGATTGACTATAAAATGATGGTAGTTTCTGGTTCGAACCTTTAGTGGTTGGTGAGATATGGAGCCAAGTTGAAAACATTGCTACTCTTTTGCTCATTACTGTATAATTTTACATTCCATGTAATAAGTGCCATCTTATATTACAGACGCTTCCATCCCAGCACTGAAAAGTTACAATACATTTTTCATGTATAGTGACTAGAGTTGAGCGATACTTTCCGATATCCAAAAGTATCGGAATCGGAATGGTATCGCCGATACCATTAAAATATCGGCGATACCCGATACCGATACCGGAAATCCAATGTAAGTCTATGGGAACAAAATATCGTAACTAAAAAACCCCATTCTTTCCTTGTAAACACTAAATATACACACATAGAATACATATATATATAGATATACATGTCATTGTGACATATATATATACATATATTTATCGTTTATACACTTCTACATAGTAAAATAGCCTCTGATTCAATTGCCGGGTAAAGCCGGCTTTTGTGAAAAGACAGAAGCATCCGACATGAAATGACACTTGGTTTACATAGAGTTAACCATGTCTTTTCATGTAGTTTGATATCTGATTTGCACAAACAATTACATGAGTGTAAGTGTGCAAAATTTCACACCTGTAGGGTTAATTAAAGGTGTAAATTCGTTGTAAAAAAAACAGACTTTTTTGCTACGAATTTACATCTTTAATTAACCCCTACAGGTGTGGAATTTTGCACACTTAAGGGTATGCCACACTAAACAATATCGCTAACGGGATCGCTAAAAAACGTCACTATTTAGCGATCCCGTTAGCGATATTGTTCAGTGCGGCAGCTTCCAGCGACGAGCTTCCTGCTGTGATCTCGCTCGTCGCTGGAATCGTTCCGGACCCTATTTTCTCGTCGGCGCTCCCGCTGGGTAAGTATCTTATCGCTGTGTGGCACCTTTTCTTAGCGATTTAGCGGTACTTTTGTACCGCTAAAGTCGTTAAGAAGATCGCTAACGGCGATAGCGTCGTTAACTATATCGCTAAATGTGGCCGCATTTAGCGATATAGAAACAATCCCGCTAGCGATCGCATTAGTATGCGTCGTTATTGTGATCGCTAGCGGGATTGTTTAGTGTGGCAGTACCTTTACACTCATGTAATTGTTTGTGCAAATCAGATATCAAACTACATGAAAAGACATGGTTAACTCTATGTAAACCAAGTGTCATTTCATGTCGGGTTCTGCATTTTCACAAAAGCCGGCAATTGAATTAGCGGCTATTATACTATGTAGAAGTGTATGAACTATAAATATATATATATATATATATATATATATATATATATGTGTCACAAATTCAATGACATGTATATATATATATATATATGAGGTGTAAAATTGCTGAAAAAAAAATGCGTGGGCTCCCGCCCTATTTTCGCAACCAGACAGACAAAGCCAGTGAGTGGGGGCAGATAATAATAGCCCAGAGAGGGACCATTATTTTTGCCCCCCCCCCCCCCCCCCGGCTACTAACATCTGCCCCAGACACCCCAGGAAAGACAAATCTATAATTAGATTCGCCCTTTCTGGCACTCTGCCCGTCTATTCCCATTGCCCTGTAGCGGTGGCGAATGGGTTAATATGGGGTTAAAGCCACCTTGCTATTGAAAGGTGACCTTAAGCCAGGTTAATAATTGAGAGCTGTCAATTAGACAACTATCAATTATTAATCCTATTGCATGAAATAAAAATAAAACACACACACTTTAATTAAAAATCATTTTAATGAAATAAAGACACATGTTTTGACCATCTTTTATTTTACTGCAAAAACCATTTCCTGTAATAAAAATAAAATAAAAAAGCAAAATTATTCTTACCTATCCCATGCACAGTCAGGTCCCACGGTGTAATCCTTCAGAAAGGGTTAATGTTTACTGCAGGGACCGCAGCTAATGCTGCAGCCTCACAGTAAACCCCCAAATGAATGAGTTCCTCTCCTGGCTGACAGGAGAGTAAAGATACACCAGCGATCCCGACAACGATATGCACTTGTCAGGATCGCTGGTGTATCGCTACATGATCGCTGCTGAGCTGCCAAACAGGCAGCTCAGGCAGCGATCTGGGACAGCGACACTGCGGGTAACATCGCTTAAGGGCCCGTCTCACATAGCGATATCGCTACCGAGATCGCTGCTGAGTCACTAGTTTTGTGACGCAGCAGCGAGCTCACCAGCGATATCGCTGTGTGTGACATTCAGCGACGATCAGCCCCCCTGCCGGGTATCGCTGATCGTCGCTGAAATGTCAGGACCTTTTTTTGATCGCTGGTTTCCCGCTGACAGGCACGCATCGCTGCGTGTGACAGGCGGGAGACCAGCGATCCGCTGGTAACCAAGGTACACAGCGGGTTTCCAGGCGCGGGGCTGTGCCTAGAAACCTGCTGTGTACCTTGGATACCAGCGCCCTGATGCAGGGGAGCTGGTATCCAAGGTACACAGCGGGTTTCCAGGCACCGCGCAGTGCTTGGAAACCCGCTGTGTACCTTGGATACCAACTCACTGCATCAGGGCGCTGGTATCCAAGGTACACTGCGGGTAACTAAGCGATGTTACCCGCAGTGTCGCTGTCCCAGATCGCTGCCTGAGCTGCCTGTTTGGCAGCTCAGCAGCGATCATGTAGCGATACACCAGCGATCCTGACAAGTGCATATCGTTGTCGGGATCGCTGGTGTATCGTTATGTGAGACCCAGCCTTTAGTTACCCGCAGTGTACGTTGGATACCAGCGCCCTGATGCAGGGAGCTGGTAACCAAGGTACACAGCGGGTTTCCAAGCGCTGCGCGGTGCCTGGAAACCCGCTGTGTACCTTGGATACCAGCTCCCTGCATCAGGGCGCTGGTATCCAAGGTACACAGCGGGTTTCTAGGCACAGCCCCGCGCCTGGAAACCCGCTGTGTACCTTGGTTACCAGCGGATCGCTGGTCTCCCGCCTGTCACACGCAGCGATGCGTGCCTGTCAGCGGGAAACCAGCAATCAAAAAAAGGTCCTGACATTTCAGCGACGATCAGCGATACCCGGCAGGGGGGCTGATCGTCGCTGAATGTCACACACAGCGATATCGCTGGTGAGCTCGCTGCTGCGTCACAAAACTAGTGACTCAGCAGCGATCTCGGTAGCGATATCGCTATGTGAGACGGGCCCTTAAGTGGAAAGCTTAATTGATTGCTTTCCACTTTCACTTCAGGTCAGCCAGGGACACAATCAGTGACGTCAGAGGGAACTGATTAACAAAAATAGGGGTTCCCTTCGAAAAAAAAAATGGCGTGGGGTCCCCCCTATTTTTGTTAACCAGCCAGATGAAGCAGACCGCTGAGGCCTGGATTTTCAGGCTGTTAAGGAGCCAAGATCCATGGACCTTGCCAGCCTGATAATACCGGGCCACAGCAGTCTGCATATCTTGGCTGATTAACAAAAATAGGGGATCCCCTCGAAAAAAATTGGCGTGGGGTCCCCCCTATTTTTGTTAACCAGCCAGATGAAGCAGACCGCTGAGGCCTGGATTTTCAGGCTGTTAAGGAGCCAAGATCCATGGACCTTGCCAGCCTGATAATACCAGGCCACAGCAGTCTGCATATCTTGGCTGATTACAAAAAATAGGGGATCCCCTCGAAAAAAATTGGCGTGGGGTCCCCCCTATTTTTGTTAACCAGCCAGATGAAGCAGACCGCTGAGGCCTGGATTTTCAGGCTGTTAAGGAGCCAAGATCCATGGACCTTGCCAGCCTGATAATACCAGGCCACAGCAGTCTGCATATCTTGGCTGATTAACAAAAATAGGGGATCCCCTCGAAAAAAATTGGCGTGGGGTCCACCCTATTTTTGTTAACCAGCCAGATGAAGCAGACCGCTGAGGCCTGGATTTTCAGGCTGTTAAGGAGCCAAGATCCATGGACCTTGCCAGCCTGATAATACCAGGCCACAGCAGTCTGCATATCTTGGCTGATTAACAAAAATAGGGGATCCCCTCGAAAAAAAAACGGCGTAGGGGTCCCCCTATTTTTGTTAACCAGCCAAGTAAAATGCAGACTGCTGCGGCCTGGTATTAAAAGACTGTCAAGGCCCATGGATTTTGGCCCTCAACAGCCTGATAATACCAGGCTACAGCAGCCCCACATTTGGCGCATCAAAAGATGTGCCAATTGTGGCACTTTACCCGGCTCTTCCCATTTGCCCTGTAGCGGTGGCAAGTGGGGTAATAAGGGGTTAATGTCACCGTTGATTGCACGGTGACAATAAGCCCGGTTAATAATGGAGAGGCGTCAATAAGACACCGATCCATTATTAATCACAAAGTTTTTAAATGTTTAAAAAAAAGACACAGCAAGAAAAAAGTCTTTTAATGAAATAAAAGAGACAACACAGTTTTCATTTCTTTTATTACTCTCTCATTCCTGCGACGCCATCGATCTCCTGTAAAAAAAGAAAAAAAACAAACCAACAGTATACCACCTGTCCGACGCAGTCCATAGTAACGACTGTCCCACGACGATCCAGCTCTGCTACATCGGAATGACAGGCAGAGCCTGACATCCCGGCGCAGCACAGCTTCTTACCAGCTTCCCCGGCGGTGACGTCATCGGACTGCTTTACGGCCGCGATTACCCAGCAGTCACTGCAGTTATCGCGAGAAGAGGATGGCGGCCATTAAGCAGTCCGGGATGTGACCGCCGGAGATCTTCTGCCGGGTAAGTGCCGCTGACTCCTGACAGACCCGACCGACGGACACTGACAGTGACAGTGACATTCCGATTCCGGTATCCGATATGACGAAAATATCGGTAATCGGAATCGGAATTCCGATACAGCCAATATCGGCCGATACGCGATATTTGCAGTATCGGAATGCTCAACACTAAGGGTGAGTTTCCACGGTCAGGAAACGCTGCGTGTTTGGCGCTGTGCGCTGGCGCAGCGCCAAACACGCAGCGTCCAGATGTTACAGCATAGTGGAGGGGATTTCAAGAAATCCCGTCTCCACTATGCGTAACAATACGCAGGTGGCAAACCTGCGTAAACGGACATGCGGCGCGTCTTTTTAGACCGCAGCATGTCCTCGCGTATTGCGGCGACGGTGCGTCGCCGCAACAGAATATTACACAGGGCTATGTAGCCCTGCGTTCTTTCCGGAGGTGTTCCGGAGGTGTCCTGAACACCTCCGGAAAGATCGCGCGTCAGAAAGGGGGCGGGGCTTAGACGGAGCGGAATTTCCGCTCCGTCCAAAGCGCTATGGTTCCGGACCGTGGAACCATAGCCTAATAGTGACCCTACCTGCCCTCATTTGCCCCCACTAATCATTCAAGCATGAAAATATTTGTAAAGGGAACCTGTCATGTGAAATAATGCTAATTAACCTACAGATTTCAGGTTAATTTGCAGGTTAAGGCTATGTGCGCACGTTGAGTATTTGCTTGCAGAAATTTCTGCAATGTTTCTGCATCTCTTGGCACGAAAAACGCTATTTTTTTGGTGCGTTTTTGTATGCGTTTTTGTACAGCAATGAAGGCTTTTTTTGAGCTAAATAAAGATATTTTTTTAAAAAAGTTTTATGATGTAATTTCTTAGTTCAACACCACCTTTTTCATGCTGATGCCGTGTGGCATCTGGGTAATGGGATTAGGGCTTGGTGTCAGCAGCTGTCATTGACACCTAGCTTAAGGCTTAAGCCCGGGTCTCACATAGCGATACACCAGCGATCCCGACAACGATCAGGATCGCTGGTGTGTCGCTACATGATCGCTGCTGAGCTGCCAAACAGGCAGCTCAGGCAGCGATCAGCACAACGACACTGCGGGTAAACATCGCTTAGTTACCCGCAGTGTACCTTGGATACCAGCGCCCTGATGCAGAAACCCGCTGTGTACCTTGGTTACCAGCTCCCTGCATCAGGGCGCTGGTATCCAAGGTACACAGCGGGTTTCAAGGCACAGCCCCGCGCCTGGAAACCCGCTGTGTACCTTGGTTACCAGCGGATCGCTGGTCTCCCGCCTGTCACACGCAGCGATGCATGCTGGCCAGCGGGAGACCAGCGATCAAAAAATGTCCAGGACATTCAACGACGATCAGCGATACCCAACAGGGGGGCTGATCGTCGCTGAATGTCACACACAGCGATATCGCTGGGGAGATCGCTGCTGCATCACAAAACTAGTGACTCAGCAGCGATCTCGCTAGCGAGATCGCTGTGTGAGACGGGGGCTTTAGTAATGAAAAGGTGTCAGCCCGACACCCTCGTTACTAAACCATTAAGTAAACACAAACACACACACAAAAAATACACACAAAAACACACACACATTGTCACCAACCTATGTAGGAGCGTTAACAGAACAAACATATATAGGCTGTAACCAGACAGCAACTGTTAATTTTAAAGAAAAAAAAAATTGAGTGGGCTCCCGCGTAATTTTAATAACCAGCAGACAGAAAGTCAAAAGGCTGATGTTAATATTCTGGTAAAGAGCCAATAGCCATAAAGGCTCCCAGGCTATTAACATCAGCTCACAGCTGTTTGCTTAGCCTTTTCTGGCTAGTTTACAGGGGGGACCCTAAAAAAAATTGAAACAGGGTCCCCCTATAAAATCTAACCAGCAAAGGTTAGGCTACTTTCACACTTGCGTTTTTTTGCGCTGCGTTTCGAGCGCACATGAAGCGCATTAAAAAAACGCATGCAAACGCTTGTAAACGCTGCAATATTTATTCGCATCAGCATGCACATTTCGACAAAAAAACGCAGCGTTTGTCTGCGATTTCATGCGTTTTTGCATGCGTTTGCGTTTTTTTGGCGCATGCGTTGTCTATGTGTCACATTTCTATCATCTCTGTCTCTATCATCTGTCTCCATCATCTCTGTCTCCATCATCTCTGTCTCCATCATCTCTGTCTGTCTCCATCATCTCTGTCTGTCTCCATCATCTCTGTCTCCATCATCTCTGTCTCCATCATCTCTGTCTGTCTCCATCATCTCTGTCTGTCTCCATCATCTCTATCTGTCTCCATCATCTCTGTCTCCATCATCTGTCTGTCTCCATCATCTCTGTCTCCATCATCTCTGTCTGTCTCCATCATCTCTGTCTCCATCATCTCTGTCTCCATCATCTCTGTCTCCATCATCTCTGTCTCCATCATCTCTGTCTGTCTCCATCATCTCTGTCTCCATCATCTCTGTCTGTCTCCATCATCTCTGTCTGTCTCCATCATCTCTGGCTCCATTATTTACAGAAAAATCGCGTGCGTGCAAAAGCGCTGACAAGCGCAAAGCCATGCGCACGCCAGCGCCCCCATAGACTGCAATGTTATTTTTTGCGCATAGCATGCGCACACGTGCGCACGCGTTTTTTTAAAGCGGTTGGCCGAAAAAAAAAAATGCAACATGTAGCGTCTAGCGCGTATGGGCGCACACCGGGAAAATGCACAGCGCACGACAAACGCACATGAACGCGTGCAAGCGCTAGACCCTGGGCCCGCCATGTTAAAGATAGGGGAACATTGCGCATGCGTCCGATAGCGCAAAAAAACGCAAGTGTGAAAGTAGCCTAAGTCAGACAACTTAAGGCTGATATTAATAGCCTAGAAAGGGGCCAGCCGCCCCAGAAAAGGCGCATCTATAAGATGCACAAAATCTGGCACTTAGACTTGCTCTTCCCACTTGACCTGTAGCAGTGGCAAGTGGGGTTCATATTTATGGGGTTGATGTCACCTTTGTATTGTCAGGTGACATCAAGCTCACAGGTTAGTAATGGAGAGGCATCTATAAGACACCTATCCATTAGTAACCCCATAGTGATATTGTAAAAAAACACATACAACCATAATAAAGTCATTTATTTGAAATAATGACATCGACTCATTTAACCCCTTTCTGACATTAGACGTACTATCCCAGCCATGGTACCTGGGCCCGTATAACCATGGACGGGATAGTACGTCACATGCGATTGGACGTGCTCACGCAGTGTACCGGGGTTAATGTGCCGGGTGTCACAGCGTGAGCGCTGGGAGCAGGCACTGAGAAAGCCTCGTGCAGTGCCTCTCAGATCGCTCAGTGCTTTGCACAGTGTCAGATCTGAGATCTAATACTATACAGTGATGTCCCGCCCTGGGACAAAGTAAAAAAAATAAAATTTAACGTGTAAAAAAAAAAAAAGCCTAAATAAAGAAAAAAAAATATTCCCCTATAAATTCATTTCTTTATGTAAATAAAAAAAGAAAAAAAAACAACAAAAGTACACATATTTAGCATCGCTGCATCCGTAACGACCCGCCCTATAAAACTGTCCAACTAGTTAACCCCTTTAGTGAACCCTTTAAAAAAAAAAAAACAAAGCAAAAAACAATGCTTTAGCATCATACCGCCGAACAAAAAGTGGAATAACACGCGATCAAAAAGACAGAACTAAATAAACATGGTACCACTGAAAATGTCATCTTGTCCCGCAAAAAACGAGCCACCGTGCAGCATCATCAGCGAAAAAATGAAAAAGTTATAGCTCACAGAATAAAGCGATGCAAAAATAATTATTTTTTATATAAAATTGTCTTTATTGTATAAAAGTGCCAAAACATAAAAAAAAAATATAAATGAGGTATCGCCATAATCGTACTAACCCGAAGAATAAAACTATTTTATCAATCTTTATCAATTTTACCACACGCTGAACGGTATAAACGCCCCCCAAAAGAAATTCATGAATTGCTGGTTTTTGTTCATTCTAACCTCCCAAAAATCGTAATAAAAAGCTATAAAAAAATGTCATATGCCCATAACTGGTACCAATAAAAACATCAACTCGTCCCGCAAAAAATAAGACTTCACATGACTCTGTGGGCCAAAATATACAAAAATTATAGCTCTCAAAATGTGGTGATGCAAAAACTATTTTTTGCAATAAAAAACGTCTTTTAGGGCCTGTGCACACGTTGCGGATTCCTAGCGATTTTGCCGCGGCAAAACCGCTTACACAATACAACACATTATGGCCTATGGGATTCCGCAATGCTGTGCACATGCTGCGGGTTTTTCCGCGGCGGAATCGCATCGCGGGAGAATCCGCAGCATGCTCATTCTTTTTTGCGGAACCGCAGCGATTCCGCCGCCATAGGAATGCATTGAACCAATTACTTTCCGAATGTGGCTGTGCCCACCATGCGCAAAGTAAGCGGTTCATGTGCGGATGGTACCCAGGGTCTGGAGGAGAGGAGACTCTCCTCCAAGCCCTGGGTACCATATCCATGTAAAAACAATAATTAAAATAAAAAATAGTGATATTCTCACCTTCCGGTGGCCCCCGCAGCTTTCCCGCCTCTCAGCGACGCTCCCGCCAATCACGTTCCCAGGCGTCCTTTGCGAGATCACCCAGATGACGTAGCAGTCTCGCGAGATGCTACGTCATCGGGGTGATTGTCGCAAAGGACGCCTGGGAACGCGATTGGCCGGGAGCGTCGCTGAGAGGCGGGAAAGCTGCGTGGGACGCCGGAAGGTGAGAATATCATTATTTATTTTTTTTTTATTATTTCTACATTAGATCTTTTTACTATTGATGCGACATAGGCGGCATCAATAGTAAAAAGTTGGTCACACGAGTCAAACACTTGTTTGACTCGTGTGACCAACCTGTCAGATCGCTTGTAAAACGCTAGCATTCTGCAAGCTAATTACGCTTGCAAAACGCTAGTTTTTAGCGGGAATACGCATACCTCTATATGCGGATTTCCCGCGGCAGGGAGGTGCGGAATTGCCGCGGAAATTTCCATGGCAATTCCGCAACGTGTGCACATAGCCTCAGAGTGTGACAGCTGCCAAATATAAAAACCCGCTATAAAGAGTAAATCAAACACCCCTTTATCACCCCCTTAGGGAAAAATAATAAAATTAAAAAAACGTATTTATTTCCATTTTCCCATTAGGGTTAGGGCTAAAGTTAGGGTTAGGGTTTGGGCTAAAATTAGGGTTAGTGTTGGGATTGAGGTTAGGGGTGTGTTAGGGTTAGGTTTGTGGTTAGGGTTGGGACTAGGGTTTAGGGTTGGAGTTAGAATTGGGGGGTTTCCACTGTTTAGGCACATCAGGGGCTCTCCAAATGTGACATGGCGTCTGATCTCAATTCCAGCCAATTCTGCGTTGAAAAAGTCAAACGTTGCTCCTTCACTTTTGAGCTCTGCCATGCGCCCAAACAGTAGTTTACCCCCACATATGGGGTATCAGCGTACTCTGGACAAATTGCACAATAACTCTTGGGGTCCAATTTCTTCTGTTACCCTTGGGAAAATAAAAAATTGGGGACGAAAATATAATTTTTGTAAAAAAAAATAGATTTTTTTGTTTTTACGGCTGTACGTTATAAACTTCTGTAAAGGACTTGGAGCTTCATAGCGCTCACCACACATCTAGATAAGTTCCTTGAGGGGTCTAGTTTCTAAAATGGGGTCATTTGTGGGGGGTTCCCACTGTTTAGGCACATCAGGGCTCTCCAAACGCGATATGGCGTCCAGCCAATTCTGCGTTGAAAAAGTCAAACGGCGCTCCTTCCCTTCCGAGCTCTGCCATGCACCCAAACAGTGGTTTACCCCCACATATGGGGTATCAGCATACTCAATATAAATTGCACAATAACTTTTTGGGTCTTGTTACCCTTGGGAAAATAAAAATTGGGGTGAAAAGATCATTTTTGTGGAAAAAATATGATTTTTTAATTTTGCGACTGTACATTATAAACTTGTGTGAAGTACTTGGGGGTTCAAATTGCTCACCACAGATCTAGATAAGTTCTTTAGGGGGTCTAGTTTCTAAAATGGGGTCACTTGTGGGGAGTTTCCACTATTTAGGCACATCAGGGGCTCTCCAAATGTGGCACTGCGTCCAATCTCAATCCAGCCAATTTTGGTTTGAAAAAGTCAAATGGCGCTCCTTCCCTTTCCGAGCTTTGCCGTGCCACCAAACAGTGGTTCCTCCCCACATATGGGGTATCAGACTACTCAGGACAAATTGGACAACAACTTTTGAGCTCCAATTTCTTCTGTTACCCTTGGGAAAATAAAAAATTGGTGACTAAAAGATCATTTTTGTAGGAAAAAAACAGGATTTTTTATTTTCATGCCTGGGCATTATAAACTTGTGCGAAGCACTTGGGGGTTCAAAGTGCTCACCACAGATCTAGATAAGTTCCATAGGGGGTCTAGTTTTCAAAATGGGGTCACTTGTGGGGGGTTTCCACTATTTAGGCACATCTGGGGCTCTGCAAACGGCAACATAACACGCATCAACGTCTGCATTCCAAAACGTCATTACTTCCTTTCCAAGCCCTGCAGAGCGCCCAAACAGTTCCCCCCCACATATGGGGTATCAGTGTACTCAGGACAAATTGGACAACAACTTTTGGGGTCCAATTTCCTTGGGAAAAATCAAAAATTGGAAACTAGAAAATAATTTTTGTGGAAACATTTTTTTTTTCACATCCAGGCATAAACTTTAGTGAAACACTTGGGGGTTCAAAGTTCTCACAACAGATCTAGATAAGTTCCTTAGGAGGTCTAGTTTCCAAAATGGTGTCACTTGTGGGGGCTTTCCACTGTTTAGGCACATCAGAGGCTCTCCAAACGCGACATGGCGTCCAATCTCAATTCCAGCCAATTTTGGTTTGAAAAAGTCAAAAGGCGCTCCTTCCCTTCCGAGCCCTGAAGTGCGCCCAAACAGTGGTTTTCCCCCACATATGGGGTATCAGCGTACTCGGGAGAAATTGCACAACAACTTTATCTGTCCATTTTCTCCTTTTACCCTTGTGAAAATAAAAAAAATGTTTGCAAAAATCATTTTTGTGACTTAAAAGTTAAATGTTCATTTTTTCCTTCCACGTTGCTTCAGCTCCTGTGAAGCACCTAAAGGGTTAATAAACTTCTTGAATGTGGTTTTGAGTACCTGAGGGGTGCAGTTTTAAGAATGGTGTCACTTTTGGGTATTTTCTGCCATTTAGACCCTCAAAGTGACTTCAAATGTGAGGTGGTCCCTAAAAAAAATGGCTTTGTAAATTTTGTTGTAAAAATGAGAAATCGCTGGTCAACTTTTAACCCTTATAACTTCCTAACAAAAAAAATTTTGGTTCCAAAATTGTGCTGATGTAAAGTAGACATGTGGGAAATGTTATTTATTAACTATTTTGTGTGACATATTTCAAAATTTAAAGTTTGAAAATTGCAAAATTTTCACTTTTTCTGTTTTTTTTAAAAAAATAAATGCAAGTTATATCGAAGAAATTTTACCACTAACGTAAAGTACAATATGTCACGAGAAAACATCTCAGAATCGCGAAGATCTGTTGAAGCGTTCCAGAGTGATAACCTCATAAAGAGACAGTGGTCAGAATTGTAAAAATTGGCCCGGTCATTAACGTGCAAACCACCCTCGGGGGTAAAGGGGTTAATGAATGTTAATTAAACCACACTCACTGAATGCCTAATCCACCGAAGCCAACGTCTCCTGCAACAAAAATAAAATAATAAACTAAAATATTCCTTACCTGTCCACAGAGAAGATAATCCATAATGTCCCACGATGATCGTGAGAGAAAGTTACTGATGTGAATGCTCTCAAAGACAGGCGGCAATACACTGACAGGAGGTAATCTCTCCCATAGTGTATCACTGAGTTGCTGTGAGAGAGTTCATCAGCTGATCAGCTCCGGTGATCTCCCTTATGGCATCACTGCTGCGTGAGAAAGTTCTCAAGCAGCAGTGCCATAAGTGAGAGCATCGGAGCTGATCAGCTGATGAACTCTGTTGAACTCTCTCACAGCAGCTCAGTAATACACTGCAGGAGCGATTACCTCCTGTCAGTGTATCGCGGGCGGCTGGGTAAAGCTGTCGCATCTCCCGATTTGACTGTTCTACACGTGATATCGCCGTGGGATACTTGGGATTACATGGACTTCAGCAGACTGGTGAATATTTGTTGGTTTATTATTTTACATTTTTTCTAGGAGACGAGGGCATTGGGGATTTGGTGTTAGGTGAGTATAATGGGTTTTTATCTGATCATGTATGAAATTATTTTACTTTCTTTTTTAACTGTGAGCACAGTTAAAAAAAATTATTTCTAGTTTTCTAGTACACTATATATGGTAAAATCAATGGTGTCATTCAAAAGCACAACTAGTCCCGCTAAAAACAAGCCCTCATTTGACAGAAAAATAAAAAAGTTATAACTCTTGGAAGAAGGGGAGGAAA
This sequence comes from Oophaga sylvatica, assembly GCA_033576555.1. Lineage (NCBI taxonomy): Eukaryota > Metazoa > Chordata > Amphibia > Anura > Dendrobatidae > Oophaga > Oophaga sylvatica. Next base: position 142,945,443 of record JARQOD010000002.1, read on the forward strand.
AAACTAAAACGAAAAATGGCCATGGCATGAAGGGGTTAAGTTGAGCATTCACGGCTTTCTGCGATTGCTTGCAATTGTTGAATAATCTTGCTTCACAATTTTCAGAACTCCTATGCAAGAGAATGAACAGAGCCATGTCCCACATCTATCAGATATACATGGCATCTGGATGATATTCCATTAATGACCAAAATGGGAATATCGGCTTCAATAAAACTATGATGGGAGAGGCAAAGGAAAAATCACATCAAATCAAAGATTTGGTCAATCCGCGAGATCCTTATACTACATGGCTCTACTCCCAGTGCTGATGAAGGTGATGAAGGTGTACTATTACTTTATGCAACGGTATAGCTAATGAGTTTATACATAGTATCTGAAGGAAAATAAAATGTATAATGTGATATGTGTATAATTATACACTCTGCCTAATGATATTAGGTTACACTTACATAATGGTGACGTGTAGACATATTAATCAAACAGCTAGGTTATTTGGGAAAATCATAAAAACATAAATAATGAAGATAAGTTGTGACGTAATAACATGACAAGGAGATATGGATCTATTCCATGGACAGAGGATTACAGTATAACACGTTCCTTCCCTTCCACATGCAGTTGACGTTTCACATGTAACAGCACCTTCTCGCCACCTACCATTGTCAATGTCTCCTGATGACATGTCCAAGTTATAACAACTGTCCATATTTTGTGCCTGTGTAAGTTTGTTGAAGGAGATAGGAGGAAGAGTGAGGGACGGGTCTGTAGGAAGGGGTGTCAGAGGAGATCCGTATAAAGCAAAAGAGGACCAAAATAAATCACAGGTACAGCAACAGCATCTTAGAGCACTGAGCAAAACATATTGTCAGCCTGCAAAGCATAAATCTGGATGAATGACTGAACATGCAAAACTAATGAGCAATGCAATTGTATGTATTATTGTTAGCTGCAGTGAAAATACAGAAACTGGACTTAGGCCGGGGCTACACGGTGGCTTTGGCCACGACAATGCAGTGCAGCCAATTTGATCACATAACGACTTGCAGTTTGCTATGAGTCACTAAAAGTCTAGCAGATTTGGATTTCTTGATTGTGGTGGTGACAATTTGCTGGGATCCCATTACACGGAGATGTATCACCGATTCACCAGCACTGAGACATATGCTGCCAAAGTTGTTGTGTAGACCCAGACTAATTAGAGATATAAATCATATTTACACTAAAACCTTTATAAATACGTGACCGAACTGCAGACTTATATTTCTTACATTTTAGGGACAGAAGAACTGAATTAATGTCCATAACTGACAAACGACAACAGAGGGACCTCATTGATTAGTTTTTTAGTTCTGAATGATGCACTTTTTCTTCAGTTCGCTAAAAATCAACAAGTAGCAGAACCCAAACAGACCCCATAATAATCATGGGGTTCCACTGCTTCCATTTGCATCAGTTATGCACTGGATCCATTTTAGACATTAATTCTGCTCGTCCGTTCCTAGAAAGGGATCAGAAAACAGAATGTGCAAACGCAGGTGTGAACAAAGCCTAAATCTTTCATATCTAATAAACAACTAGGATTTCCTTCAAGCATCCAACCGATCAGACCAGAATCTGCGCATAGATAGGTAATCCAGGATAAGGCAGTGTACGAGACTGTGAAAGATGCCTATTATAGGGTCATCCACTGCACCAATATTTGAATTGTAAATTAGCTATGTAAGTGCACTGGTGGGCATATCACACCTTTGGAGTCTATGCTTCTCCCTGCCGGAGTGCCCACGCTTCTTGATAGACATTGGAGAGCACAGGTGACGTTACACAGCAGAGCCTCTTTCTCCGCTGTCAATCAAGAAGGACAGATGGTGGTGGAAAGAAGGGAAGAGGAGCATATGCAGTGATATGCCTACCAGTGCACTTACAATGGCATGTAAAAGTTTGGGCACCCGTAGTCAGAATTATTGTTATTGTGAACAGTTAAGCAAGTTGAAGATTAACTGATCTACTGATCTCTAAAAGACCTAAAGTTAAAGATGACACATTCAATTTGTATTTTAGGCAAAAAAAAATGTATTGTCATTTTTTACATTTCAAAAATTACAAAAAGGAAAATGGGCAGATGAAAAAGTTTGGGCACCCTGCATGGCTAGTACCTAGCAGCTCCCAGTTTTGAAAGTATCACAGCTTGTAAACGCTTTTTGTACCCAGTCAAGAGTCTTTCAATTCTTGTTTGAGGGATTTTCATCCATTCTTCCAAGGAAAATTCTTCCAGTTCTGTGAGATTCCTAGGTTTGTCTTGCATGCACTGCTATTTGGAGGTCTAGCCACATATTTTCAACGATGTTCAGATCAGGGGACTGTGAGGGCCATTGTAAAACCTTCAGCTTGAGTATTATGAGATAGTCTATTTTGGATTTTGACGACGTGTGTTTAGTATCTTTATTCAATTGTAGAAGCCATCCTCTTTTCAGCTTTAGCTTTTTTACAGATGGTGTTACAGGTGCTTCTCACAAAATTAGAATATCATCAAAAAGTTAATTTATTTCAGTTCTTCAATACAAAAAGTGAAACACATATATTATATAGAGTCATTACAAACAGAGTGATCT
>JARQOD010000002.1:142948154-143021179 GCA_033576555.1 Oophaga sylvatica
ATGCTGCAGGGTTTCAGAGAAAAACAAACTTTAAAAGCCACTAGGGACCGAGCCGCACAGGAGACTAGTCAGTCAGATGGGTGCCCAGTGGCTTCTCCTTGCCCACTCATTTTGAGTGAAGGGTCAGGGAGCGGACGGGGAGAACCCACCAGGCACTGACTTTCCACAGTCTTCTGTGCTGATTCCCAGCAGTTGTAAACCATGTTTCTCTGCGAAATGCTACAGTGTTTGAGAGTCAATCTGATTACATGATGCCAGTGGTTCCAGCAGCATGTGTTCACTGTCAGGTTCCCTTTAACCATTTAAGAACTTGAGACGACTTCTTTAAATTTGGGTACACTATGCTTTTCAGAAGAATACGGAATTGTAAAAAGCCAATAGCTGAAAAGTATTTGTATCACAAGTATGATCGTATGAATTGTATTTATAGTAACAGCACACAATACAAGATATGTCGTGAGTAGGCGTACTATTAAAATATAGCAATGTGTAACCCACCTCTTCCTGGGAATGAAAACATGCTTCATTCTCATTCTGCACATTAAAGAAAAGGTCATTAAGTACATTAGTAGGATAAGCCAACATACATGCCACTTATGCCCTGCAGAAATAAAGGGTGATGTCAGGAATTAGAAAGAGATTAAGCTGCAATACCAGATACTGCCCTTGGAGAAAAGTGATTGTGTTTCTAAAAAGCAGACCCATTCTTCTTATGTCAGACAGCCCCTTAATGCCTAAGTTAGACTACATGGATTAAAGTATGTGGGCACCTGACAGTCACAACTGTAAGTTTGTTGGACATTACAATTCAAAACAATGTCAACGATAGGGACCCTGTGATGACGACGCGGTGTCTCCGATCCAAGGGCAGAGTGGATTTCCTCCCTCTGCCTATCTCCCAAAATGATGCGAACGAGTTTGATTGCAGCATTTAGGGGGTAAAGTGCTGGGAGCAGTGCGGGACCACTTTGGGCACTGAGTGCCGGGTGTCAGCTGTCAGAATTAGCTGACACCCGGCGGCGTCTAGCGTACACTGCGATAGTGTGCGCAAAATCACCTGGACGTATCCATCTATCCAAGGTCAGTAAGTACCAGGCCACAGGGACATATGCATACGTCTAAGGTGATAAAAGGGTTAATGTTTGGGCTAATTCATTTAATATTTTGATACATCTGACTTTTATGGATGTTGTGATACTAAATAGGCATACTTTTTAATTTCTTTATTATTAATAGGGAAAAGATCGGTGATTTGATTTTTTTTTTATATTTTTAAAAACTTTTTTTTTCTTACTTTATTTTTTAGTATCCTTAGCGCCCTTGCCTGTTCTATGTACTACAGACAAAATGACGTTCTCACGAAGACACGGTTGGCATTCGTGGGGGACTTCAGTAGGAAGCTGTGGGGGACTTTAGTAGGCAGCTGTGGGGGACTTCAGTAGGCCCCCAGATTCCATGACAAACCACTGGAGCCAGTAGCGATGATCGCATTCTTTATATGCCACTGTCAGTGATTGACAGCAAAATTTAAATAGTTAAACAGCAACGATTGGAGATTAGGGATGAGCAGAGCTGTGGAAGTTTGTATTTGACCGAACTTTAGTCCTAAATTCACTTTGGGTATCAGAACACTATTCAAAATTAAACCTGAACCGGAACGTCATAGAAATCAATGGGGACCCTAACTTTGGAGTGGGAAAATCTCTCTTTCTGTCTCCTCCCCAAACTCACGAACTCTGTGCGCATCTACTCACCCTCCAACCTTCAACTAGCTGTCATTTAATGCCCCCCCAGGGCCAGCCAGAACCTTCATTGACCACTTCACCACCTGGCTATTTAATTTCCTTTCCACTGACATCCCCATTATCATCTTGGGTGACTTCAACATCCCCATTGACACTTCCCTCTCAGCCGCCACTAAACTTCAATCCCTCACTTCCTCCTTCAGCTTCACTCAATGGTCTTCTGCAGCCACTCACAAAGATGGCCACACACTAGACCTCATCTTCACCCGCCTCTGCTCCCTATCTAACCTCTCTAACTCACTTCTTCCTCTTTCTGACCACAACCTACTTACATTCTCTTCCCTCTCCTCTCCAGGTCCACAATCCCCACCCCACAAACTTGCACACCCTCGCAGAAATCTTAAACATCTCGATCTACACTCACTGTCTGAATCCCTCCTCCCTCTTACAGACATAAGTTCCCTACACAATGCAGATGCCGCTGCCGCTCTATATAAAACCACAATAGTTGTAGCTTTGGAATCAGTTGTCCCTCTTACACATACCAAAGCTCGCAAAATCAACAGACAGCCCTGGCACACCAGCCTGACCAAAGAACTGAGGCGAGCTTCCAAGGCTGCTGAGCGGAGATGAAATAAATCCCACTCCAATGAGGACTTCATAGCATTCAAACAGTACCTCACTACTTTCAAGGCCAGACTCGCTGCAGCAAAACAAACCTATTTTTCATCTCTCATATCCTCCCTGTTTCACAACCCTAAACAGTTATTCAACAACTTCAATTCTCTCCTCCCTCCCCCCTCATCTCAGCTGAAGACTTTGCCTCATTTTCCAAGGAGAAGATTGATAACATCAGACACAGTTTTGGTTGACAACCCCCAGAGCCCTTCCCCCTAACTGCCCAGCCCTCCTCCTCCAAAACCAACTTCTCCACCATTACAGAAGATCGATTCTCCACTCTACTCTCAAGATCACATCTCACCTACCTGTGCACTTGACCCGATCCCATCCCAAACCTCACCACAGTCTTCATCCCAAACCTGTCCCATCTCTTCAACCTATCACTAACAACTGGTGTTTTCCCCTCAAGCTTTAAACATGCCTCAATTACACCTATCCTCAAAAAGCCCTCCCTTGACCCATCCTTTGTATCTACCTATATCACTTCTCCCCTATGCCTCAAAACTACTGGAAAAACACATCCATCTTGAACTGTCCTCCCACCTCTCTTCTTGCTCCCTCCTTGACCACTTACAATCTGGCTTCTGGTCACACCACTCTACTGAAACTGCCCTAACTAAAGTCACCAATGACCTATTATCCGCCAAGGCCAAGCGACACTACTCTTTCCTCCTCCTGGACCATTCCCTATTACTACAGACCCTCTCATCTCTTGGTATCACAGACTTGGCCCTATCTTGGATCGCGTCATACCTAACAGACCGGACATTCAGCGTCTCCCACTTGCACACCACCTCCTCACCGCTCCCCCTATCCGTCGGAGTCCTGCAAGGTTCAGTCCCCTGCTCTTCTCCATTTACACCTTCGGCCTCGGAGAGCTCATAGAATCTCATGGCTTTGAGTATCACCTCTATGCTGATGACACACAGATCTACATCTCTGGACCAGATATCACCTCCCTACTAAACAGAATCCCTCAATGTCTGTCCGCTATTTCATCCTTCTTCTCCGCTAGATTTCTAAAACTTAATATGGACAAAACAGAATTCATCATCTTTACCCCATCTCACGCGACCCCCCCAATGGACCTATCCAATAAAGTAAACGGCTGCCCACTCTCTCCAGTCCCACAAGCTCACTGCCTCAGGGTTATCCTTGACACTGATCTCTCTTTCAAACCACATATCCAAGCCCTTTCCATTTCCTGCCGACTTCAACTCAAAAATATTTTACGGATCTGTACATTCCTCAACCAAGAATCCCTAGTCCATGCCCTCATCATCCCCCGCCTTGACTACTGCAACCTCCTGCTCTGTGGCCTCCCCTCTAACACTCTCGCACTCCTCCAATCTATTCTAAACTCTGCTGCCTGACTAATCCACCTATCCCCCTGCTACTCCTCGGCCTCTCCCCTCTGTCAATCCCTGCACTGGCTCCCCATTACCCAAAGACTCCAGTTCAAAACCCTAATCATGATATACAAAGCCATCCACAACCTGAGTCCCCCATATATCTGTGACCTTGTCTCCTGGTACTTACCTGCACGCAACCTCCGATCCTCACAAGATCTTCTCTCCTCCCCTCTTATCTCGTCTTACCACAATCGTATACAAGATTTCTCCCGCGCATCCCCCCTACTCTGGAACTCTCTACCACAACATATCAGACTCTCGCCTACCATGGAAACCTTCAAAAAGAACCTGAAGACCACCTCTTCCAACAAGCCTACAACCTGCAGTAACCACCAATCCACCAAACCGCTGCACGACCAGCTTCACCCTTGCCTACTGTATCCTCACCTATCCCTTGTAGATTGTGAGCCCTCGCGCGCAGGGTCCTCTCTCTTCCTGTACTAGTCGTGACTTGTATTAAAGATTACTGTACTTGTATTTATTATGTATACCCCTCCTTACATGTAAAGCGCCATGGAATAAATGGTGCTATAATAATAAATAATAATAATACTACAAGCCCCTCCACTATATCCTCTCTCTTGTGTGTCCTGTTTCTAATCCTTATGTATGTCAGAATGTCTGACCTTGGATATCCAATTAGGGAACAAGTTCTTGTTTTGTTTCATTGCTTCTTTTATTTGATATGTGCGCAGGTTTGCTTATGGTCAGCAATAAAGCAGCAATTATTTTCTGCTGACATCACCCATTTTTGATATTTGGTTTTATTGCATTTTAAAGCTGTAATAGCATAAGAAAATGTGTTAGTGTAACAACTAAGATTTGTTTATAGCCTAAGCCATGGTCTTTTTTTGTGAACCACCTCAAAACTCTCAATAAATCTTACCAATAAAATAATAAAGTTAGTGGTCGCTCTAGTTCAGTCCACTCTACTACTTGCCTATAGATCGTTCCAATTTTAGTATATGTGCTGCCGAAGCAAGCACTTTTTGCGCAGGGGCCATGCTAATCTTGCTTCGGCAGCACATATACTAAAATTGGAACGATACTTGCCTATAGAGCTTGTATGGCTTGTCTGCTTGATGTCAGCTACCAATCTGCAATGACTGTGGGTGAAACATCTGAACTCAGTGAAGGGGGCTGTCTACATGGATGACTTTTAGCAAAAAACAATTGTCTAATTTAAAGCTGTATTTGATAATGGAACAATCACCGAGACTTAAGGCACTGCCACACTTAGTGATCGCACCAGCGATCACGACAACGACACGAACTGGCGAGATCGCTAGTGCGATCGCTATGTGATCGCTAGTTAGATTCCAAACACAACTCATCAGCGATCTGTGATTCCAAACACAACTCATCAGCGATCTGTATAACGACCTCTGCGGTCGTTGGGAAAACCTAGTCCCACCTGCGACGCTGGTGAAGTCGTTCATAAAGGGTGTCACACTCAGCGATTCAGGCTCACCAGCGGGACACCAATGACCAAAAAACAGCTCAGAACGTTCATAAGCGATCAGCGACATCTCAGCAGGGGCCACATCGCTGCTACATGTCACACACAGCTAAGTCGCTAACGAGATCGCTACTGCGTCATAAATGGTGACACAGTAGCGATCTCGTTAGCGACCTCGCTTAGTGTGGCATACCCTTTAGTGTATCAAACTGATGAAAAGTGATTAGTTTCCAAATTAGTAATTTAGTAAAGTAAATCAGTGGTTACATATTGTTTTCATAGCAGATACATTATAGATCTGTGGCATTAGCCGAAAATTATGCACAATGAAAAACCTGCATGAGAGTTGCTCAGTAGTGATGAGCGAGTATACTCATTGCTCGGGTTTTCCCGAGCATGCTCATGTGGCCTCCGAGTATTTGGCAGTGCTCGGAGATTCAGTTTCTGTTGCCGTAGCTGCATGATTTATGGCTGCTGGACAGCTTGAATACATGTGAGGAATGCCTGTTTGTTAAGGAATCCCCACATGTATTCAGACTGTCAAATAGCTGCAAATCATGCAGCTACAGCAACCGAAACTAAAACTCCGAGCACTTCCAAATACTCAGAGATCACCCGAGCGTGCTCGAGAAAACCTGAGCAACGAGTATACTCGCTTATCACTACTGCTGAGTTATTGCACATCATCATTACATGTTAAGTACAATTAATTGATTGTTTGTTGTAAAGGTTTATTCCCCGAATCACAATGTGATATTATAGTAACGTACCCATACAGTTATTCATTTGTACCAATATAACTCATTTTTAAATCTACCCCATTTTGCACATATCAGTTACTAAAGGATGCCCCTCAAACTCCATTTACCCTCCAGATACCATTGGAACCATCCTGGTGTAATTCCAAGACTACTGTTTGATCATATGCAGTGCAGCTGGCTTCCTACAAGCATAGCTCTGCTATGTCTCCACTTCTAATATATGCTGCATTCCCACATAACTGTCACAGTCCAAGTACAAATGTTTGAATCACAGACTGTCTCCTGATCGGAGCTTGACAACCTCATATACATGTGTGTTTGTGGCAATAGTGGGTATCCTACCTTTGTGAACTGTCTCCTCCTGAGCAGTAAGTACCCTGCCTGACCGATTGTATCCTCTACCACATGTATCAGTAAAGCTGCTTGTGTGGTACATCATGGCCCTGTAGGTTTCTTTCAGAGCTACACTCTCTTGCACTCCTCTACAACAGAGCTTATAATTATTAGGCAGTGCAGAGTTGTGTTTTTGTCTGCTGCTGAAAGATCTGTGTTCTAAAACTGCACATGCTGCTATATTTATGCACATGGCAGAAGATAAACCTCTGCCATATGCATCAACAGAGCAGCATTTCTTATAACTGAATTCTCAGCAGCAGGCAACAAAAAGTCTAGTAATTACAAGTTCTCCTGCAGAGGAGTGCAGGAGAGTTGAGCTCTGATAGAAACCATCCAACAATTATAGTATGTAAAACGACACTGCAGCTATACCGATGTTAATGTCAGAAGATAAAAACTGGTAGGCAGTGTTGTACATGAGCAGACAAAGAAGTATAGGGTGAATTCTACACTTAGATTAGCATGATGATAACTCAAGAGCGGTGGGGATACTCAAGCACAAGAGAGGGTTGAGGGGTCTGTGCCCTAAGGAGGAACAAGTGCTGTTAGCAAAATATAGCTTTAGCAGTGTAAGAATAGGATCGCCTATACTGATTTGTGAAGTCTGATGTACAAAGTGGCAGAAACAAATGAAAAAATATACAAAAGTACAAGAAAGAAACTTTATCTTGGTCTTAGTCTGTATAGTAAATATGCATTTACTGTGCTTTCTGAAAAATAATATGATACTGGATATAATAATGTAAATCATGCTGTTTGCACTAAGACAAATGTGTAATCATGAGATATGTGAACTTACAATGCTCTGCTTCTCTGATATTTTATAGCTATATAAAGTTGCTGTTATAAACACATGCTATGAGCAATTTACTGGCACATGTAATTCTTACCTGCAGGATTGGATCCATCTGTATATCTACTTGGCCACTGGAAGAAAGAAATAAAAGTCAGTAACCTGTGGATATGACTTAGCTCTGTATTTAATATCCTCTGCAATGAGAAATAAACACACTTTACTGTGGACTTATTCACATCAGGTGGTGAAGTCTGTAAACTGTACAGCTCTGTGCTATCATCAATTTCCATTCTACTCCTGAGGGAAATAAAAAAAAAATAATATATTGTAAATTACACAATGGCAAATTAATGTCTTAATGAAGTGAGCAAATAAGGCAAACAATTTTTGGAACTCCCATAGAAGTGAATATTGAGACCCGAATATGCTCAGGCACCAGTCCATTATAGGCAGAATGTAACCGGGCCCTATTCACAAGATGGGGCCTGTATTTAGTTGGCATTTGTAGCAAATACTGTAGATAGGCCATAAAAATTAAGACAGTACAACTTCATTGACTGTACCCAAATTATGTGAAGAAAAGAAATGCTGCTATGTTCTGCAGCTTACACTAATCATCCAAATATAATAGTTCAGACCGACACCTCGGGAATATGTTAGTAGTAACAGTCCAGACTATCACCGTAATTAGATTATTATTCTTTACCTTGTAGGGTCTTGTAACATATCGACTGCTTCTCGCAATTGGTCTATCATTCCTGAATTGATTTCGTTACTTTCCATACTGGTATTGCTGCAAAACGAGATTAATGTCAACTGAAATCCTGAAGGCACAAGTGTTTCATATCACATAAGGCTATGTTGTAGACCCAGAGCAAGGTACTGTATTCTCCACCTTTACTTAGATTATGTATTGTATTTTCATGTGTTTTTTCTACCTCAGAAATATTGCTACTTTTTAATTAACTGTAGACTACTTTGTTTTTCATACCTGCAGTTTGTTAGAAAACTGAAGTGGTTGTACTGTTGTACTGACCTTGAAAATCCAAGTCAGAATGGTTAAATAATCATTCGTGAAAGTTTAATCTCAATCTACACTCATCTACCATGATTGACAGCTCCTCAGAGTCCCTCCTACTGGGATCTCACACTGCTCAGTACAAGCTGACAGTCAGGCAGGGTAAATAGAGACTGAATACACTTGGATCTATGAGCAGGGGCGGAACTATCGTGGAAGCAGGGGAAGCAGCTGCCACAGGGCCCGGGCTAGAAGGGGGCCCGTCCCTGCTGCAGCTGTCTCCCCTGCGGCTGCGTTCTGCCGCCCCCGGCCTGAGAGTCGGCGGCTCCCTGTGCTGGCTGTCATGCTGACAGCCGGCGCAGAGAAGCTGCTGCGTGCCGTCTCCCAGGAATCAATTGCACTGGCGTCTGTATAGACGCCAGTACTATTGAAGCTCTGACCACAGGGTCAGAGCGACGTCTGCAGCGTGATCATGTCATGTGATCACGCTGCTGACGTCACTCGTCGGCGGCGCCCAGAAGGGTGAAGACTGGTGGTGAGTGTGCTCCACTGTGGAGCTGAAGAAACCACAGAAGATTAACGGGGGACATACTGTGTGAGTGTGTGTGTATGGGGGGGGGGTTAGAGTGGGGATGGGGGTTCTTTTATGTGTGGGGGGATTTGGAGTGGGGATGGGGGGGATACATTATGTGTGGGGGGGATTTAGAGTGGGGATGTGGGTTCTTTTATGTGTGGGGGATTTGGAGTGGGGATGGGGGGATACATTATGTGTGGGGGGGATTTGGAGTGGGGATGGGGGTTCTTTTATGTGTGGGGGGTTTGGAGTGGGGATGGGGGATACATTATGTGTGGGGGGGATTTGGAGTGGCGATGGGGGCTTATTGTATGTGTGGGGGGATTTGGAGTGGCGATGGGGGATTATTGTATGTGTGGGGGATTTGGAGTGGGGATGGGGGGTTATTTTATGTGTGGGGGGATTTGGAGTGGCGATGGGGGTTATTGTATGTGTGGGGGGATTTGGAGTGGGGATGGGGGGTTATTTTATGTGTGGGGGGATTTGGAGTGGCGATGGGGGTTATTTTATGTGTGGGGGGATTTGGAGTGGCTGTGGGGGATTTGGAGTGGGGATGGGGGGATTTAATGTGTGTGGGGGGATTTGGAGTGGGGATGGGGGGATTTAATGTGTGTGGGGGGATTTAGTGGCGATGGGGGGTTATTGTATGTGTGGGGGATTTGGAGTGGGGATGGGGGGTTATTTTATGTGTGGGGGGATTTGGAGTGGCGATGGGGGCATTTAATATGTGTGGGGGATTTGAGGGTACTGAAGAGTATGTATGTGGAAACAGTATGGGGATGGCTGCAGACAGTATGGGGAGCGAACGGGTGAATGTATGTGGACACAGTATGGGGAGTGAGGGTGATGGGATGTGTGCAGACACAGTATGGGGAGTCGGGTATGTGTGAGCAGACAGTATAGAGAGTGAGGGGGTAAATATGAGGACAGTATGCTGAACAGGGGGATGTGAGAGGAGACAGTGTGAGGAGGAAGGGGAATAGTGTGAGGTGACAGTATATTGCAGATATTTTTATTTAGGGGCATTATAATGACTCTTCTGTCTTTAAGGGCATCGTGCGGAGAGCGGAGAAGATGGAAATCTGCAGAGACGACTGTGGATGAGAAAACTCATCATGGGATCTGGACAAGATGAAGAAAAGGAGAACGACTCCAGAGACGACGTCATCTATAAGGTACCTGGATGTAAATATTATTTGTGAAATTGACTAATTCTCATGTCTTTATTTGTTAGGAGCATTAAAGGGGTTCTCCAGGTCTGTGTCACATAGAATGACTGCAGACTCAGCACAAACCTGGACAACCCCTTTAATGCTCCTAACATAAATAAAAACATGAGAATTAGTCAATTTCAGAATTCTCACAGTGCGCTCTGCATGCTGTCAGGATTCTCTCGTGCCGGTAATTTACATACATGCGGTCACATGCTGACTAGACATGTGTGGCCTCACTCAATGAAAATGAACGGAGCGAAGCCGGGCACGTCTAGTCGGAATGTGGCCAGAAGTATATAAATCACTTGCTTGTGCTGACATGACCGTGTACTCTCGCCACCGGTAAGGGAGAATCCTAAAAGTGTGCAGTGCATTCGTTGTGAGGATTCAGAAGCTGCAATGTCAGGATTCAGCTCTGCAGGTTCCAGCAGTCATCACATGGACACTTCACTCATATGCGATTTTTATACTTATGGTCCTGTGACAACGAGCTTCTCCTCTGCTTCTCTCAGTTTTTCAATGAACATTGAGAGCATTAGGGAGAGCAGCTCGTGGGTACATGACTAAGTGTGCAAATCGCATGTGTGCGGGGGGGGGCCAGGACACAGCGGGCCACATTAGAGGCCCCAGGAAGCAGCAGGCCCCTAATGGGGCCCTAGGAAACAGCAGGCCCCATTAGGGGCCTAGGTCCAAAGGAAGCAGCAGGCCCCATTAGGGGCCTAGCTCCAAAGAAAACTGCAGGCCCCATTAGGGGCCTTGGGCCCCAGGAAACTGCAGGCCCCAGGAAACAGCAGGCCCCATCAGGGTCCTAGGGCCCCAGGAAACTGCAGGCCCTAGGACCAATCCATTCGCCGTTTGCGATTAGTGATTTTTAAAAAAATATATATATTTTTTAAAATGGCGGCCGGAGGCGGGGGGGGGGGGGGCCCATTGTGAAGTTTGCTGTGGGGCCCTGCCGTTCCTAGTTACGCCCCTGTCTATGAGCTATTTAATTCTATAGCTGGACTCAGGGTTTTGCAGCCATTCTGATATAGATTTTCAAAGTAAGCATGCCAGCCTCATCATGTCTAATAGATCTATTTACTAACGTATGCATTTTATATTGTGAAATCTGGTAACCGATCCACTTTGTGGGAACTCAGTGAACTATTACACTAAACTAATATAGCCTTAGAGGATATTTATAACCGAGTTGTTTATGTACCTGTTGTTATTTGGTATATTTATAATAACGAACATCAGTCATGTGGATCTAACATCAGCCATATAAACTGCTGCAGTTTTTTGAGCCAAAGTCAGGATGATTTGACAAAGAATGAGAAATATAAAGGAAGCCTTCTATTTGCCCTTCTTGCTTCACACACTTTTGGCTTTGGCTCAAAAAATGCAGTTTAATTTTTCCCAAAGTCCTCCATGTGTGAAATCACCATTAAAAGTCATATAAAGTGTTATCAATTTGAAATATACTCACTTATGATGCTTAGGCCATGGTGTATCCTCCTGTATTTGCAGAGGTTCATCAAAATCAGCTGTTTTAGCCTACAATCAAAAAGTAAAAGGTCAATGAAGTACCGTATTTTGCAGGTTATAAGACGCACCCCAAATTTTGAGGAGAAAAATAGGAAAAAAAACTTTTTTTTTAATAAAATGGTGGTGCTTCTTATAATCCATGCGTCTTATTACTTACTGGGGATTGTGGCTGCGGTGAAGCGGGGTCCCAGGGTCGCTGCTGGAGGAGGCAAGAGTGGAGCGTTGCTGCAGGCTGGGATGAGGGGGTGTTCCGATGTGTGCCGCTGCGGGTGTTCGGTGGTGCCGGGGCTCTGCCGACATTTTGTGAAAGCCCAGAGCCCCCGCACTTTCATGGTTTACTATGCAGTGGACTCTGGGAAAAATGGCTGCCGGGGGAGGCGCATGAGCAGATGGAGATCTCGGCACCAAGATCTCAGGAGATGAGATCTCAGCGCTGAGATCTTGGTACCGAGATCTCCATTTGCGCATGTGCCTCCCCCGGCAGCCATTTTCCCTGAGTCCACTGCACAGTAAACCATGTAAGTGCAGGGGCTCTGGGCTTTCACAAAATGTCAGCAGAGCTCCCGCACCACCGAACACCAGCAGCGGCGCACATCGGAACATCCCATCATCCCGGCCTGCAGTAACGCTCCACTCTTGCCTCCTCCAGCAGCGACCACCGCAGCTGGTAAGACATATCCGCATTATAAGATGCATCCCCATTTTGGGGGGAAAAAGTGCATCCTATAATCCGAAAAATACAGTATTTTATTTTAGTTAATCTTTGCCCCCTTAGGAGTTACAATCTGAAATTCAAATTAACCTATTAGGTTGGCTTTTGGGGCCATGGCCAGGAAACACTGCAGATCTCAATCCCATTGAAGACCTGTGGTCAATCCTCAAAAATCAGATGGACAAAAATATACAGAGATTGTGATAAGCTCCAGGCACTGATTAGACAAGAATGGACGGTTATCAGTCAGGATTTGGCCCAGAAACTGATACCCATATGCCAGGGCAAATTAAAGAAACCTTTAAGAATAAAGGACAAGACTGTACATATTAGTCTTTACATAAACTTGATGTATTAAGTCAATACAAGTATAAAAACTTTTGTAATGTTTACAATTGTACTTCAGTAACCATAGAGACATCTGACAAAAAGATCTTAAAATATTAATGCAACAAACTTGGCGAAAAACAAAATTTGTGTCACTCTCAAAACTATCAGCCACGACTATAGTGTGACACTCAAGGAATAATACAAAATAATGTAGTTTCACAAAAAATGAACAGTGAGTAGAGAAACAATAATGATAGAAATTCAATGTGGGCTTGAGGACCCCACGTGCATCACACATATACTGGATTCTTGAAAGGTCATAACAAAATGAACATTGTATTCAATACAGAAATTCGGCACTCCTGGGAAGTTCGGTGCTCGGACAGAGTCCTGCCCTGTATGTATAATAATAGAAGGAATCCACACTCGCAGATAGGTGAAAATGATGACATTTGTGTAAAAATAAAGAGTAAACATGCAAGGTTTCGGTCTGTTCTAGACCTTCTTCAAGTATAAACCTCTAACCACTGTTTCCAGTAGGAGCTGAAATAGAAAACTGGAGCTGTGCAGCACTTTCAGAACTTACAGAAGTTACTGGAAGTTCCCCCTTCAGTGTTGTACAGCTCCAGTTTTATGACAACAGTTGAAATACCTTCAACTCAGTTCTCTTTCAGCTCCCAGTGGGAATAATACTTAGAACTGTGAGTCTTACGAAGTTCTAGAAAAAAACAAAACATCACACGACATATACATATGCATTGAATGACACAAATAAATATCATTTTCACCAGTCTACGAGTACCGAATTCTTTTTATATTGTTAAAAATATATGTTGTATCATATTTTGTATGTGCAGCTGTGTTGTTTATATGCCTTTTTTATTATATCTTTTCAAATTAACATAGTCACTGCTTTTGATGAGTAGGAAATAACTCAACTAGAAGGTCCTGAAAATAATATGAGACCTTACAAGCCCCTAGCAGTTGCTTCCTGGTGGAACTCAAATCCTGTGTCATGATTCCTCCACTCAGTGTGATGAGGGGCAGCTCAGCTGTCCAATCTGAGGCAAGGGCGCGCTGAGCTGTCAGTATCGTGATAGACAGCTCAGCAATCCAATCAGAGGCTTGTGAGTGCTGAGTTGTCAGTATGGTGTGTGACAGTCCAGTCGCCCAGTAAAGGAAGGTGTGTGCTGGGTTTATTACAAGTGTCTCCTGTTCAGAATGATTTCCAGGCTCTTTAGCTGGCTGGCTGCCTCTAATCTCTGCCAGTTGTAGCTCTGCACAAATGGTGTGTGTTACTCTGTGCTTTGTGTTGTAGTATTCTGATCTTTCTTGCTTGACCTTGGATTTGCTTTTAGCCATCTGTTTGCCTAGCCCTTTTGTCTTTTTCAGCTACCTCCTTGGAATTCTGACCCCGGACTCAGACCTGACTAAAGGGCCCGTCTCACACAACGATCTCGCTAGCGAGATCGCTGCTGAGTCACTAGTTTTGTGACGCGGCAGCGAGCTCACCAGCGATATCGCTGTGTGTGACATTCAGCGACGATCAGCCCCTCTGCCGGGTATCGCTGATCGTCGCTGAAATGTCTGGACATTTTTTTGATCGCTGGTCTCCCGCTGACAGGCACGCATCGCTGCGTGTGACAGGCGGGAGACCAGCGATCCGCTGGTAACCAAGGTACACAGCGGGTTTCCAGGCGCGGGGCTGTGCCTAGAAACCCGCTGTGTACCTTGGATACCAGCGCCCTGATGCAGGGAGCTGGTAACCAAGGTACACAGCGGGTTTCCAGGCACCGCGCAGCACCTGGAAACCCGATGTGTACCTTGGTTACCAGTTCCCTGCATCAGGGTGCTGGTATCCAAGGTACACTGCGGATAACTAGCGATGTTACCCGCAGTGTCCTTGTGCTGATCGCTGCCCTGAGCTGCCTGTTTGGCAGCTCAGCAGCGATAATATAGCGATACACCAGCGATCCTGATCGTTGTCGGGATCGCTGGTGTATCGCTATGTGAGACCCAGCCTTAAAACTTTGCCTCATCCCTCTGTTTATGAAAAAAGCTCTTGGCTTTTGACTTTAGTCTCCTTTACTTCGTCACTTCGCAGCTTCGTCACCTTGGTCTCCTTGACTTCGTCACCTCGTGCCTTGTCCGTGACTAGTGACTAGCGTCTCATCCCAAATTCCATTTCTGCTAACCACTGATCCACATGTGTAATATATTGGAGTGCGTTTAGAAAGTCATAATTTAACTCCTAACAAGAGCCATATATTTTGTGCCAAGAACAGGAGGCAATCCCATCAGAAGTGAGCCAACAGAACAATGTAAAAGGTTTCTTTGCTACTAAATGCATAATCTAGATCTTGGCAATAAGCAGACGTTTTTGGTGATTAAAAATGTAGACATGGATCATGAACAGCATTGCCTACAGAAGAGAATTGACTAGTCTCTGTTCTATAGCAAATGTCTAGAAATGTTCAAACATGTCTTTAGTTCTTTTGCCTATTTTCTCCACATAGTGTGATAAATGGATTTATTCGGTTTAGTTAAATAAACCAAACATAGCACATCTCATAAGGACATACTGCATCTCTTGTAACCAATAAATTGCAAAGCCAAAAAAACTTTTCTTCATTTAAAGCATTTTCCCTTAGCATGCCGGAGGCAATATGAACTCATGCTATTAATTTCAATGAATAATTAAAATGGAATACATCCTTTAGTATATTACTTCTTCCTTTATAATTCATCTCAGTTTAATGCTAGCTTTACTGCTGATTACCTACAATTTACATTACCTGTCTGTAACTCATAAATTCAGTGTGGTTGGCATCTCCATCTTTTTTATACTGGCACATCGATTTTCCTGACTCACCAGAATCATTTAGGACATAATTCTGATGACTTTCCACTAAAATAAAGGAAAATATGTTATGAGTTGAAAAATATTCCACTTTGTAAGGGATAATGTTTATGCCATATGTAATTAGTTCTATTGTGTAGTCACCAAAGCAGGAATAATGTGTTAACCATTCTATCATCTATTTATATATGAAAATAAAGTAAAATGAATAACTCAGAAAAATTTGTGATCCAATATGTATGTGCTTCAGATGGTATGAGGCCAATCCATCGTGTGCACCTGAATGCTTTTAAGGAAAGCCAAAGCGATTTTAACCCTTGTTCTAGTAACTGGCCTAAGACACAGTTTGTGGCTGTTAAAAAGAAACGATACATACATTTTCTGTTGGATGCATACATAAGTTTTGAGGATACTAACCAGCCCTGATGTTTGTAAAAAGCAAAGGTCAAGGAAGCTTAGGATGCCAGAGGTTCAATGACAATAGCTTCCAAAATTGCAATATTCATACAGTGTGGTGGATTTAATAAGCTAAAGGCACCAGAATTTTGGTGTAATTTGCATCAAATTACGTGGGTTGAGTCACCGCTCTGAGAATACTGCAACCCGATCGCTGCCGGGAGGAATAAAGTTTAATTTGTCTTTGTAACGTTAAGCTAAGTGCGGGTGCCAGAAAGGATATTAAGGCTATTAACCCCATAAAGTATTGTAATCTGGACATAGAACGATACTGCCAGTCGGAGAAGGTGCTTGAAGATGGATATGACAGAGTGGTGGGAGTACTTGATGTGAAAATACCGGATCGAGGTAAGGTGGGATCCCCTGGATATAAGTATACAGCCTATAAGGCAGGGTGACACAAGGTCTTGGTGTTATGGAAAAAAAAT
This sequence comes from Oophaga sylvatica, assembly GCA_033576555.1. Classification (NCBI taxonomy): domain Eukaryota; kingdom Metazoa; phylum Chordata; class Amphibia; order Anura; family Dendrobatidae; genus Oophaga; species Oophaga sylvatica. The sequence continues at coordinate 142,964,527 of JARQOD010000002.1, forward strand.
TGTGTCACGGGGACACCACAGCAGAGAGGAGCCAGAAGATCAGAGCATCTAGTCACATCAACTCCTGCACTGATTAGAAATGCTTCACCAGCCTATTAAACAGTGCAAGTTTTCCTTGCTCTGTCATTGCAAGGGTTAATCAATCAGTTGATCTCCAGGAGCTCTCCATCCTGAATTGCCTCAGCTGTTCAGTGGTGGTCACTCCCATCTGGTATATGTGCTTGCCACTGGCACTTAGGAATTGCCAGTGATAGTTCTGACTTCCTGGTTAGGTGTTAGAGGAGAAATTCAGTGTTTACAGTAGGCGGTTGGAGAGTTGTTCATGAGATTTTTGCTTGGAGTTGGTTTCGCATGCTTATCCTCAGCCTCTCCTATTTGGTTTCTTTCTTCCAATTCCTTCCTTGTGTTCCACATTTGTATGATTGCAGTTTTATTTCATCTCTGTCTGTCTTGCCTTGTCTGTCTGGTTAGTGTAATCCTATACACGTCAGCCTCACATCTCTATGAGTTGGAGGAGGGTACAGATAAGGTTTAAGATAGGAGCATAGCAAGGTACATGACCCCAGCGTCTCCACCTTATGAGGTAATCTGGGGGACAGGGATAGACTAGGGTGCACCCTAGTTCAAGGGATCAGGCAGACGCCACCGTCCTTAGTCACTACGTGACACTTTTGCTGTCATTATACCTTTAACAGGTGCTTTGGGTTTCTCTAATTTGAGGGGGGCGAAAGCAGGATGTCACTACTCCGAGTGAGAGGGGGGAGGTCTTGATGTGGCTTGTGACCCTCTCAAAGACGAATATGGCTCTCCAGGTAAGAAAGGTTGGGGACCACTGACTTAATGAGTGGCCTTCATAAAGTAATATTGAACACTAGATGGTGACCCGATTCTAACGCATCGGTATTCTAGAATATGTATGTAGTTTATTTATGCATGGCTCCGCTCCCACCCTCCCATCCTTGTATGCATGGCTCCCCTGTCCCATCCTGTATACATGGCTCCGCTCCCCCCTCACCTCATATGCATGGCTCCGCTCCACCCTCCCATCCTTGTATGCATGGCTCCCCCCTCCCATCCTTGTATACATGGCTCCACTGTCCCATGTCCCATCCTGTATACATGGCTCCGCTCCACCCTCCCATCCTGTATACATGGCTCCGCTCCACCCTCCCATCCTTGTATACATGGCTCCGCTCCACCCTCCCATCCTGTATACATGGCTCTACTCCCACCCTCCCATCATTGAATGCATGGCTCCACTCCCACCCTCCCATCCTGTATACATGGCTCCGCTCCCAACCTCCCATCCTGTATACATGGCTCCACTCCCACCCTCCAATCCTGAATACATGGCTCCACTCCCACCCTCACATCCTTGTATACATGGCTCCGCTCCCACCCTCCAATCCTATATACATGGCTGCGCTCCCACCCTCCCATCCTGTATACATGGCTCCGCTCCCACTATCCAATCCTATATACATGGCTCCGCTACCACCCTCCCATCCTATATACATGGCTCCGCTACCACCCTATATACATGGCTCCGCTCCCACCCTCCAATCCTGTATAGATGGCTCCGCTCCCACCCTCCAATCCTGTATACATGGCTCCGCTCCCACCCTCCTATCCTTGTATACATGGCTCCGCTCCCACCCTCCCATCCTATATACATGGCTCCGCTCCCACCCTCCAATTCTATATACATGGCTCTGCTCCCACCCTGTATACATGGCTCCGCTCCCACCCTCCCATCCTATATACATGGCTCCGCTCCCACCCTGCCATTCTATATACATGGCTCCGCTTCCACCCTCCAATTCTATATACATGGCTCTGCTCCCACCCTGTATACATGGCTTCGCTCCCACCCTCCCATCCTATATACATGGCTCCGCTCCCACCTTGTATACATGGCTCCGCTCCCACCCTCCCATCCTATATATATGGCTCCGCTCCCACCCTCCCATCCTATATACATGGCTCCGCTCCCACCCTGCCATTCTATATACATGGCTCCGCTCCACCCTCCAATTCTATATACATGGCTCCGCTCCCACCCTGTATACATGGCTCCGCTCCCACCCTCCAATTCTATATACATGGCTCCGCTCCCACCCTGTATACATGGCTCCGCTCCCACCCTCCAATCCTATATACATGGCTCTGCTCCCACCCTGCCATTCTGTATACATGGCTCCGCTTCCACCCTCCAATTCTATATACATGGCTCTGCTTCCACCCTGTATACATGGCTCCGCTCCCACCCTCCCATCCTATATACATGGCTCCGCTCCCACCTTGTATACATGGCTCCGCTCCCACCCTCCCATCCTATATATATGGCTCCGCTCCCACCCTCCCACCCTATATACATGGCTCCGCTCCCACCCTCCAATCCTGTATAGATGGCTCCGCTCCCACCCTCCAATCCTGTATACATGGCTCCGCTCCCACCCTCCTATCCTTGTATACATGGCTCCGCTCCCACCCTCCTATCCTTGTATACATGGCTCCGCTCCCACCCTCCCATCCTATATACATGGCTCCGCTCCCACCCTCCAATTCTATATACATGGCTCTGCTCCCACCCTGTATACATGGCTCCGCTCCCACCCCCCATCCTATATACATGGCTCCGCTCCCACCCTGCCATTCTATATACATGGCTCCGCTTCCACTCTCCGATTCTATATACATGGCTCTGCTCCCACCCTGTATACATGGCTCCGCTCCCACCCTCCCATCCTATATACATGGCTCCGCTCCCACCTTGTATACATGGCTCCGCTCCCACCCTCCCATCCTATATATATGGCTCCGCTCCCACCCTCCCATCCTATATACATGGCTCCGCTCCCACCCTGCCATTCTATATACATGGCTCCGCTCCCACCCTCCAATTCTATATACATGGCTCCGCTCCCACCCTGTATACATGGCTCCGCTCCCACCCTCCAATTCTATATACATGGCTCCGCTCCCACCCTGTATACATAGCTCCGCTCCCACCCTCCAATCCTATATACATGGCTCTGCTCCCACCCTCCAATTCTATATACATGGTTCCGCTCCCACCCTCCCATCCTATATACATGGCTCCGCTCCCACCCTCCCATCCTATATACATGGCTCCGCTCCCACCCTGCCATTCTATATACATGGCTCCGCTCCCACCCTCCAATTCTATATACATGGCTCCGCTCCCACCCTGTATACATGGCTCCGCTCCCACCCTCCAGTCCTAAATACATGGCTCTGCTTCCACCCTCCCACCCTGTATACATGGTTCCGCTCCCACCCTCCCATCCTTGTATACATGGTTCCGCTCCCACCCTGTATACATGGCTCCACTCCCACTCTCCGCTGGGCTCCCCCGTCCTCCCACATCATACTTACCCTCCTCGCTCTGTCGCTGCATCTCTATCATCGGCGCGTCAGCTTCTTCCTCTGTGGTGCGGTCACGTGGTACCGCTCATTAAGGTCATGAATATGGACACCACGCCTATGGGAGTAGAGTCGCGTCTATATTCATGACCTTAATGAGCGGTACTACGTGACCGCACCACACAGGATAGAAGCAGACGTGCCGTGACTGTGAAGCACTTAGGTGGATCGCTGATGTTTTGGGGATGTATGAGATACAAAGGCACAGGAAACTTGGTCAAAGTTGAAGTAAAGATGAATGCAGCACGTTATCAGCAAATACTGGAGGCAAATTTGCAATCATCAGCCTGGAAGCTGCGCATGGGACGTACTTGGACGTTCCAACATGACAATGATCCAAAACACAAGGGGAAGTCATCCTGTCATGGGCTACAGCAGAACAAAGTGAAGGTTCTGGAGTGGCCATCTCAGTCTCCTGACCTCAATATCATTGAGCCACTCTGGGGAGATCTCAAGCGTGCAGTTTATGCTAGACAGCCCAGGAATTTACAGGAACTGGAGGCTTTTTGCCAAGAAGAGTGGGCAGCTTTACCATTTGAGAAAATAAAGAACCTCATCCACAACTACCACAAAAGACTTCAAGCTGTCATTGAGGGGGCAATACACGGTATTAAAAAATGGGGTATGTGAACTTTTGATCAGGGTCATTTGGATGTTTTGAGTTGTCATTATGATTTAAAAAGAGAAAACACAGTAATTTGACAATAAAAGGCTTCACCCAACCACTAATCATGAGTGGAGAAAAAGGTTTGGTGTTATCATTCATGTTCTCTGAAAAAAAGGCCACAAAAGCAAACATGTAAACGTTTGAGCACAACTGTAACTGCTAAGGGGAACAGAAAGTTTCCCCGGTCTTTAGCTCCATGTGTGGTGTTGCTAATGTGCACACTAAAAATATGGCTGGAAGAAGCAATACTATTCTCTAAGTGGACTTATTCGCTGTAGAATTAGTTTATGAACTGTTTCATATCTTACCTTTTACTGAATTACTGAACTGCTGATCTAATTCCTCTTTGGCAAAATTCTCTTCTTCCAAAATATCAGACATTGGCACACTTGGACTGGCAGAGTCTTCATCACAAGGCTAAGATAAAGATAATTAGTAAATAATCCCAGCCAAAAAAAGGTAAGCATTAGAAGGTTTAACAATCTCATATCCCTGTGACTTTAGACAAGTCCGATGTTTAGCTATAAAATCCTTACAGTAGGATACTTCTGAGTAGAAGGAATAGCCTATCACTACCTATCCATGTGGTCACATATCACGGAGCAGGAGGGTGCCTGTGCCATGTGTACTGCCTCTGTACAGTACAGTATTTCAGACAGAAAAGGAAACGATACATTTGGTTTCCATACATTTTTATGAACACCATTTCGGAGCTCTATATAACATTTTGATGTAAGCCTGTAAATTACAGATGGTCTTTTTGTGGCAATCAAGCCCATGTGTTATGATTTGGTAACCGAGGAGGATACTAGAAAAATAGGCTAGGCAACCACACACCCAGAGAGGTTGGTAACTTAGCGGATTGCAGACCCCTAAACTGACAACACAACTAGAATTAGCCGTGGGACGTACCTACGATGCCTTAGACGCCTCGACACAGCCAAAGAGTTAACTAAGCTAAAGAGAGAAAGGGGAAAGCTAAACTGCCCCGGAGTAGAGCCCCAAAGGAATATATAGCCCCCAAACGTATATTGGCGGTGAGACAGATGAAGTACAAAACACAGGCAGAAAATAGTGTGAGCAAATGCTGGGGCCCAAACTGTCTAGATAGAACAGGACAGGAAAGGATACTGTCTGCAATCCTGCAAAAACCCTAAGAAAAATTCCAACACGCTGATATGCAAAAATACTGAGGCCACACGACCTCTCCCCCACTAAATCAGAACTCTGGTGTGAACTGGACGCCAAACAACAGATACTGAAATAACAAGAGACTAGATATACTGAAAAGACTGACATAAGCTGTGGCAATGAAAACAGAGTCCAGCACAGGTCCCAGCAGGGAACCCGGCTGAACTTACACCAGTAAGGCAGAGAACAGAGAAAAGCAAAATGGGAAAAAATACCACAAATTAATACAGACAAATAACTAATCTGAAAGATGCAGGACAAAGCAGGGATAAAGCCGACTTCCAAATGGCTCAGGAAGAAACCAAAATCACCGGCAACCACTAAGGGAAGGCTGCTCATTTAAATCTCCCCAGTCACTAACTCCTGACCCCCAATTATCCTTTTCAGTTAATTGACCTCTGTCAGCCAGACCAGCTCCATTACCACAGGGCTCTGTCTTGGGCCCTGTATTGTTCAACATCTTTATCAATGATTTAGATGAAGGAATTGAGGGTAAACTGATTAAATTTGCTGATGACACAAAGCTAGGAGGGATAGCTAATACTAGAGAAGAGAGAGAGAGGATTCAAAAAGATATAAATAAACTGGAGCAGTGGGCAGCAACTAACAGAATGGTTTTTAACAGGGAAAAATGCAAAGTACTTAATCTGGGAAATAAAAATGAAAAAAGCGTATACAGAATGGGAGGAATAAGGCTAAGCAACAGCACATGTGAAAAAGACTTGGGTATACTAATAGATCACAGACTGAACATGAGTCAACAGTGTGATGCAGCAGCAAAAAAGGCAAATACAATTCTGGGATGTATTAACAGAAGCATACAGTCTAGATCACGTGAAGTCATTATTGCCCTCTATTCCTCTTTGGTCAGACCTCATCTGGAATACTGTGTCCAGTTTTGGGCACCACATTTTAAAAAAGACATCAACAAACTGGAGCAAGTTCAGAGAAGAGCGACCAGAATGGTGTTCGGTCTGCAAACCATGTCCTATGAGGAACGGTTACAGGATTTGGGAATATTTAGCTTGCAAAAAAGAAGACTGAGAGGTGACTTAACCCCTTCATGACCCAGCCTATTTTGACCTTAAAGACCTTGCCATTTTTTGCAATTCTGACCAGTGTCCCTTTATGAGGTAATAACTCAGGAACGCTTCTACGGATCCTAGCGATTCTGAGATTGTTTTTTCGTGACATATTGGGCTTCATGTTAGTGGTAAATTTAGGTCGATAATTTTTGCGTTTATTTGTGAAAAAAATGGAAATTTGGCTAAAATTTTGAAAATTGTGTAATTTTCAAATTTTTAATTTTTATTCTGTTAAACCAGAGAGTTATGTGGCACAAAATAGTTAATAAATAACATTTCCCACATGTCTACTTTACATCAGCACAATTTTGGGAACAACATTTTTTTTTGTTAGGAAGTTATAAGGGTTAAAAGTTGACCAGCAATTTCTCATTTTTACAGCAAAATTTACAAAACCATTTTTTTTAGGGACCACCTCACATTTGAAGTCACTTTGAGGGGTCTATATGGCAGAAAATACCCAAAAGTGACACCATTATAAAAACTGCACCCCTCAAGCTACTCAAAACTACATTCAAGAAGATTATTAACCCTTCAGGTGCTTCACAGGAACTAAAGCAACGTGGAAGGAAAAAATTGACATTTTAATTTTTCCAACAAAAATTTTCTTTTAGCATCAATTTTTTCATTTTTACATGGGCAACAGGATAAAATGGATCCTAAAATTTGTTGGGCAATTTCTCCTGAGTACACAGATACCTCATATGTGGTCATAGACCACTGTATGGGCGCACGGCAGGGCTCAGAAGGGAAGGAGCGCCATTTGACTTTTTGAATGGAAAATATGCTGGAATATTTAGCGGTTGCCATGTCGCATTTGGAGAGTCCCTGTGTGCCTAAACATTGGAGCTCCCCCACAAGTGACCCCATTTTGGAAACTAGACCCCTAAGCAACTTATCTAGATGCATAGTGGGCACTTTGAACCCCCAGGTGCTTCACAAATTGATCCTTAAAAAAGAGAAAGTATTTTTTTTTCACAAAAATTTTCTTTTAGCCTCAGTTTTTTTCATTTTCACATGGGCAACAGTATAAATTGGATCCTAAAATTTGTTGGGCAATTTCTCCTGAGTACACAGATACCTCATATGTGGTCATAAACCACTGTTTGGGCGCACGGCAGGGCTCAGAAGGGAAGGAGCGCCATTTGACTTTTTGAATAGAAAATATGCTGGAATATTTAGCGGTTGCCATGTCGCATTTGGAGAGTTCCTGTGGGCCTAAACATTGGAGCTCCCCACAAGTGACCCCATTTTGGAAACTAGACCCCTAAGGAACTTATCTAGATGCATAGTGAGCACTTTGAACCCCCAGGTGCTTTACAAATTGATCCGTAAAAAAAAGAAAGTACTTTTTTTTTCACAAAAATTTTCTTTTATCCTCAGTTTTTTTCATTTTCACATGGGCAACAGTATAAATTGTATCCTAAAATTTGTTGGGCAATTTCTCCTGAGTACACAGATACCTCATATGTGGTCATAAACCACTGTTTGGGCGCACGGCAGGGCTCAGAAGGGAAGGAGCGTCATTTGACTTTTTAAATAGAAAATATGCTGGAATATTTAGCGGTTGCCATGTCGCATTTGGAGAGTTCCTGTGTGCCTAAACATTAAAGCTCCCCCACAAGTGACCCCATTTTGGAAACTAGACCCCCTAAGGAACTTATCTAGATGCATAGTGATCACTTTGAACCCCCAGGTGCTTCACAAATTGATCCGTAAAAAAAAGAAAGTACTTTTTTTTCACAAAATTTTCTTTTAGCCTCAGTTTTTTCATTTTCACATGGGCAACAGTATAAATTGGATCCTAAAATTTGTTGGGCAATTTCTCCTGAGTACACAGTTACCTTATATGTGGTCATAAACCACTATTTGGGCGCACGGCAGGGCTCAGAAGGGAAGGAGCGCCATTTGACTTTTTGAATGGAAAATATGCTGGAATATTTAGCGGTTGCCATGTTGCATTTGGAGAGTTCCTGTGTGCCTAAACATTGGAGCTCCCCCACAAGTGACCCCATTTTGGAAACTAGACCCCCTAAGGAACTTATCTAGATGCATAGTGATCACTTTGAACCCCAGGTGCTTCACAAATTGATCTGTAAAAAAAAGAAAGTACTTTTTTTTCACAAAAATTTTCTTTTAGCCTCAGTTTTTTCATTTTTACATGGGCAACAGTATAAATTGGATCCTAAAATTTGTTGGGCAATTTCTCCTGAGTACACAGATACCTCATATGTGGTCATAAACCACTGTTTGGACGCACGGCAGGGCTCAGAAGGGAAGGAGCGCCATTTGACTTTTTGAATGGAAAATATGCTGGAATTTTTAGCGGTTGCCATGTCGCATTTGGAGAGTCCCTGTGTGCCTAAACATTGGAGCTCCCCCACAAGTGACCCCATTTTGGAAACTAGACCCCCTAAGGAACTTATCTAGATGCATAGTGAGCACTTTGAACCCCCAGGTGCTTCACAAATTGATCCGTAAAAAAAAGAAAGTACTTTTTTTTCACAAAAATTTTCTTTTAGCCTCAGTTTTTTCATTTTCACATGGGCAACAGTATAAATTGGATCCTAAAATTTGTTGGGCAATTTCTCCTGAGTACACAGTTACCTCATATGTGGTCATAAACCACTATTTTGGCGCACGGCAGGGCTCAGAAGGGAAGGAGCGCCATTTGACTTTTTGAATGGAAAATTAGCTCCAATCGTTAGCGGACACCATGTCGTGTTTGGAGAGCCCCTGTGTGCCTAAAGTTTAGAGCTCCCCCACAAATGACCCCATTTTGGAAACTAGACCCCCTAAGGAACTTATCTAGATGTAAAGTGAGCACTTTGAACCCCCAGGTGCTTCACAGAAGTTTATAACGCAGAGCCGTGAAAATAAGAAATCCTTTTTTTTTCTCAAAAAATGATTTTTTAGCCCACTATTTTTTATTTTGACAACGGTTACAGGAGAAATTGGACCCCAAAAGTTGTTGTCCAGTTTGTCTTGAGTACACTAGTACCCCATATGTGGGGGGGACCATTATTTGGGCACACGTGAGGGCTCGGAAGGGATGTAGTGACGCTTTGAAATGCCGACTTGATGGAATGGTCTGCGGGCATCTTGTTACGTTTGCAGAGCCCCTGATGTGCCTAAACAGTAGAAACCCCCCACAAGTGACCCCATTTTGTAAACTAGACCCCCAAAGGAACTTATCCAGATGTGTGGTGAGCACCTTGAACCCCCAAGTGCTTCACAGAAGTTTATAATGCAGAGCCGTGAAAATAAAAAATCATTTTTATCCTCAAAAACTGATTTTTTTAACCCGCAATTTTTTATTTTCACAAGGGTAACAGGAGAAATTGGACCACAAAAGTTGTTGTACAGTTTGTCCTGAGTACACTGGTACCCCATATGTGGGGGTAAACCACTGTTCGGGCACACGTTGGGGCTCGGAAGGGAAGTAGTAACGTTTTGAAATGCTGACTTTGATGGAATGATCTGCGGGCGTCATGTTAGTTTTGCAGAGCCCCTGATGTGCCTAAACAGTAGAAACTCCCCACAAGTGACCCCATTTTGGAAACTAGACCCCGCAAATAACTTATCTAGATGTGTGGTGAGCACTTTGAACCCCAAGGGCTACACAGCAGTTTATAACGCCCGGGCATGAAAATAAAAAAATCATATTTCTTCCATAATCAGGATCTTTTAGTCCCCAATTTTTTTATTTTCCCAAGGGTAACAGGAGAAATTAGACCTCCAAAGTTGTTGTCCAATTTGTCCTGAGTACGCTGATACCCCATATGTGGGAGAAAACTACTGTATGGGCGCACGTCGGGGCTCGGAAGGGAAGTAGTGACGTTTTGAAATGCTGACTTTGATGGAATGATCTGCGGGCGTCATGTTAGTTTTGCAGAGCCCCTGATGTGCCTAAACAGTAGAAACTCCCCACAAGTGACCCCATTTTGGAAACTAGACCCCGCAAAGAACTTATCTAGATGTGTGGTGAGCACTTTGAACCCCAAGGGCTACACAGCAGTTTATAACGCCCGGGCATGAAAATAAAAAAAATCATATTTCTTCCATAATCAGGATCTTTTAGTCCCCAATTTTTTTATTTTCCCAATGTTAACAGGAGAAATTAGACCCCCAAAGTTGTTGTGCAATTTTTCCAGAGTACGCTGATACCCCATATGTGGGGGTAAACCACTGATTGGGCATAAGTCGGGGCTTGGAATAAAGGGAGCACTGTTTGACTTTTTGAACGCAAAATTTGCAGGAATCAATGGTGGCGCCATGTCGCGTATGGAGACCCCCTGAGGTGCCTAAATAGTGGAAACCCCTCAATTCTACTCAACCCTACCAACACACCCTAACCCCAACCCAACCCCTAACACCCTAACCCTAATACAAACCCTAACCATAACCCTAAACCCAACCACCCTAACCCTAATCCCAACTCTAACCAAAACCTAAACCACAAGCCTAACCCTAATCCCAACCCTAACCCCAAAACACCCCTAACACTTATCCTAACTCTAACCCTAACCACAAACCTAACCCTAATCCCAACCCTAACCCAAATTCCAACCCTAACCCAAATTCCAACCCTAACCCAAATTCTAACCGTAACCCAAATTCTAACCCAAAGGCTGGGTTCTGTAGCGCCCGCGTCCCTGCCTGCTGCCAGACAGGGACGTCGCTCTCCTCACCTTCGCTCAGCGTCCTCAGTGCTCCCAGCCTACTCTGCGCCTCTGGCATCCTCGGCGTCCTCCTTCCACCCTGCTGGTCCCGCGCGCTCCTTCCCTGCTGCTGGCCTTAGGGCGCGCGCCCGCACCCTCCCCCGTTCTTAAAGGAGCCGCGCGCATTTTCCAAATCAGTCTCCAGCCAATGCTGGTGGACTCCACCCTGTTATGTTACGGTAGCTGAGGAGTGCAGGTAAAAAAAGGAAATACACCAGAGCAGTTGGAATCTATGAGATTGCAGTACCCTGACTAACCACCGCAACTAGAGGCAGCCGTGGAGCGTTCCTACGTTGGTCCTAGACGCCTCGTCACAGCCTGAGAAACTAACTACACCTAAAGATAGAAATAGGAAAGCTATCTGCCCCGGAGCAGAACCCCAAAGATAATAGAAAGCCCCCAAACATGTAATGGCGGTTAGACAAGAGGAAACACTGACACAGAAAGAAAATAGTATGAGCAAACGCTGGGGCCCAAACTATCTAAATAGAAAAGGATAGGAAGGGTACTTACTGCAATCTCAGAAAACCCTGAAAAAACACCAACTCTACTAATTTCAAAATCACCTGAGATCACACAACCTCTACCACCTAAATTAGTTCTCTGGTGTAACAAAATAAAAACAGCAGCCACTGAAAAACTGGAAAAAGCAAAAGAACAAAACTCAGTGGCTGAACTAAACTGAGAGGGCAGAAGCCCCCAGAGGGGACCCTGAAGGTCCCCACAGAAGTGCAGGACAAAATGCAAAAATATAGCAAAAACACAAAATAAGAAATTGTCTTATCTGATAGCAGGAGATGCAGACACGACACAGCAGGCTACAAGGGAAACTGGAAAGAAGGATTCAGACCAGAACAATTGTTCACCGGCAACCCTGATGGGAAAATGACTCCCTTATAAAAGACCAATCAGTAACACCTGATTCCCAGTCCTCACAATCCTCACTAGTACCGCTTGTAACCACCAGAGGGAGCCTCTACTCAGAACTCATCTCAAACCCATTCACAACACCACCCTATATTAAGGGCTTCCTCCTTAATGGAGGTGCCCGAGCAATGTTGTTTCTGTGCAGTCTAACTCTGCTTCAGCCATCAGCTCCTGTTTCCAGTTGCCTGCCTGTTACCTGTCTGTTTGCCTGTCAGCCATCTGACTGCAGCTCTATCCAGAGGTTCGGACATCTTCAGCAGAGATCCCCGGCTGTTGCCTGCTCACCTGGGAGCGATCATCTGCCATCCGACTGCAGCTCTATCCAGAGGTTCGGACATCATCTGCGGAGATCCCCGGCTATTGCAGAGGCTCTTGCCTGCTCACCTGGGAGCGATCATCTGCCATCCGACTGCAGCTCTATCTAGAGGTTCGGACATCATCAGCAGAGATCCCCGGCTATTCCAGAGACTCTTGCCTGCTCACCTGGGAGCGATCATCTGCCATCCGACTGCAGCCTACCAGGAGGCTCCACCAGCTCAGGTCGTATATGCCTGTTTGTCTAGAGACTGTCTTGGTCACTTACCGTGACAACCTGCCTGCCCAGAGACTACCCTGGTCACTTGCCGTGACAAACCTGCCTGCCCAGAGACTACCCTGGTCACTTGCCGTGACAAACCTGCCTGCCCAGAGACTGCCCTGGTCACTTGCCGTGACAACCTGCCTGTCCAGAGACTGCCCTGGTCACTTGCCGTGACAACCTGCCTGTCCAGAGACTGCCCTGGTCACTTGCCGTGACAACCTGCCTGTCCAGAGACTGCCCTGGTCACTTGCCGTGACAACCTGCCTGTCCAGAGACTGCCCAGGTCACTTGCCGTGACAACCTGCCTGTCCAGAGACTGCCCAGGTCACTTGCCGTGACAACCTGCCTGTCCAGAGACTTCCTTGGTCACTTATTGTGACAACCTGCCTGTCCAGAGACTGCCTGGCTAATTGCCGTGATTCCCTGTCCTATTCCCGGATGCCACCCGCTCTCTTACAAGTAAATTGTCTTGTATAATAAAGCTTAGTGGTTCCACCAACCAGACCCGTTTCCGTCAGTGGTTCCACCTACCAGACCCGTTACAGTTTGCTCGGGCCATGGAACCCGGTGGCACCCAAACCCCTTCACTTCCGGAACTGTGTCATGAGCTGTCTCGCCAGAGGTCTCAACAGGAGGCTATCCTGGGTCACCTGCGGAACGTCAATTCCCGCTTGGACACTCTGAATCCATCACCAGCAACCACCGCTGGAGCCATGACTCATAATCCGGCAGCCCCGCTGACTCCCAATTCCGTGGTTTCCATTCCCGGTCCCCGACTTTCAGCTCCTCCTAGGTATGGAGGCGACCCTGTTATGGCTCGGGGTTTCATTAACCAGTGCACCCTGCATTTCGAACTCCTGGCACACCAGTTTAATTCTGACCGGGCCAAAATTGCCTTCATCATGTCCCATCTCACCGGAGAGGCTCTGGCCTGGCTTAATCCTCTCTGGGAGAGAGAAGATCCTCTGGTGTCAGACCTGCCTGCTTTTCTCTCGGCCTTCCGGAGGGTATTCGACGAACCTGGACGGAAGACCTCCTCTGCATCATCTCTGTTGCGTCTCCGTCAGGGAAGTCTCACCGTTGGTCAATATGCCATACGGTTCCGTACTCTAGCCTCAGAACTGGCTTGGGACAATGAAGCTCTAATTTCGGTCTTCTGGGAGGGTCTGTCCGGCCGTATTAAAGACAAACTTGCCGGTCGGGACATTCCAACCTCGCTTGATGATTTAATAAATCTTGCCAATCGGATTGATCTACGGTTCCAGGAACGAGCCAAAGAGGTCACCCGTGAAAAAAAGTTTCCTCATTTTACCCCTTCCGTTTCTCCCCAGGTGCACACTGCTGAGCCTATGCAGGTCGACCAGACCAAGATGGTCAAAGCCCGTCAGGACTCACGCCGTGCCGAGAAAAGTTGCTTCTACTGCGGCAGTAAGGAGCACTGGATCCGAACTTGTCCGGAGAAGTCGGGAAACGCCTGTGTCTAGGTTCGCTCGGAGAGGTCAATCTAGACAAAAATAAATCCTCTTCATCTCTGCTGCTCTCGGTCTCAATTCTTCTCGGTAAGAACCGTTACTTCGAGATGGCCCAACTTGATTCTGGAGCAGCTGGGAATCTCGTGTCACAGGCTCTAGTAGAGAAGTATCGCATTCCCACCAAACCTCTTGTTGAACCAGTATCTGTTGCTGCTGTGGATGGGGGTCTCCTACCTCGTCCCATCCGACTTATCACCGAAGCCATAACCCTGCAGGTGGGAGTGTTGCATTCTGAGAGCATCTCATTTCATGTTCTGCCTGGACTCTCTCATGCTTTCTTACTAGGTCTGCCTTGGCTCCAAAAGCATGCACCTGTGCTTGACTGGCAGAATGGAGAGATTCTTCGCTGGGGACAGGACTGTCATAAAACGTGTCTGGTGCCTGTTCATCCCGTCTGTCCTTCTCCTACTCCTGCTAATCTACCAGGACTCCCGATTCCATATTGGTCATTTGCTGATGTCTTCAATAAAAAGGAAGCAGAGACATTACCCCCGCATAGACCATATGATTGCCCGATCGACCTGCTACCCGGTACCACGCCTCCCCGTGGGCGTATTTACCCGTTGTCCGCTGCTGAGACCAGGTCGATGTCCGAATATATCGAGGAGAACTTAGCAAAAGGATTCATCCGGAAATCTACCTCCCCAGCGGGAGCAGGTTTCTTCTTCGTAAAAAAGAAGGACGGATCTCTCCGTCCCTGTATTGACTATAGAGGCCTGAATTTGATCACGGTGAAGAATAAGTACCCTCTTCCGCTCATTCCTGAATTGTTTGATCGTCTTAGAGGGGCTAGAGTCTTCACCAAACTAGATCTTCGTGGAGCATACAACCTGGTTCGTATCCGTCGAGGAGATGAATGGAAGACGGCATTCAACACCCGGGACGGCCACTACGAGTACTTGGTGATGTCCTTTGGTCTCTGTAATGCTCCAGCAGTCTTTCAGGAGTTGGTCAATGACATCTTCCGGGACCTCCTCTACTCCTGCGTTGTGGTGTACCTTGACGACATCTTGGTCTTCTCTCCGGATCTTCAGTCTCACCGGAGGGATGTTCGTCAGGTTCTGCTCAGGCTCAGGCAGAATCACCTCTTCGCCAAATATGAGAAGTGCCTCTTTGAGCAGACATCGCTTCCGTTTCTGGGCTACATCATTTCTCAAGACAGGCCTACGAATGGATCCGGAGAAATTGTCTGCCATCGAGAAGTGGCCCCGACCGGAGGGGTTGAAGGCCATTCAGCGGTTCCTGGGATTTGCCAACTATTACCGTCTCTTCATACCGCACTTCTCTTCCAGGACTGCGCCAATCTCCGCGCTCACCCGCAAGGATGCTAACCCCAAACAGTGGACGCCCGAAGCAGAGGAGGCCTTCCTTTCTCTAAAACAGGCCTTCTCTTCCGCTCCAGTGCTGCATCGCCCGGATGGCAACAAGCAGTTCTTCCTGGAGGTGGACGCTTCCTCTGCTGGAGCCGGAGCGGTACTTACCCAAAAAGCTTCATCCGGGAGGATGGTATCCTGCGGTTTCTTCTCCAAACTCTTCTCCTCCTCCGAGCGCAACTACTCCATAGGAGACCGAGAGTTATTGGCCATCAAGTTGGCATTGGAGGAGTGGCGTTACCTACTCGAAGGGGCTCTTCATCCGGTAATCATTTACACGGACCACAAGAATCTGGCATACCTCCAGCATGCCCAGAGACTTAACCCTCGCCAAGCCCGGTGGTCCTTGTTTTTTGCCCGCTTCGATTTTCTTTTGCATTTTCGCCCAGCTGACAAAAACATCAAGGCGGATGCCTTGTCTCGGTCTTTCCTGGTGTCGGATCTCGAGGAGGAACCTAAGCATATCATCGATCCCGCCAGAGTGATGCAGGTGGCTCCCGTGAGTTTAAATCGTCTCCCTCCTGGTAAGACGTTCGTATCAGAAACTGATCGGAAGAGAATCCTACATTGGGGTCATTCATCTAAACTCGCTGGCCACGCTGGTCAAAAAAAGACCCTCCAACTCATTACCCGGCATTATTGGTGGCCTACCCTGCACAAAGACGTAATAGACTTTGTTTCTGCCTGTGTTTCCTGTGCCCGCAACAAAGTTCCGAGACACCTGCCTACCGGCCGTCTTCTTCCGCTTCCTGTACCCGCTGCCCCCTGGCAGCATATAGCCATGGACTTCATTACTGATCTTCCCGTCTCTGCTGGTTGTACAGTCATTTGGGTGGTCACTGACCGCTTTTCCAAGATGGCTCACTTCATTCCTCTGCCAGGTCTTCCGTCTGCATCCGAGTTGGCTAAAGACTTTATCCGCCACATCTTCCGTCTTCATGGTCTGCCTCGTCACATTGTGTCGGATCGTGGGTTCAGTTCACCTCACGTTTCTGGAGAGCCACTTGTAAGTTGCTAGACGTCACCCTGGATTTTTCCTCCGCTTACCACCCACAGTCCAATGGACAAGTTGAACGAATAAATCAGAATTTGACCAGTTATCTTCGACACTTCGTTAATGCCCACCATTCTGACTGAGTGGAGCTCCTGCCTTGGGCCGAATTCTCCTACAATAATCATGAGAGCGAATCTTCCACCAAGTCTCCGTTTTTTGTAGTCTTCGGTCAACACCCTCGGATCCCTGTCCCTGTTTCCATCTCTGTGGACAATCCAGCTGCGGAATCTCTGGTTAGAGAATTCTCCTCCATCTGGGAGAGTACCCGGTCCGCACTCATTCAGTCATCCGAGCGCATGAAAAGACATGCTGACAAAAAACGTCTGGATCCTCCTCAATTCCGTCCTGGGGACAAAGTCTGGCTTTCGTCCAAATATGTTCGACTCAAAATTCCGTCCTACAAGTTAGGTCCTCGGTTCATCGGTCCTTTTGAGATCATCAGTCAGATCAACCCGGTGTCCTATAAATTGAAACTCCCGGTCAATTTGCGAATTCCTAATTCTTTTCATGTATCTCTCCTCAAACCTGTGGTTCTTAACTCTTTTTTTAAGTCTACAGGTACACCTCCTGCCCCAGTGTCTGCTGATGATGAATTTGAGGTAGAGAACATTCTGGCCACAAAAAGGGTAGGAAAAAATACTTATTTTTTGGTAGATTGGAAGGGGTTTGGTCCTGAGGAGAGAACCTGGGAACCTCGGGAGAACATCCATGCCCCTCTCATCCTAGCTAAATTTTTTTCTGGCCTAAAAAGGGGGGCCTAGAGGGGGGGTACTGTAGCGCCCGCGTCCCTGCCTGCTGCCAGACAGGGACGTCGCTCTCCTCACCTGCGCTCAGCGTCCTCAGTGCTCCCAGCCTCCTCTGCGCCTCTGGCATCCTCGGCGTCCTCCTTCCACCCTGCTGGTCCCGCGCGCTCCTTCCCTGCTGCTGGCCTTAGGGCGCGCGCCCGCACCCTCCCCCGTTCTTAAAGGAGCCGCGCGCATTTTCCAAATCAGTCTCCAGCCAATGCTGGTGGACTCCACCCTATATTAAGGGCTTCCTCCTTAATGGAGGTGCCCGAGCAATGTTGTTTCTGTGCAGTCTAACTCTGCTTCAGCCATCAGCTCCTGTTTCCAGTTGCCTGCCTGTTACCTGTCTGTTTGCCTGTCGGCCATCTGACTGCAGCTCTATCCAGAGGTTCGGACATCTTCAGCAGAGATCCCCGGCTGTTGCCTGCTCACCTGGGAGCGATCATCTGCCATCCGACTGCAGCTCTATCCAGAGGTTCGGACATCATCTGCGGAGATCCCCGGCTATTGCAGAGGCTCTTGCCTGCTCACCTGGGAGCGATCATCTGCCATCCGACTGCAGCTCTATCTAGAGGTTCGGACATCATCAGCAGAGATCCCCGGCTATTCCAGAGACTCTTGCCTGCTCACCTGGGAGCGATCATCTGCCATCCGACTGCAGCCTACCAGGAGGCTCCACCAGCTCAGGTCGTATATGCCTGTTTGTCTAGAGACTGTCTTGGTCACTTACCGTGACAACCTGCCTGCCCAGAGACTACCCTGGTCACTTGCCGTGACAAACCTGCCTGCCCAGAGACTACCCTGGTCACTTGCCGTGACAAACCTGCCTGCCCAGAGACTGCCCTGGTCACTTGCCGTGACAACCTGCCTGTCCAGAGACTGCCCTGGTCACTTGCCGTGACAACCTGCCTGTCCAGAGACTGCCCTGGTCACTTGCCGTGACAACCTGCCTGTCCAGAGACTGCCCAGGTCACTTGCCGTGACAACCTGCCTGTCCAGAGACTTCCTTGGTCACTTATTGTGACAACCTGCCTGTCCAGAGACTGCCTGGCTAATTGCCGTGATTCCCTGTCCTATTCCCGGATGCCACCCGCTCTCTTACAAGTAAATTGTCTTGTATAATAAAGCTTAGTGGTTCCACCAACCAGACCCGTTTCCGTCAGTGGTTCCACCTACCAGACCCGTTACAGGTTCATACTGCGTTTTACCAGCCCGTTCAACACGCAGCGTTATGCTATACCCGCTAGTGCAGATGAATCATCAGATGATTCATCTGCGCTAGCGGTGACGGAGCCCAGACGCTGCAGCCCGTGTCAGAGGCTCCGTCACTGAATGAGAGCACGTCGCGAACGGCATGCGTTGCGATGCGCACACAAATGGGGTGAATGGCAGCGTTAACGGACTGCGTTACACCGCGTTATACCGCGGTGAGACGCAGTCCATCTAACGGACTGCCATAATGCAATATGAACCCTGCCGAACCCTGAGGCCCCGTGCACACGTTGCGGATTTACTTGCTGATTTTTCTAAAATCCGCAGGTAAAATGACCTGCCTTTTACCTGCGAATTTAGCGCGGATTTGCTGCGGTTTTTCCCTGCGGTTTTACAACTATAATGGAATAGGTGTAAAACCGCTGTGGAATCCGCACAAAGAATTGACATGCTGCGGTTTTGAAACCGCAGCAAATCCGCATGTGCACAGCGTTTTTTTTTTACCATTTATTTGCATTGTACTGTACATGGTTTCTGGATCTGCTGTGGATCCGCAGCGCCAAATCCGCTGCGGATCAGCAGCGAAATCCGCTGCGGATCAGCAGCGAAAACAGCTGCGGATCAGCAGGGAAATCAGCAGCGATATCAGATGCGGATCAGCAGCGAAATCTGCTGCGAATCAGCAGCGAAATCCGCTGCGGATCAGCAGCGAAATCAGCTGCGGATCAGCAGCGAAATCAGCTGCGGATCAGCAGCGAAATCCGCAACGTGTGGACAGGGTCTAAAAGGGAAAAAAAAAAATTTATTTTATTTTCAGCAGCGAAATCCGTTGAGGATCAGCAACGAAATCCGCTGCGAATCAGCAGAGAATTCAGCTGCGGATCAGCAGCGAAATCAGCTGTGGATCAGCAGCGAAATCCGCTGCGGATACGCAGCGAAATCAGCTGCGGATCAGCAGCGAAATCAGCTACGGATCAGCAGCGAAATCAGCTGCGGATCAGCAGCGAAATCCGCTGCGGATCAGCAGCGAAATCCGTTGAGGATCAGCAGCGAAATCCGCTGCGGGTACGCAGCGAAATCCGCTGCGGATCAGCAGCGAAATCAGCTTCGGATCAGCAGCGAAATCCGCTGCGGATCAGCAGCGAAATCAGCAGCGACATCAGCTGCGTATCAGCAGAGAAATCCGCTGCGGATCAGCAGCGAAATCCGCTGCGGATACGCAGCGAAATCAGCTGCGGATCAGCAGCGAAATCAGCTGCGGATCAGCAGCGAAATCCGCTGCGGATCAGCAGCGAAATCAGCTGCGGATCAGCAGCAAAATCCGCTGCTGATCAGCAGCGAAATCAGCTGTGGATCAGCAGAGAAATCCGCTGCGGGTCAGCAGCGAAATCCGCTGCGGATACGCAGCGAAATCAGCTGCGGATCAG
Organism: Oophaga sylvatica; assembly: GCA_033576555.1. Taxonomy (NCBI): domain Eukaryota; kingdom Metazoa; phylum Chordata; class Amphibia; order Anura; family Dendrobatidae; genus Oophaga; species Oophaga sylvatica. The sequence continues at coordinate 142,984,528 of JARQOD010000002.1, forward strand.
CAGCGAAATCAGCTGCGGATCAGCAGCGAAATCCGCTGCGGATCAGCAGCGAGATCCGCTGCGGATCAGCAGCGAAATCAGCTGCGGATCAGCAGCGAAATCAGCTGCGGATCAGCAGCGAAATCAGCTGCGGATCAGCAGCGAAATCCGCTGCGGATCCGCAGCGAAATCCGCAACGTGTGGACAGGGTCTAAAAGGAAAAAAAAAAAATTCTTTATTTTATTTTTTGTCCCTACCTATGACAGGGGGGGGGGTTCATTTACATTTATTTTGATCACTGTGAGAGTTTATCACAGTGATAAAAATAAATTGTACTTTGAAAGGCGCACTGCGCATGCGCCGGCCGGCGGGCGCACTGGGCATGCGCCCGCCATTTTCCAAGATGGCGGCGCCCATGAAGAGTCCCGGGCGGACGCCGGGACGGATCAAGAGGCCGCAGAAGACCGGAGGAGGTGAGTATATTCGGGGGGGGGGGGGTGGATCGGAGGGCGGGGGGAGCGGAGCACACCGGAGGGGAGACGATAGAACCGGCCAGCATTTGATAGTAACGGCGGTGACCGTTCGCCGCCATGAATCGGCGGCGGCGGCCGATCACCACCGTTACTCGGTGTGGGGAGGGTGGGAACACAGTGTCCAGCCATGGCCGATGCTATTGCAGCATCGGCCATGGCTGGATTGTAATATTTCACCACTTTTACTAATCGCTCTGATTGGCTGTTTCACTTTTAACAGCCAATCAGAGCGATCATAACCACGTGGGGGTTAAGCCACCCCCACTGTGGTGATGCGCAAGGGTCCTGTGCCTGCGGGTCGAGTGACCTTTCAGTGATTTCGGTCACCCGACCCGCTGGAACATGATTTATAGCATGATGCCTACGTTGGCGTCATGGGTCGGGATGGGGTTAATAGCTGTATACAAATATCTCAAAGGCTGTCACATTGTAGAAGGATCATCTTTATTCTCATTTGCACAAGTAAAGACTAGAAGCAATGGGATGAAACTGAATGGGAGGAGACACAGATTAGATATAAGAAAAAACTTTTTGACAGTTAGGCCTCATACTCACTGGTGCCGATAACGGATGAAAATCAGACGATAAAAAATCGGATGCAAATCTGACCAATGTTAGTCAATGGGTGAGTTCTCATTAGTGATTTTTTTCTCATCAGATATTGGTGTGAGAAAAAAATCACAGCTTGCTGCGATTTGATGCGATTTTGGGATGAAAATCGCCAATGCAAGTCAATGGGTGCGATTAAAAAACGAACAGCACTCGCACCATGCACGTGCTGTCCGATTTATATGCACCAGTCTCCTTTGAAAAGCCGGTAATTCATCCCGGCTACTGTAAAATCACACTGACAGCTCACAAAACAGTAGATACATACACATAGAATACATATGTATATATATACATGTCATTGTAACACATACATATATATATATATTTATAGTTCTTACACTTCTACATACTGTAATAGCCGCTAATTCAATTGCCGGCTTTTGTGAAATCACAGAAGCCGACATGAAATGATACATTGTTTCCACACAGTTAACCATGTCATTTCCTGTATTTTGATATATGGTTTGAACTTACAATTACATGAGTGTATTTGTACAAAATTTCAGACATGTAGGGGTTAATTAAAGGTGTAAATTCGTTGAAAAAAAATGCGTGGGCTCCCGCTGTATTTTCTCCACCAGACAGACAAAGCAAGCGAGTGGGGGCAAATAATAATAGCCTAGGGAGGGTACATTTTTTTTGTGCCCCCCCTGGCTACTAACATCTGCCCCCAGGCACCCCAGAAAGGGCAAATCTATAATTAGATTCGCCCTTTCTGGCACTTTGCCCGTCTATTCCCATTGCCCTGTAGCGGTGGCGAATGGGTTAATAATGTCACCTTAATGTCACCTTAGTATTGAAAGGTGACCTTAAGGCAGGTTAATAATTGAGAGCTGTCAATTAGACAACTATCAATTATTAATCCTATTGAAGTAAATAAAAAAACACAAACACACTTTAAGAATAAATAATTTTAATGAAATCAAAACACATATTTTTGACCATCTTTTATTTCACTCTTAATCCGTTCGAAGCCCTTGTTCTTCTAAAATAAATATAAAATAATAAAACAACATTATTCTTACCTATCTGGCGATCTGTCACGTCCCACGATGTAATCCTTCACAAAGGGTTAACTAGCAATCAGATAAGCAGCGCAAGTAATCCTGCGTGCTCATCTGATAGCTCCTGAATGAATGAGCTTATCTCCTGCCGACAGGAGAGGATGTGATTAATGAATGAAGCTTAATTGATTGTATCCACTTTCACGTTAGGTCAGGTCACTGAAGTGAAAGTGGCAATAAATCAATTAAGCTCCATTCATGAATCTATTCCTCTCCTTTCACTGGGAGAGTAACTGATTCATTCATGGGGTTACAACTTGGAGACAGCATTAGCTTTCTGCAAGCTGTAACCTGTTAACCCTTTCTGATGGATTACACCGTGGGACCTGACTGTACATCGGATTGGTAAGAATAATTTTTTTTTAATTTTATTTTTATTACAGGAAATGGTTTTAGCAGGAAAATAAAATATGGTCAAAAACTGTGTGATTATTTCATTAAACTTATTTTTTATTAAACTGTGTGTGTTTGATTTTTGTATCATACAATAGGATTAATAATTGATAGTTGTCTAATTGACAGCTCTCAATTATTAACCTGCCTTAAGGTCACCTTTCAATACTAAGGTGACATTAACGCCTTATTAACCCATTCGCCACCGCTACAGGGCAATGGGAATAGATGGGCAAAGTGCCAGAAAGGGCGAATCTAATTATAGATTTGCCCTTTCTGGGGTGTCTGGGGGCAGATGTTAATAGCCAGGGGGGGGCACAAAAAAAATGTACCCTCCCTAGGCTATTATTATCTGCCCCCACTCGCTTGCTTTGTCTGTCTGGTGGAGAAAATACAGCGGGAGCCCACGCATTTTTTTTCAACGAATTTACACCTTTAATTAACCCCTACATGTCTGAAATTTTCTACAAATACACTCATGTAATTGTAAGTTCAAACCATATATCAAAATACAGGAAATGACATGGTTAACTGTGTGGAAACAATGTATCATTTCATGTCGGCTTCTGTGATTTCACAAAAGTCGGCAATTGAATTAGCGGCTATTACAGTATGTAGAAGTCTAGGAACTATAAATATATGTATATATATATATATGTCACAATTACATATATATATATATTATATATATATATATGTATTCTATGTGTGTATATGTATTGTTTCTATTCTTTATTAAAGCTGTCAGTGTGATTTTACAGTAATGCCAGGGATGGATTAGCGGCTATTATACTATGTAGAAGTGTATGACCTATATATATATTATATATATATTAGATGTATATATATATATTATATATATAATTATTTGCTTTTTGTGAAAAATTTTTTGTTACAATGTGATTTTTACATGACTTTTTACATAGAGATAACTGCTCTATGTAAAACTTCATGTTAAAATCGCATTGCATACAGATGGAAAACTGATGGAAAACTGACAGAAAACGCATGGTGCGATTTAAAATCGCATCAAAATCGCATGCCTTTTTACAACAAATGTACAGTTTTTTTCCTGCAGAAAACGGACCGATTTTTTTCCAGCCAGTGAGTATGAGGCCTTAGAGTGATCAATGAGTGGAACAGGCTGCCTCGAGAGGTGGTGAGTTCTCCTTCAATGGAAGTCTTCAAACAGAGGATGGACATACATCTGTCTGGGATGATTTAGTGAATCCTGCTTTGAGCAGGGGGTTGGACCAGATGACCCAGGAGGTCCCTTCCAACTCTACCATTCTATGATTCTATGATTCATTACCAGCAGCAGCTACCAGAGGGAGCAAAAACTCAGAAGCCAGATCCAAAGTGTTCACAACACCCGTGGATTTGAATAAAATGGCAAAGCAAGACTGAAATGACTACATTTTTCTATAGTGCAGTAATAGTGTACTTGTCCTGCACAAAGAAGTAACACAATCTACAGCCTGTGTGACCTATGTAGCATGTTTTGGGACAGTTTTATGGCATGATTTGGTGTGATATTTAAATGCACAAAATAACACATTTAGGCTATGTTTCCACGATGAGCTTTTGGTGAGTTTTTGACGCTATGTATTTTTGCTGCATCAAAAACGCATCATCTTATAGTTCCAGCAAAGTGGATGGGATTTATAGAAATCTTCAGCCCTCTGGGTTTCTTTTTTTTATTCTGCGTAAACTGACCTGCGGTGCGCTTTTCAAATCCGCAGCATGTCAATATCTTTCGGGGGTACGCTGAGCATTTTGTGCAGATTTTCCCCATAAAATTACACTAGATGCCGAAAAGCCACAGGTAAAAAAAGCACATGCGGTTTTAGTGATTTTCCGCAGCGGAAATGTACCAAAACGCATGTAATCCACATCTAGGTAAAACAATAAAGTTTGATCAAAGCCAAATACCAGGCGATATCAAAAACAAAGCATCTTTATTGAAAGCATGGCACACCAAAAAGAGACAAAAAAAACGCAGTCAAAAACCCGATAAAAACGCATGTTAAAAAAAAGGACACAAAAACACAATGAAAAACTGCAAGCAACCTAATTTATATAATAGGTACAGAAAGAATGCAAAAATTCTGCAGTCAAAAACTCACCAAAACCTAATTGAGGGAAGATAGCCTAAAGGAATGTTCACACATGTCGAATCACACACAGACTTTGGCCCAAATTTTGAAAGAAATTTGGAAAATTAGCCTCTTATACATTTGAATGGGGTTTCCACAACAATGTTCACCTGATCAGAAAATCTGCCATGAAAAGAAATGGCATCTCCCTTTTTTCCGCTGGAAATGTTGAGGTTAAGCCCAATTGAATGACAAATGAGCTGAATTCCTAAGGCTGTGGTTCCACGGTCCGGAACCACAGCGCTTTTGACGGAGCGGAAATTCCACACCGCCCAAAGCCCCGCCCCTTTCTGACGCGCGCTCATTCCGGATGTGTTCCGGACACCTCCGGAACACATCCGGAAAGAACGCAGGGCTGCACAGCCCTGTGTTATTTCCGTTGCGGCGACGCAGCGTCGCCGCAATACGCTAGGACATGCTGCGGTCTAAAAAGACGCGCTGCATGTCCGGAAACGCAGGTCTTCCGCCTGCGTATTTTTACGCATAGTGGAGAAGGGATTTCTTGAAATCCCCTCCACTATGCTGTAACATCTGGACGCTGCGTGTTTGGCGTTGCGCCAACGCACAGCGTCAAACACGCAGCAAATCCGGAGTGTTTCCTTATCGTGGAAACATACCCTAAGCAATTCTGCTGCAGTTCTTCTGCACACTCACAGCACGTCTGAAACAATTTTTCATGGAGAAGCCGGTGAGGCTACAGCCATTTCTAATTGGGAAACTTAGCATTAATGAGCGAAATCCCTTCTTTTATGGTTGTGGAATGAGCAGCCAGCCCCCTTCTCACCACCACCTTCTTTGCATGACATAGAGATTGTATCAGAAATGTATGCATGTATTTTGTCAGCTTACAGTAAACATTTTATCAGGCCGAGAGGGACAGAAGATCCCATGATGTCATATATTTTTAGATAGACAACTGATTTCTATAAAAAGAGGATTTCTGCCTGATAAAAAACAATATATAGGAAATTATTGAAATGATCAATAATGGGTCATGATTCTTCCTAGAATATACTAATTGGCAAGAATGTACTGACTGTCCAGCAGAAATCATCTGAGCATCAGCACCTGGTATCCAAGTAATCAGAGTTGACCACTTATGCAGTAGCGCAGGAGAAGGCTTTGTATCAGACGCTGAGAGCTGGCAGAACATACTCTCTCATCCAGATGTTTCCTAGCAGAGGATCACACTTGGCCGTCTCATTTCTTAGAAAAAGAGGTTATTCCGCAGGTGAATCCTACACAGTAGTTTCCTGCAGCTGGTCCTCTATTTATAAATGTCCAGGATAGAACAATGACAACAGACAAAAAAATGTGTTTTTTTAGTTATTTAAAAAAAAAAAAAAAGGTAATGGAAAAGTTCAGCGTCCCAGGTTTAAAAAAATATATAAACCAACATCCATCCAAAAGGTTAAAATCTCCCTAAATACCCTCTATAGACAAGACCAGCAGCCTCATGCCCTAATACTATCAAGATAACGGTGAAGAAGACCCTGATGGACCTATCAAGTCATGCACAAGATCGATCTTTCTACAGATCATTCATCCATCGAGTCGCAATGGTTCAAGATGGAGCCGAAGGGTGTGAAAAGAAAAACACCCTCCGTACTAGAACCTGTTGGAAATAGATTTCAGGCAATTTTCTGGAAATTATTTTGATGCGTTTTCAAAACCATTTGGTGATTTTTAGTTTGCAACTATCTGGGGACCAAGCTATGGCTATTCACATGTAGAGCAAATGCTACAGATATTCCATCCATATCTGCAGATGGACACACTGCAGTGAAATATAGTAGCAAAAAAAACATAAGAAATATGAACAATTTAGAGTTAAAAGATTCTAAATTAAGCTCTGGTTAGATAGCCCCTCAAGTTTCCCTACTTTCTATAAAAACCAATAGACACCCATCATCTGCAACTATATACCTCTGTACTTCTACACTATGTTCCAAATTATTATGCAAATCGGTTTTAAGTGTCATAGCGTTTTTTGTATTTTTTTGTAAATGAAACCCATTGATGGTATTGTGTCTCAGGGTTCTTTGGATCACTGAAATCAATCTCAGATACCTGTGATAATTAGTTTGCCATATGTGAGCCCAATAAAAGGAAAACTGGATGTTCCACACTATTAAGCAGGCCAGAGTTTTCAAGTAATATGGGAAAGAAAAGGGATCTCTCTGCTGCTGAAAAGCATCAAATAGTGCAATGCCTTGGTCAAGGGATGAAAACATTAGATATTTCCCAAAAACTTAAGCTTGATCATCGTACTGTTAAGAGATTTGTGGCTGATTCTGAGCACAGACGTGTTCATGCTGATAAAGACACAGAATGAGGAAGGTTTCTGCCAGGCAAGTTCATCAGATTAAGAGAGCAGCTGCTACAAAGCCATTACAAACCAGCAAACAGATATTTGAAGCTGCTGGTGCCTCTGGAGTCCCTCGAACCTCAAGGTGTAGGATCCTTCTAAAGGGTATGCCACACTAAACAGCGTCGCTAACGAGATCGCTAAAAAACGTCACTATTTAGCGATCTCGTTAGTGACGTTGTTGTGTGTGGCATGTACTAGCGACGTGGCCCCTGCTGTGATCTCGCTCATCGTTCACTAGCGTTCTGGACCCTATTTTTATCGTTGGCGTCCCGCTGGTGAGCTTATATCGCTGTGTCTGGCACCTTTTGTGAGCGATGTGCGCTGTTTTGTACCGCCAAAGTCGTTAAGGAGATCGCTAACCGCTTATGCGACGTTAACGAGATCGCTAAGTGTGGCAGCTACTAGCGACATTAAAACGATCACAAAAACGATCGCATTAGTATGCGTCGTTATTGTGATCGTTAGCGGGAGCGTTTAGTGTGGCAGTACCTTAAGGCTTGCTGTGGTGCATAAACCTACTATTCGGTCACACCTAAACAGTGCTCACAAGCAGAAGCGGTTGCAGTGGGCCCAGACATACATGAACACTAATTTTCAAACAGTCTTGTTTACTGATGAGTGTTGAGCAACCCTGCATGGTCCAGATGGATGGAGTAGTGGATGGTTGGTGGATGGCCACCAGGGCCGGCTCCAGGTTTTTATGGGCCCCGGGCGAAAGAGTCTCAGTGGGCCCCCTTAACACAGACCACGATTCATGATGCACAGATACTGCAGAGAAATATAGGTATAGTACAATGCCAAACACTTCTCTTCTTCCATTACATGAGTGATATCTATTGTAAAATGTGCGATAGCTCAAAAACCGCCAAATCCTCACAGCGCACAGTACAGACCGGACATTACAGTCCTCCATACAATATTATGGGCACCACATAGTCTCCCCCTCATCACCCATATAATACCCCATGCAGGATGTCACCCCCTCCATCCCCCATATAATGCTCCATACAGAATACTGGACCACATATAATGCTCCATACAAAATATGGAGCTCTCCTCTACACTGTGCTGCGTTCTGCACTGTTACGACTCAGGAAAGGGCGCTGTGGAAAGACTCCCCATTATCATCATCATTGCCTGCCCATTATCATCATCATTGCCTACTCATCATCATTATCATCATTGCCTCCCCATCATCATAGGCTCCCATCATCATCATCATTGCCTCCCCATCAACATCATCATTATCATTGCCTCCCCACCATCATCATTGTCTCCCCATCATCATAGCCTCCTCATCATCATTGCCTCCCCATCATCATCATCATTGCCTCCCCATTAATATCATCATCATCATTGCTTCCCCATTATCATTGCCTCCCCATCATCATCACCATTGCCTCCCCATTAATATCATCATCATCTCCCATCAACATTGCCTCCCCATCATCATCATCATTGCCTCCCCATTAATATCATCATCTCCCCATCATCATTGCCTCCCCATCATCATTGCCTCCCCATCATCATCATCATCATCATTGCCTCCCCATTAATATCATCATCATCTCCCCATCATCATTGCCTACCCATCATTTTCATTGCCCCCCCATTAATATCATCTCCCCATCATCATTGCCTTCCCATCATCATCACCACCACCATCACACATACAGCACCGCAGCACACACACACCTCTAACCTGTCCGGCGTCCGCGCCCTCTCTGCCACAGCCGGCCGCTGAATGATGATGTCATTCAGCGGCGCTGCTGTGAGAGAGGAAGCGCCGGCGCACTGCAGGCGCCCCCTGGAGCCCGGAGCTGCGGCAGCGGAGGCACGGGTAGAGGTGAGTATTGCGCCGGCTGCTGCCGGGGCCCTGAGCAAGCGTGGGGGGCCCAGTGGCGGCGCTGGCACCGCTAACGGGCGTCAGGGTGCCCGACGGCGAGTGGGCCCCCCCGCCTGCTCAGGGCCCCGGCACTTGCCCGGGTATGCCGGGTGCTGACGCTGGCCCTGATGGCCACCATGTCCCAACAAGGCTGCTACGTTAGCAAGGAGGTGGAGGAGTCATGATTTGAGCCGGAATCATGGGGAAACAGCTGGTAGGGCCCTTTAAGGTTCCTGAAGGTGTAAAAATGACCTCTGCAAAGTATATAGAGTTTCTGACTGACAACTTTCTTCCATGGTATAAAAAGCAGAAACATGCCTTCAGGAGCAAAATCATCTTCATTCATGACAATGCACCATCTCATGCTGCAAAGAATACCTTTGAGTCATTGGCTGCTATGGGCATAGAAGGAGATAAACTCCCCTGACCTCAACCCTATAGAGAACCTTTGGAGTATCATCAAGCAAAAGATCTGAGAGGGTGGGAGGCAGTTCACATCAAAACCGCAGCTCTGGGGGGCTATTCTGACTTCATACAAAGAAATACAAGCAGAAACTCTCCAAAAACTCACAAGTTCAATGGATGCAAGAATTGTGAAGGTGATATCAAAGAAGGGTTCCTATGTAAACATGTAACTTGGCCTGTTAGGATGTTTTGGAGTTAAGTAGCTTTTTTGTTCAGTGAATGTGACCTCCTAATGCTGCAAATTCCACAAATGAGCATTTTCAGTTCTTTAAAACAGATCAAATGTTCAGAAATTCTACTGTGCCTAATAATTTGGAACAGTGCATTTTGAGTTTGTATTCATTTTGGAGATTATACTGTTATCATTGGGAGGTTTCTTCAATAAAATTCGATGTATACTCTAACGGGTGATGACTTTTATTAGACTGACTGTCATTTGCACAGACCACTTAGGAAAATCAGAGAAAAATATAATTTGCATAATAATTTAGAACATAGTGTTTAGCCTTGGACCCTGTATATTAAACTGAGCAGTACAAAAGGTAAGCTAAGCACAGCTGTGCAGGGGCCACACTGGATCATACTCCACGCTGTGCAGGGGCCACACTGGATCATACTCCAAGCTGTGCAGGGGCCACACTGGATCATGCTCCACATTGTGCAGGGGCCACACTGGATCATACTCCAAGCTGTGCAGGGGCCACACTGGATCATACTCCAAGCTGTGCAGGGGCCACACTGGATCATACTCCACGCTGTGCAGGGGCTACACTGGATCATACTCCAAGCTGTGCAGGGGCCACACTGGATCATACTCCACGCTGTGCAGGGGCCACACTGGATCATACTCCACGCTGTGCAGGGGCCACACTGGATCATACTCCAAGCTGTGCAGGGGCCACACTGGATCATGCTCCACATTGTGCAGGGGCCACACTGGATCATACTCCAAGCTGTGCAGGGGCCACACTGGATCATACTCCAAGCTGTGCAGGGGCCACACTGGATCATACTCCACGCTGTGCAGGGGCTACACTGGATCATACTCCAAGCTGTGCAGGGGCCACACTGGATCATACTCCACGCTGTGCAGGGGCTACACTGGATCATACTCCAAGCTGTGCAGGGGCCACATACATTAAGCACAGTTTATATAACTAGTCATCAAGTGATAGGAAATTTACAGAAATTATTTAAAAAATCGAGCGAAAAGATGTATTTATTGATTACAAAGTCCAGATTTATAAGGGTACGCGCCCACGATCAGGAATTGCTGCGGCTTTGACGCTGCGTATTTATACAGCGTAAAACCCTCAGCGGCCAGATGTTACAGCATAGTCGAAGGGATTTCAAGAAATTCCATGTCCACTATGCGTCCGTCAATGACCGCAGCTCACCCACGGAAACGGACATGCGGCGCGTCTCTGCAGACCATGGCATGTCAATTTCATGAGAAATTTCACCAATATAATGTATTGGACGCGGTGACTCCGCACAGTTCAGTGAACACATGTGGATTCACCTGCGTTCAATAGACGACAGCACTTTGGATGCAGCGAACATACGCTGCGTCCAAAGCGCTGCTAGTTCCGGATCGTGGGCACCCGGCCTATAGAAGACAACTCTGGCTAACCAAGGCATAACACATAATGCTATCTAACATAATAGAAGGTATATTTTGAAGTGAAGATATAATGAAATAGCAATAAAAATAACAACAATACTGAGATTGTGGATACAACCGTGAAGGTCACTTACCTCTATGGCTGATAAGCGCTTTTCCCCACTGTCACTGCCAACACCAGAATCAGAGTCCTTCTTTAATGGAAAAATGTCTTCAATGCTAAATATGTACCAAAAATATCAATTAAAACACTGCATAGAATAAAACAACCATTAAGATCCCCACCCAGGTCATATGCTGGTAGTAAGGATTGTGCAGAATTTAGGGGGTTTATTTTGCCTGAAATTACTGGACAAAGTTTGGTTGTTATTTCTTACTTCAGCCATACCCTGAATCCAATCTGCATGTCCATCATTCTCATGTTAGAAAAATGTTACTAGCAAGTCCAGCATATATGCTTACATTCCTCGTCTGCTCAAGTGAATGAATAAGGGTATATTCACACTACCTGATAATCATGTAAGGGCTCATACCCATATGCGAGAAATACGGACGAGTGCAATCCAATAAAAGATCGGATTGCACTCGGACCAATGTTATTCAATAGGTGACATTTCATCTGCGTTTTTTTTCGCCAATACAAGTCAATAGGTGAGAGAAAAAAAATCGTACAGCACTCGCACCATGCGAGTATTGTCCAATTTTTACGCACCAGTGTCCTTTGAAAAGCCGACAATTCATGTCCGGCTACAGTAAAATCACACTGACAGCTCACAAAACACTAGATATATACACATAGAATACATATTGTGAGACAGTGAAGGAATATGTGGTGAATGAGGTGTATATTTCACCTAAGTACCTTGCTGACTGGTATGAGCGAAATGTGTGGCTTTGTAAACCTGGTGGTAAAGAAAGGTCACTACACCTGCCATTCAGTACACGCTTGCAGCTCAGACCTGAATCCACTCAGGTGTTGATTAGGAAGCCAGAAGTAGGTGCTTGTGAGCACAGTCAGAGAGCTCATTCAGTCTGGACAAGGGGTCCAGACACAGAAGGTGTCTCCAAGAGTGTGGGAGCTGTCTTTAGCCCGGACACAGGGAGGTGTCCTGGCACAAGGAAGCAGTCTCTAAGAGTGTGAGCTAACTCAGTCTGGGTGCAGGAAGTACCCCGGACACAGGAGTAGTCGCAGTGAGAATCCGTGCGAATAGCGACTGAATAGGAGGTGACCTCTCTCAAGTCTGGACATTGGAGTTGCCTTCGGACATAAAGAGGAGTGTCTGTGAAACTCCATACTGGTAACATATGTGATATGTGTTGTTTTGGGCACAGACTGGTAGAGTCTGGGTCCCGGATAGAGAGGGCCATCTATCTAAGTGTAATTAGAGGCTAGACAAGCCCAGGTTTTCTGTTTATGATTTGTTTTTATCTGTGTGCTGTGGACTTTAATAAAACTGGTTGCGGCCAGTTTTCACCAAACTGCTGTCTGAATGAACTGTTTCCGTGCCATTCTGTCTACCCAGACAGCGATCCTAGAGCTAAACCCCCCGGAAAAGCTTACAATTGGCGGAGAATGCTGGGGCAGCGCAGGGCCTGGTACAGTTAGTGCTGGAGTGTGCATGCAGCACAGTGGCGAGAGACAGCATTAAAGGTGAAGTCTATTGAAATAGCAACAGAAAAAAAAAAAAGTGTGTGTCAGCAGAAACGTCTGTTTGGAGCAGTCTTGGAGAGACAGTGGCCCTGATAGGGTCTGCAGAGAGAAAATGTATGCACAGCAAAGCTGAACTTGTTGTGAAAATGACTGTGGAATGTGCAGCAGCAAAAGAAAAGTTTGTGGAGCAGTCTTAAAGAGACAGTAGCCCTAATAGACTTTGCAAAAGAAAAAAAAAAAAAAAAAGTGGTTGCACAGCAAGGCTGAATTTTCTGTGGAAAAAAAGCTGTGTAGTGTGTATGTCTTGAGTGAAGACTGCCGTTGTTGAGACAGAGAAGTCTGACAGCATGGATGACAGCATGGAGGCGCTGTTTGAACAAATGGCACAAGTTAATGTGCAACATAAAACTGCCGTGGTTGAGACAGATAAGTCCGGCAGTATGGAGGAGCTCATTGAGTACCTGGCCCAGGCCCAGCGAAGCATGGAGCAGAGCATGGAGCAGCAGCGCCTGCAGCACCAGCAGCGCATGCAGGAGGACCGGCAGCAATTCCTGCAGCAGCAGCAGGAGAATAACCGGTTATTTATTGAGCAGATGACAGCACCAAAAAAGGATTTCGGTGCCGCGTCCCGAAGTAATGTTGTGAAGGCACCGGCGTTGTCCGCTATAAAGAAGGCGGTAAGACGGTCCTTGAGAAAAATGACACCTCGTGATGATGTGGAGGTATATCTTACTAGGTTTGAGAGACTGGCAGAGAAGGAGAATCTGCCACTATCTGAATGGGCCATGGCGGTCGTACCCTATCTGATTGGGGAACCCCAAAAAGTCTGGGCTGACCTGAGCAAGCAGGACAGCGAAGACTATGCCAAGTTGAAAGCGGCGATTCTTACCCGGCTGGGTGTTACGGTGACAGCCCGTGCCAGGGGAGTTCGTGACTGGAGATACAGTTGGGAGTCTGCAGTCAGCAGGCCTGATTATGGAGTTGAAAAGGTGATAGTGGACCGCTACACCCAAGCACGTCCTCCTGAGGTACAGCCGTCTGAGAGGTCGTCACTTCGGAGTTCCCGGACGCTGAACTCTCGCGGTAAGAGCGTTCCAGCTGTTGGGGACATGGGGTATGCTGATAAGCGGGTTCAGGCCCGAGGGGACATGTGGGTGGGAGAGTGTGATGGACAGTCTTGGAGCTGGCGTGAAATTGCAGCCAACTGTCCAATAGAGGGGGAGCCTATGTGTTGTGATGTTGGCAGATCCCTCTCTCCCTGCGCAGAGCCTGTGTGTGTGTCCACCTCAGCCGAAGAGACTGGACCACAGGGGTCCCCGGTGGTTGTAAGTGACTGCCCAGCACAGGCCCTCTTGGACTCAGAGAGTCCAGTGACTTCCGTATGTGACAGCCTGAGTGATAGGGACTTCATCCCTGATAAGCACCTGAGTGTGGTGTACATCCATGAAGACACCAAAGTCTACCCAGAGACTGCCGTGGACTTGGTCCCCAAACTCGGGGAGGTTTCATATGAAGTGGGGGTAGTGAAGACCCTGGTGCACCCCGTTATATTGGGTAATGACTTTCCCCGGTCTAAGGATCTCTGGGGGAAAAATGTTTCTGATGGACAGTGTGATGAAGCTCCTACTGAGGGTGCGCAGTCCCGAGGGGCGGAACACAATGCTAGTGGGATGTTAAAATTATGTGATAATGATGATGATAATGCTAATGATGATGATGAACCTGATAATGATGATGACCATGAAAATGGTGCTGATGCTGATAATGATAGTGATGATAATACTGATCATAGTCATGATGATGATGTTGATAATAATGATGACTGTGATAGTGATGAAATTCCTTTGCAGGTGATGTTGGGAGACGAGGATGGTGGTTCTCGGGAACCGAGTGTCCCTGACTTGCCTGTGTCCTGTGACGGTTTTGAGAGTGAGCAGTGGCGAGAACCCTCTCTTAAAACAGCACAGGAAAATATGATTGTTCTAAATGAGGTTTCCCAGGAGCCTGACTCTGAGGAGAGGTTCTCTCATGTTGCCATAAACACTGAAGTCCAGGGAGAGGTTGTGAGTCAGCTCCTAGTGCCTGAGCTATATAGAAGTGTAGTGCTGGGGTTGTCACATAGTCACATACTTGAGGGACCAGATGGTGCAGTTAATATTGTGGATGACATGTTAACTCAGGTTCCAGATCAAGATGTGAGTGAAAATGAATTGTGTGACACTGACAGTGAACAGGATATGAATGAAAATGAATTGTATAACCCTGACAGTGAGCAGGATGTGAATGAAAATGAAGTGTATAGCCCTGACAGTGAGCCAGATGTGGCTGAGAAAAAGGGGTCAGATAGTGATAGTGAATTATCTGATGACAATAAAGCAACCAGTGCAAGTGAGGAAGGCATGGTGGCAGAGGAGATTGAGAGTCCTGAGAGGAAGGCTGAGGCTGACCTTGCAGTCGGACGGAGGATGGCATCTGAAGATGTTGTACAGTTGGTCGGTTCCCTGGCGAAGACTAAGGTGAAAGACAGGACTCTGAAACTGAACACAGCACAAGTGGATGCTGTTGAAAATGAGAAGTTATCAATGTATGGTGTGGATCTGCATCAGGCCAAGGACTCTGAAGGTGATGCTGCAGAGGTGGAAAAAGCCATGGAAGTGGTGGTCACCAAGCCAGATGCCTCATCAGAAGCTGAGGTTTCAAGTGAAGCTGTGAGGAGCAAGACTGAAGATATGGGGACTGACTCTGTCCAGGAATCTGTTTCTGCCGAAGACAGCGGCGTGGACGGGTTACAGTCCGGATCAGTAGCTGGCATTGGTGAGCTCAAGCGCACTTTCAGGGAGGCTACATCGGAGCCACGTCCCAACAAATGGGAAAAACGATGTGTCACTCCGTTGCCACTGCAGACACACGGGAGCCCAGATGGGATGCAGAACGTGGCTGAAGAGGTAAAGAAGACTGATGGTAGGGCTTCTGAGCATGTCCTACCAGAAGAGCCTGAAGAAAGGGCCGAAGACGTAAAGGACGTCCAACAACTACAGGAGAAGATGCGTAGCCATGAGGATCTCCTGGAGAAAGAAGTAAGAGCTCTGAGTCTTATGCAAAGTGAGCCTGTACCAGAAGAGGATAAATTATGTGTACCGACCAAGAAAAACGATCAGCTCCCTCTACAGTGCCAATCGTTTGAACAGTGTGGCTCGGAATGGTCAGAGACCATGACAGAGGCGCTTGGGTTCTGTGAGGTAGAATTTATGAATCAACTGATATTTAAGAAAGTAGATGTGCTAAAGAAAGTTCAGGGGGAATTAGAGAAAACCCCTATACCTCCTGTGACAGTGGGTGACACAGGGTCAGTGCCCAAAAACAGGAGGTACGAAAGTTTCTGAGGAAGAATCAGCAGAGCTGTTCTGACGTGCCTGGTCGTACTTATCTGGTGAGCCACTATACCGAGACTGAGGCTGGCACTAAAGTCAAGATGAAACCGTGCAGGATACCCGAGGCCCGCAGAGAGTATAGGCCTGGGAGGGTACAGGGTAGTGCGGATGCTTCAGATGAAGAGAAAACTGATGTTGGCTATGACAGTGGTGAGGATGAAGCTGATGAGGGCCATGACTGGTCCAGAGTTCACTGTCTCTGTTGGATTGTTGACCAGCCCTCCGGTCTGGATGACCAGCCCTCCGGTCTGGAGAAGAGGGAGGGGATATGTGAGACAGTGAAGGAATATGTGGTGAATGAGGTGTATATTTCACCTAAGTACCTTGCTGACTGGTATGAGCGAAATGTGTGGCTTTGTAAACCTGGTGGTAAAGAAAGGTCACTACACCTGCCATTCAGTACACGCTTGCAGCTCAGACCTGAATCCACTCAGGTGTTGATTAGGAAGCCAGAAGTAGGTGCTTGTGAGCACAGTCAGAGAGCTCATTCAGTCTGGACAAGGGGTCCAGACACAGAAGGTGTCTCCAAGAGTGTGGGAGCTGTCTTTAGCCCGGACACAGGGAGGTGTCCTGGCACAAGGAAGCAGTCTCTAAGAGTGTGAGCTAACTCAGTCTGGGTGCAGGAAGTACCCCGGACACAGGAGTAGTCGCAGTGAGAATCCGTGCGAATAGCGACTGAATAGGAGGTGACCTCTCTCAAGTCTGGACATTGGAGTTGCCTTCGGACATAAAGAGGAGTGTCTGTGAAACTCCATACTGGTAACATATGTGATATGTGTTGTTTTGGGCACAGACTGGTAGAGTCTGGGTCCCGGATAGAGAGGGCCATCTATCTAAGTGTAATTAGAGGCTAGACAAGCCCAGGTTTTCTGTTTATGATTTGTTTTTATCTGTGTGCTGTGGACTTTAATAAAACTGGTTGCGGCCAGTTTTCACCAAACTGCTGTCTGAATGAACTGTTTCCGTGCCATTCTGTCTACCCAGACAGCGATCCTAGAGCTAAACCCCCCGGAAAAGCTTACAATATATATATATATATATTATATATATATATATATATATATATATATATATATATATATATATATATATATATATATATATATATATATATATATATACAGTACAGACCAAAAATTTGGACACACATTCTTATTTAAAGATTTTTCTGTATTTTCATGACTTTGAAAATTGTACATTCACACTGAAGGCATCAAAACTATGAATTAACACAAGTGGAATTATCTACTTAACAAAAAAGTGTGAAACAACTGAAATTGTGTCTTATATTCTAGGTTCTTCCAAGCAGCCACCTTTTGCTTTGATGACTGCTTTGCACACTTTTGGCATTCTCTTGATGAGCTTCAAGAGGTAGTCACCGGGAATGGTTTTCACTTCAGGGGTGTGCCCTGTCAGGTTTAATAAGTGGGATTTCTGGCCTTATAAATGGGGTTGGGACCATCAGTTGTGTTGTGCAGAAGTCTGGTGGATACACAGCTGATAGTCCTACTGAATAGACTGTTAGAATTTGCATTATGGCAAGAAAAAAAGCAGCTAAGTAAAGAAAAATGAGTAGCCATCATTACTTTAAGAAATGAAGGTCAGTCAGTCTGAAAAATTGGGAAAACTTTGAAAGTGTCCCCAAGTGCAGTTGCAAAAACCATCAAGCGCTACAAAGAAACTGGCTCACATGAGGACCGACCCAGGAAAGGAAGACCAAGAGTCACCTCTGCTTCTGAGGATAAGTTTATCCGAGTCACCAGCCTCAGAAATCGCAGGTTTACAGCAGCTCAGATTAGAGACCAGGTCAATGCCACACAGAGTTCTAGCAGCAGACACATCTCTACAACAATTGTTAAGAGAAGACTTTGTGCAGAAGGCCTTCATGGTAAAATAGGTGCTAGGAAACCACTGCTAAGGACAGGCAACAAGAGACTTGTTTGAGCAAAAGAACACAAGAAATGGATATTAGACCAGTGGAAATTTGTGCTTTGGTCTGATGAGTCTAAATTTGAGATCTTTGGTTCCAACCACTGTGTTTTTGTGCGACACAGAAAAGGTGAACGGATGGACTCTACGTGCCTGGTTCCCACCGTGAAGCATGGAGGAGAAGGTGTGATGGTGTGGGGGTGCTTTGCTGGTGACACTGTTGTGAATTTATTCAAAATTGAAGGCATACTGAACCAGCATGGCTACCACAGCATCTTGCAGCGGCATGCTATTCCATCCGGTTTGCGTTTAGTTGGACCATCATTTATTTTTCAACAGGACAATGACCCCAAACACACCTCCAGGCTGTGTAAGGGCTATTTGACCAAGAAGGAGAGTGATGGGGTGCTACGCCAGATGACCTGGCCTCCACAGTCACCAGACCTGAACCCAATCAAGATGGTTTGGGGTGAGCTGGACCGTAGAGTGAAGGCAACAGGGCCAACAAGTGCTAAGCATCTCTGGGAACTCCTTCAATATTGTTGGAAGACCATTTCCGGTAACTACCTCTTGAAGCTCATCAATAGAATGCCAAGAGTGTGCAAAGCAGTCATCAAAGCAAAAGGTGGCTACTTTGAAGAACCTAGAATATAAGACATATTTTCAGTTGTTTCACACTTTTTTGTAAAGTGTAATGTATAATTCCACATGTGTTAATTCATAGTTTTGATGCCTTGAGTGTGAATGTACAATTTTCATAGTCATGAAAATACAGAAAAATCTTTAAATGAGAAGGTGTGTCTAAACTTTTGGTCTGTACTGTATGTATATATATATTATATATACAGCTCTGGCAAAAATTAAGAGACCACTGCAAAATTTTCAGTTTGTCTGATTTTTCTCTTTCTACGTATATTTTTGAGTAAAATGTAAATTGCTCTTTTATTCTATAAACTACTGACAACATGTCTCTGAATTTCCAAGTAATAAATTTTGTATTGATTTGCAGAAAATGAGAGTCAAAATAACAAAAAAATGCAGTGCTTGCAGACCTCAAATAATGCAAAGGAAACAAGTTCATAATCATTTAGAAACAACAATACTAATGTTTTAACTCAGGAAGAGTTCAGAAATCAATATTTTGTGGAATAACCATGCTTTTTCATCACAGCTTTCATGCGTCTTGGCATGCTTTCCACCAGTCTTTCACACTGCTTTTGGGTGACCTTATGCCACTCCTGGTACAAAAATGTAAGCAGTTCTTCTTTGTTTGATGGCTTGTGACTATCCATCTTCCTCTTGATTACATTCCAGAAGTTTTCAATGGGGTTCAGGTCTGGAGATTGGGCTGGCCATGACAGGGATTTGATGTGGTGGTCCTTCATCCACACATGGATTGACCTAGCTGTGTGGCATGGCGCATAGGCCTGCTGGAAAAACCAGTTCTCAGAGTTGGGGAACATTGCCTGAGCAGAAGGAATCAACTGTTTTTCCAGGATAACCTTGTATGCGGCTTGATTCATACGTCCTTCGAAAAGAATAACCTGCCCAATTCCAGCCTTGCTGAAGCATCCCCAGATCATCACTGATCATCCACCAAATTTCACAGTGGATGCAAGACACTGTGGCTTGTACACCTCTTCAGGTCTCCATCTAACCATTAGACGACCTTTTGTAGGTCACTTGATGTCATCCTGCGGTTGTTGAGTGACATTCGAATAAGATGACGGTCAGTGGACAGTAGTTTTTGCCCTCTGCCGGTCTGTAGCTTTGTTATCCCCAATGTCTGCTGCTTGACCTTGCTGTAATGGACTGCCGTCTTAAAAATTTTAAGGATGGAGGCAACATGACGCTCACTGTATCCCTCTGCTAGTAAAGCCAGAATTGAGCCCTTCTTTTCCTCACTCAAGACTTTTCTTTTCATTCATACACCTAAGGTGTATATTGGGTCTAATGTGACCCACAAATCGCCAGATAAAAAAATTACATTTTTTTTTTTAAATCAGAGGGATAACAACTATTGTCATTTGGAATTATTAGTTGTAAATTCCCTATAAAGTAATGACAGGCACCAGTAAGTCATAGGCTGTAATGACCTAGATATTGGAACTATACATAAGTTCCCCACAATGAGGGGGTACTAATTCATGAGAAGCTGTCTAATCAACCACTACTGAGCAGTCATAGCTTTCTCTTGTTCCACAAGATTATATTGCACATCGCCCATAATAAGATTATATGAGTAGATATATATACCTCAGTTACTGTGAAGCTACTGGCACCATGGTGCCTAGAATGGTAAGGCGTTTCAGCGTTCACAATTATCAAAGCGGCTTTTATCCACCCACATAAAGATATATATATATATATATATATATATATATATATATGTCTAATCTATTGTGGAACTACTGGCACCATAATGCCCTGTTAGCAAAACGTACCAGCGCACTTAAACAACAGAATATAACTCCAAGTAAATCAAACTTCTGTGAAATCAAACTGTCCACTTAGGAAGCAACACTGATTGACAATCAATTTCACATGCTGTTGTGCAAATGGAATAGACAACAGATGGAAATTATTGGCAATTATCAAGACACACTCAATAAAGGAGTGGTTCTGCAGGTGGGGACCACAGACCACATCTCAGTACCAATGCTTTCTGGCTGATGTTTTGGTCACTTTTGAAAGTTGGTTGTGCTTTCACACTCGTGGTAGCATGAGACGGACTCTACAACCCACACAAGTGGCTCAGGTAGTGCAGCTCATCCAGGATGGCACATCAATGCGAGCTGTGGCAAGAAGGTTTGCTGTGTCTGTCAGTGTAGTGTCCAAAGGCTGGAGGTGCTACCAGGAGACAAGCCAGTACACCAGGAGATGTGGAGGGGTCCGTAGGAGGTCAACAACCCAGCAGCAGGACCGCTACCTCCGTCTTTGTGCAAGGAGGAACAGGAGGAGAACTGCCAGAGCCCTGCAAAATGACCTCCAGCAGGCCACAAATGTGCATGTGTCTGCACAAACGGTTAGAAATCGACTCCATGAGGGTGGTCTGAGTGCCCGACGTCCACAGATGGGGGTTGTGCTCACAGCCCAACACCGTGCAGGACGCTTGGCATTTGCCATAGAATCACCAGGATTGGCAAATACGCCACTGGCGCCCTGTGCTCTTCACAGATGAAAGCAGGTTCACACTGAGCACATCTGACAGACGTGACAGAGTCTGGAGACGCCGTGGAGAGCAATCTGCTTGCAGCATCCTTCAGCATGACCGGTTTGGCAGTGGGTCAGTAATGATGTGGGGTGGCATTTCTTTGGAGGGCCGCACAGCCCTCCATGTGTTCGCCAGAGGTAGCCTGACTGTCATTAGGTACAGAGATGAGATCCTCAGACCCCTTGTGAGACCATATGCTGGTGCGCTTGGCCCTGGATTCCTCCTAATGCAGGACAATGCCAGACCTCATGTGGCTGGAGTGTGTCAGCAGTTCCTGCAAGATGAAGGCATTGAAGCTATGGACTGGCCCGCCTGTTCCCCAGTACTGAATCCGATTGAGCACATCTGGGACATCATGTCTCGCTCCATCCACCAATGTCACGTTGCACCACAGACTGTCCAGGAGTTGGCGAATGCTTTAGTCCAGGTCTGGGAGGAGATCCCTCTGGAGAACATCCGCCGCCTCATCAGGAGCATGCCCAGGACTTGTAGGGAGGTCATACAGGCATAGGGAGTTCATACAGGCACGTGGAGACCACACACACAACTGAGCATCATTTTGACTTGTTTTAAGGACATTACTGTCACGACGTATAACAGATATATTCTATGATAGTAACAAATATCTAAAGAGACAACACTCTATATTTCATATTATAGAAAATATCAACATGTATACGTAGAATCTGCCAGCAATGTCTTACCTGACAATATATCCAAAGTATTGTGGGTCTATACTGTGCACGTGAAACGCTGTCTCAGGATAGAGGTGGACCGGGGTCTATGCTGACCCTGAACTGGGGACCTGACTAGTCCCTCTACCTGGAGGTACTGTTAATGGTACAGAGGTCCAGGCCGCCAGCGTAACCCTGTCTCCTGTAGATCCCTGACCACTGTAATCTAGTCCTGAGAAGGACCCTGATTACCACCACAGGGAATGGGCAGGCAACAGCTTACACACAGTCAAATACAAACGAGACAGACAGGGGGCAAAGAAAACACTGCCTTGCATACAAAACTTCCACTACAGAGGAACACAAAAGGTTAAGAAGATAAACAATAAGCGAGGAGAGGAAAAACCACAACAGGCACTCTTAGCTTAAAGGTACTGCCACACTACACAATCCCGCTAGCGATCTCGTTAGCGTCGCATACTAATGAGATCGCTAGCGGGATTGTTTCTATATCGCTAGTAGCTACCTAACTTAGCGATGTCGTTAAGGACGCTATCGCGGTTAGCGATCTCCTTAACGACTTTAGAGGTACAAAAGTACCGCTAAATCGCTAAGAAAAGGTGCTACACTTAGCGATTATACTTACCCAGCGGGAGCGCCGGCGATAAAATAGGGTCCGGAACGATTCCAGCGACGAGCGAGATCACAGCAGGAAGCTCGTCGCTGGCAGCTGCCGCACACAACAACATCGCTAACGGGATCGCTAAATAGTGACGTTTTTTAGCGATCCCGTTAGCGATGTTGTTTAGTGTGGCATACCCTTAAGTCTTCTCAGAAACGATCCGCTCTGCTGGTCTGAATGAATGCTTTCACCGGCAACTTCCCCAGCAGACCAGCAGGTATATGAAGGAAGCTAATTAACAAAACATCAATCGCAGCTGGGCGAGGCTGGTCTGTCCAGCATCGAGAGAGAAAGAATTAACTCCCTCAGTGCTGAAAAACACCCAGCACCAGAAACTCAGCTGTGCGAAGTCAGGGTGTGCAATCGCGACGATCTCCGCCGCGACACACCCATGACAGTACCCCCCCTTCTACGAGGGGCCTCTGGACCCTCAGGGCCTGGTCTATCTGGGTGAGTAGTGTGGAAGGCCCGAACCAATCGGTCTGCGTTAATATCCGAAGCAGAAACCCACATCCTCTCCTCAGGACCATACCCCCTCCAATGAACAAGGTACTGAAGGGACCGGCGATTCAGACGTGAGTCAATGATCTTCGATACCTGAAACTCCAAATTACCATTGACCACCACTGGAGGCGAGGTAGAGGTGACGGTATAACTGGTGCCACGTACCTCTTAAGCAACGATTTGTGGAACACATTGTGGATTTTAAACGTAGGAGGGAGGTCAAGACGGAAAGCCACCGGATTAATTATTGAACTGATCTTGTATGGCCCGATGAACCTGGGACCCAGTTTCCAGGAGGGAACCTTAAGTTTTATATTCTTGGTAGACAACCATACCAGATCGTTCACGCTTAGGTCTGGACCAGAAATTCTCCTCCTATCAGCCATACGTTTGTATCGGTTCCCCATAGTGCTCAGATTATTAAGCACTCCTCTCCACACTGAAGCAAGTGACGACGAAAATCGCTCCTCCTCAGGAACCCCAGAAGAGCCCCCCCATTGAAAGTACAAAACTGGGGGTGAAAACCATATGCCCCAAAAAACGGGGACTTACCAGTGGACTCGCTCCGCCTATTGTTAAGAGCGAACTCTGCCAGAGGCAAGAAAGAAGACCAGTCCTCTTGGTTCTCTGAGACAAAACACCGGAGATATGTCTCTAAGCTCTGATTCAGACGCTCCGTCTGACCATTGGTCTGCGGATGAAAAGCCGAAGAAAATGACAACTGCATCCCCCGACGAGAACAAAATGCCCTCCAGAATTTGGACACAAACTGAGACCCCCGATCCGACACCACATCGGAAGGCAACCCGTGAAGTCTCACAATCTCCCCAATGAACACCTGCGCCAGAGTTTTTGCATTAGGAAGAGCAGGAAGAGCAATAAAATGTGCCATATTGCTGAACCTGTCAACTACAACTAGTATGACCGTTTTACCTGAAGACGGAGGGAGGTCCGTAATGAAGTCCATAGACAGATGGGTCCATGGACGCTCCGGGATTTTCAACGGTAAAAGGGCCCAGACGGACGGGTATGTGGGGTCTTAGAGCGCGCACATACCCCACAGGACGCGACAAAAGTTACCACCTCTTTATTTAAGTTAGGCCACCAAAACTGGCGAGAAACGAGATCCACAGTTGCTTTACTCCCTGGGTGTCCTGCCAAAGCAGAATTATGATGTGCCTCGATAACCTTTTGTCTTAACTGATCTGGAACAAACAGTCTCCCTGGAGGTCCTACAGGGGCGTTCCCCTGAGCCTCCAATACCTCCTCCTCAAGCTCAGAGCATACAGCCGACACCACAAGAAGAATAGGAACCGGGTCATCCGTCTTCCCGGCCCCCGGGAAACTACGAGATAAGGCATCAGCCTTTACATTTTTTGACCCAGGACGATATGTGACGACAAAATTAAACCTGGTAAAGAACAACGACCATCTAGCTTGTCTGGAATTCAGACGTTTTGCAGACTCTAAATACAGCAGGTTCTTGTGATCAGTAATGACGGTGACCGGGTGGACTGCCCCCTCCAAAAAGTGACGCCACTCTTCAAAAGCCAACTTAATGGCCAAGAGTTCCCTATTGCCGACATCATAATTCCTCTCGGCGGACGACAATTTTTTAGAGAAGAAAGCGCACGGATGCCATTTACCAGGGGACGGACCTTGAGATAATACCGCACCCACTCCTACGTCAGATGCGTCTACCTCCACAATGAACGGTTGTGATGCATCAGGTTGGATGAGTATGGGTGCTGAAGCAAAACATTTTTTCAAGGAGGAAAATGCTTGACAAGCTTTGTCAGACCACCTAGAAAAATCCGTCCCTTTTTTTGTCATGTCAGTGAGAGGTTTGACAACAGATGAGAAATTACGAATAAATTTCCGGTAGTAGTTAGCAAACCCCAGGAAACGCTGCAGTGCTTTAAGATCCTCTGGCCGATCCCATTCAAGCACAGCCTTCACTTTCCCAGGGTCCATACGGAAACCAGAAGCTGACACCAGGAATCCTAAAAACTGAAGTTCTTGTACGGCGAATACACACTTCTCCCATTTGGCGTACAGTTTATTGTCTCGCAAGATCTGCAACACCTGTCTCACATGCTCCTGATGAGACACAAGATCCGGCGAGTAAATTAAGATGTCATCTAGATAAATGACAACAAACTGTCCTACTAGGTGGCGAAAGATGTCATTAACAAAATGTTGAAACACCGCCGGGGCAGTAGTCAGACCGAAAGGCATGACAAGGTTCTCATAATGTCCCTCCGAGTGTTAAACGCCGTCTTCCACTCATCTCCCTCCTTTATCCTAATCAGATTATACGCCCCCCTGAGATCCAACTTAGAGAACCATTTGGCGCCCACAATCTGATTGAAGAGATCAGGAATAAGTGGGAGCGGATACGGATCTCGGACCGTAATCCGATTAAGCTCACGGAAATCCAAGCAAGGGCGTAGGCCTCCATCTTTTTTCTTCACAAAGAAGAACCCCGCGGCCACTGGGGAAGATGAAGGTCTAATATGCCCCTTGGCTAGACTTTCCGAAATATAATCCTTCATAGCTTGCCTCTCAGGACCAGAAAGGTTATATAACCTAGATTTAGGTAACTTAGCATCAGGAAGCAATTTTATAGCACAGTCATACGCGCGATGAGGAGGTAATTCTTGACACCCCTCTTCTGAAAACACATCCTCAAAGTCCTCCAGAAAAGGAGGTAGGGTTCTAGGCACGACCGCACCGATGACCGTGTTCATGCAGTTACTATGGCAAAATTCACCCCACTGGCTTATCTCTCTGGATTGCCAATTAATAACTGGGTTATGTTTAGTTAACCAAGGAAGTCCCAACACAATAGGAGTGGGAAGGCCCTCCAACACATAACAAGACAATAGTTCTTTATGTATTGCCCCACTAGAAGGTCTATGTTATGCACGGCTTGCACAAAGCTACCTTGACCGAGAGGCCTGGCGTCAATAGAGAATATAGAGATAGGTTTGGCCAATACACTCAGTTGCATACCTTGCACCTGGGCAAACCGAGCGTCCACCAGATTAGCCGCGGCCCCACTATCCAGAAGAACAGAAATCCTCTCAGTTCCTGTACCTACCACCACCTCCGCTGGAACGAGAAACTGAGACGGACTTGGGGACGAAATACATACTCCCAGATTGTCGTCCCCCACACAACCTGGGATCAACAGTTTTCCGGCGACTCCTTGCTCATCAAAGTACGGGATGGACACCCCCCAACAAAATGTCCCTTTCTCCCGCAGAAGTAACACTTTCCTGTCTTGCGGCGCACCGCCGATCCCCTCCTCGAAACGATGTCCCTCCTAACTGCATAGGCTCCTCAGAACAAACCAGGGGAACCTCAATATGAGGGACTATAGTAGAAGGTGGAGTCATCACAGGGGCGGAGTTACCTCGCACCTCTCTCGAAGCCGTCTATCAATGCGAATCGCAAGGGCCATAGCGGCCTCCAGTGACGGGGAGAATCATACTGAGCCAACACATCTTTTAATTTGTCAGATAATCCTTGACAAAACTGGCTCCTAAGAGCTGGGTCATTCCACTGAGTATCTGTGGCCCATCTACGGAACTCAGAAGAAAATTCCTCCGCCGGACGATCTCCCTGCTGTATCTTACGTAACTTCATTTCAGCAAGGGAGACCCGATCCGGGTCATCATATACCAGACCCAGGGCTGTAAAAAATCGATCTACTGACTGGAGAGCCGGGGAGTCCGGAGGAAGAGAGAACGCCCAGGATTGAGGGTCCCCTTGTAAGAGCGAGATGACAATTCCCACCCTCTGGTCTTCACTCCCCGAAGACCGAGGCCGTAGCCGAAAATATAATTTACAAGCCTCCCGGAAGGTAAAAAATTTGTCCCGCCCACCAGTGAACCTGTCCGGGAGAGCCACTTTAGGTTCAGATCTGGTTTGCTCCGGGGTACAAAACCTTGGACTTAACGTCCGTCAGCTCCATGGACAAACTCTGCAACTGCTGAGCTAACTGGGCTACTGGATCCATGTGGCTGGGGAGAATCTTTTAGAAGTGGCCGGTGAAAATGTCACGACGTATAACAGATATATTCTATGATAGTAACAAATATCTAAAGAGACAACACTCTATATTTCATATTATAGAAAATATCAACATGTATACGTAGAATCTGCCAGCAATGTCTTACCTGACAATATATCCAAAGTATTGTGGGTCTATACTGTGCACGTGAAACGCTGTCTCAGGATAGAGGTGGACCGGGGTCTATGCTGACCCTGAACTGGGGACCTGACTAGTTCCTCTACCTGGAGGTACTGTTAATGGTACAGAGGTCCAGGCCGCCAGCGTAACCCTGTCTCCTGTAGATCCCTGACCACTGTAATCTAGTCCTGAGAAGGACCCTGATTACCACCACAGGGAATGGGCAGGCAACAGCTTACACACAGTCAAATACAAACGAGACAGACAGGGGGTAAAGAAAACACTGCCTTGCATACAAAACTTCCACTACAGAGGAACACAAAAGGTTAAGAAGATAAACAATAAGCGAGGAGAGGAAAAACCACAACAGGCACTCTTAGCTTAAGTCTTCTCAGAAACGATCCGCTCTGCTGGTCTGAATGAATGCTTTCACCGGCAACTTCCCAGCAGACCAGCAGGTATATGAAGGAAGCTAATTAACAAAACATCAATCGCAGCTGGGCGAGGCTGGTCTGTCCAGCATCGAGAGAGAAAGAATTAACTCCCTCAGTGCTGAAAAACACCCAGCACCAGAAACTCAGCTGTGCGAAGTCAGGGTGTGCAATCGCGACGATCTCCGCCGCGACACACCCGTGACAATTACGTTCCACTTTAATTTTGTGGGTGACTCCAAATCCAGGCCTCCATTGGTTAATAAATTTGATTTCCATTGATGGTTTTTGTGTGATTTTGTTGTCAGCACATTCAACTTTGTACAGAACAAAGTATTCAATGAGAATATTTCATTCATTCAGATCTAGGATGTGTTACTTGAGTGTTCCCTTTATTTTTTGAGCAGTGTATATAATATGTATATAATAATATATATATATATATATACACGTCAGTCACAAACTGATTTGTGTGAATCAATCCGTGGTTGTAAAGATGTATCATACTGAAATACTGCATACGGCTATCATGTGTGGAAATGTACCATATTGCATTACCTTTCTTCAGCATGATGCTGCAGAATAGGCCTCTCAATGGCATGAAGATAAAACGTGTCTCCTGTCTTCTCCATGTGACACGCTTGTATACTTAAATATTTGAATATATGTATTTTGCCTTTAATACAAATCTAGAAAAGATAAAAAAAAGTTATTACGGTAATAAGACTTTGAAGCAGCACAGGTAAGTCATGTTATGAAGGATAACAGTTCACTTCCACCCATGTGTTCGGTTAGAATCATAAGACTTATTTCATCAATGTGAAAACTCCAAATTATAGGTATATGTTTATATAGTGTTGGCTCTCTGCTCCTTTGCGCACCAGGGTGCCATGGCAGCTCAGCGCCTCCTATGATATTAAAACATTTAGAATTGAGAGTCCTCAGTGGTTGATACGGTACGAAGATACACATCTTTCCTATGATATTATTCATTTGTGCCATTTAAGTGAGTCGCCATCTGCAACTTCAGATAGTTGTCTGCCATGATTCTGGACATCCAACACTCCACTCTGCTATACCAGTCCTCTTGACATACTTTGATCTTCAATATTACCACTGTGTGCCTCCTAAGATACCTAACTCTGTAACATCGCTGGGCTCTGCTACAATACCACACTGTGCCTTCTGACATACCCGGTTCTGCCAAGTCACTGGAGAGGGGGCATCTGAAGAAGTGTGGGCGAAACACGTGTCGGGGTTGAGGGACGCGGCACGGACCCTGAATTTATCAGAGTAAGTCTCACATGATGGGCATTCTCCCGCTTATATTAGGCTGTAGGTAGATGTATGGTCATATTTATTAGTAGATACTGTTTACAATGATGGCTTGAATTATCTTTATTAATTGTTATTCATTATAGCATTGAGTCCTATTGCATGATTAACTCTGTTAGGACCTCTGCTTGCTTTAATCCTTGATTGAAGATTAAAATCCAGCCTCCATTTTTACACAAGAGGCATTTCGTTAGCATATTGATTGCTTATACACTGTGACTTCACTCTCCCTTGCACAAGCACTTTATAATATCTCTTTAATTAAAACTGTTTCATTTTCACTGAGGAGGATCTTCACACAGATATGCAATTAGGTTAACTACCTTTACATTTATGATACACTTGATTCATCTACTGACAACTTATACATCATAATAATCTATTTTAGAAATTATCAATTGTCAATTAGACAACTCTCCATTATTAATCCTATTGTATTAAATGGTTAAAAAAACACACACATTAATTAAAAATCATTTAAATGAAATACACAGTTTTTGACCATATTTTATTGTACTGGTAATCCTTCAAATTCACTTGTTCTCCTGTAATAAAAAAAAAAATAATAAAGCAACATTATTCTTACCTCTCCGGCGCTCAGTCAGGTCCCACGCTGCAATCCATCTGAAAGGGTTAACAGGTTTACAGAAAGGACCGCAGCTAATGCTGGCAGCCCGGCTGTAAGCCCCCGAATGAATGAGTTCATCCCTGCGGCTGAGAGGAGATATGCTGATTAGTGTGGGAAGCTTAATTGATTGTTTCCCACGCTAATCAGTTCACTTCAGGTGAGCCGGGGACTCCGCACAGCATCAGTGACGTCAGAGGGAGCCCCCGGCTCACCTGAAATGAACTGAATAGCGTGGGAAACAATCAATTAAGCTTCCCACACTAATTAGCTCATCTCCTGTCAGCCGCAGGGATGAACTCATTCATTCGGGGCTTACAGCCGGGCTGCCAGCATTAGCTGTGGTCCTTGCTGTAAACCTGTTAACCCGTTCAGATGGATTGCAGCATGGGACCTGACTGAGCGCCGGAGAGGTAAGAATATGGTTGCTTTATTTTTTTTTTTTTATTACAGGAGAACAAGGGATTCAGAAGGATTACCAGTACAATAAATATGGTCAAAAACTGTGTATTTATTTCATTAAAATGATTTTAATTAATATGTGTGCGTTTTTTTAACCATTTAATGCAATAGGATTAATAATGGAGAGTTGTCTAATTGAAACTCTCCATTATTATCCTGGCTTAATGTCACCTTCCAATAGCAAGGTGGCCTTAACCCATTATTAACCCATTAGCCACCGCTACAGGGCAATGGGAATAGATGGGCTAAGTGCCAGAAAAGGCACATCTAATCATAGATGTGCCTTTTCTGGGGTGGCTGGGGGCAGATGTTAATAGCCGGGGGGGGGGCACAAAAAAATTGCTCCCTCCCCTATTATATATATATGTATTCTATGTGTATAAATCTATTCTTTCTTTCGTGATTTAAAAACTGTCATTGGGATCCATTATATGTCGGTTTTTGCAAGCCGGCAAGAAAATCTCGCCGTACGGATGCCATACGGATGACACACGATATTTTGATGCGAGGAAATCGCATCTTCGCATTGCACACGGATGACATACAGATCACTTTTCAGGGAATTTTCGGCGTATTACGCCCGTATAATACGGTCCGATTTTTTATACGGTGTGTGTGACTCCGGCCTTATTCTAGGGGATGTGAGCAGCTTTTCTTCTTCCGAGCTTCTCTGTCAATGGGGCTTGACTGCAATGTCATGCTGATTGATAGCTGGTTACATGCAATTAGGCTAGGGTCAGACGACCAATTCTCCCTCATTCGCCAAAATTGGTCCGCTTATGATAACCACACTCTCATCAGAATCTGATCAGAGTTTGATCAGAGTGTCATCCTATTTTCTTGGGTGTGCAAAAGAAAAAAATCTCCATCTTATCAATTTATGTGTCCATAAAAATCAGGCCACACTTGATGTCATCCGAGTGCGATACATTTATTTCCATGGACCCATAAAACATGAATGGGTGAATGCCATCCAATTATCGGAGGCAACTGTGGCATGCTGTGTGTACGGATCCATAGGGTAACTTGGGGACAAGTGCTATCTGTCAAAACGACTGATAGCACACGTCCGATTATTACAGGCATGTGCACAAGCCTTTAAGTGGGAAGCCAGCTGTCAATCAGCATACTGTCGACAGTCACGACATGACGTCAGCAAAAGCCGCTGAATCGCCATCAGGAGGCTCTGCACCAGCTGGGCACAACAGGCAGGTAGGTAGCAACTACCTGCCTGTTAGTTCTAAGACCTGTAGTAAAAAGTGTAGTAAGAAGTGCTGGCTGGAAAAAACACAGCATAAAATAAGTGCGTTTCTGATGCAGATTAAAAACGGCTTCAGATATGCAAGGAGAATATAATCAACTAGTGCCCGAGACTTCACTAATCTCATTCACTTTGCTGGTACTAGAAATGTTTCAGTTTCTGTGACAAAACTGTGTGGAAAAAACACTACAAAAGCACAGCAAATACTTAACGTGTGCACATGCCTAAAGCGGTTTCTGTGTATTTAGAAAACCATTCACTCATCCATTTTTCACATACATGTTCTGATTCTTCAGGCATGTGTACTGGTCTGCAAAAAAAAAGCAGATGTTCATATTTTTATCCCATTTGCGAAACACACTCGCTTATTCAAGAGAATTGGTCCATCAAAAAGAAACGGATTGCACTCAGATGTCATCAGTGTGCCATCTAAGTGTTGTCCGATTTTTATTATTTAATCAGTAAGTGAAACTTGGAATTTTTTTAAAGCATATGAGAAAAAAGGATGCCACAGTGATATTAAAAATGGACACAAAAGGAGAAGGTGTTGTGGTCAGATGAGAAAAAAACTGAGCTCTTTGGCAATAACTCAACTCGCCATGCTTGGAGAAGAGAAATCCTGCCTATGACCCAAAGAACATCATCCCCACTGTCAAGCATGGAGGTAGAAACATATGTTTTTTGGGGTGTTTCTCTGCTAAGGCCACAGGACTACTTCACGACATCAATTATTATTATTTCAAAATGAAAAATGCAAATAAATTTATATAATTTATACAATGTGATTTTCTGGATTTTATTTTTGATATTCTATCTCTCAATGTTAAAATTAACCTACCCTTAAAATTATAAACGGTCCATGTCTTTGTCGGTGGGCAAACTTACAAAATCAGCAAGGGATCAACTACTTATTTCCCCCACTATACGTCTGGTGACGCTGAATAGAGGGCGTGCAGTTGGCGTGTGCATGCTTACCTGTGGTCAGAAAGCTTTCAATCACCGCAGCTGCTGGTGCATGCACAGTGTACCAATAAGGCTGCGTAAGTAGACAGCTCACTGCGTGTGCCTGGTAACATTTGAACAGAGTGACATCAGCAGGCTCAGCCCATCAATCAAACCCCGGTGGGTGCGAATTAAAGGCTCAAACACTTAACTGTTCCAGGATTCAGTGCTACCCACTTAATTGGGGGCAAGTAATTTAAGGACCACATTAAGAAATGATTATTTAATAAAGGCATAGTATGTTTAGCGCGACACATTAAGGGGATACATGGCCTAGTACAAGACTGGTAACGTTTTCTGAAATATAACAACATTACAGTTATACTTTAAATGGCTTTCCCTATCTCTACCACAGAAAATAAAGTAATAACTAGAATAAAAAATTTGTAACAAAAGAAGAAAAAATTGTATTTATATACCTGTACATTAATTTAATACTAAAGTTGGGGCCCTATTCTTTCTTTTTTATAGCACACATCGGGGGGCCCCTTCTTGGGTTCAGCACCCTTATCCACCCATCTTTCCCATACAAGGTTTTTAATTACAGCTACCTGGTTTCCTTTACCACTCTCCTTATTCAGAAGAGGTCTGGAGACATATAGTGGTAGGGATCATCCAATTGAAAGGTACACCTTGATGTGGTTGGGTGGCTTATGTCTCTTTTGATCAAAAAACGCTAAGTACCTTACGTTTTTAACTTTTACAGCAATATTGGAGTTTTATGTAAATTCATTAGTCGCAGTGCGCTGACGCATCATGAATACATGTTACTATATTGCAACATTACAAAAACAAAACTCAACCCCGGTTTGTAACTCTTCATTTATGATAACCGTATGTACTCATGTATAAGCCGAGTGAGGCTAAGTGCACACGTTCAGGAATTGTGCAGAATTTTCCTGAGCAAAACCGGACTTTTATCACGGTAAAAACGCTCGTTTTTTGCGCGATTTTTCCTGAACTTTCTAGGTCAATAATATAGCGGGAAAAACGCTAGAATTACAAAAATTAATGAACATGTTGCTTCTTTTTTTTCCGCGATGCGTTTTTTTAGCGGAAATAAACGCACCCATGTGCACAAAAATGCGAATTCATTCTAAATAAATAGGATGTTTTTATTCATGCGTTTTTTACGCGTTTTTTGCCACGAAAAAAACGCAAATAATCTGAACGTGTGCACTTAGCTTAAAAGTTGAAGCACCTAATTTTGCCACAAAAAACTGGGAAAAACATGACTCGAGTATAAACCGGGTATAGCATTGTCCCCTAATCCCTATTCTGGTACGCATGGCTCCTTATCCCTATCCTTGTCTACATGCTCCTTATTCCCATCCTTGTCTGCATGGCTCCTTATTTCCATCCTTGTCTCAGGCTCCTCAACTATCCTTGCATGCATAGCTCCTCATCCCTATCCTCGATGCATGGCTCATCATCCCTATCCTTGTATGTGTTTTCCCCATAGAAAAGCATAAAAAAAAAATCCTACTTCCTTCCCGCGTGCCCTCGCAACATCTTTTTCCGGTTCCGCAGCTCTGCGGCCGGGCGATCACGTGTACCAGCTCACTAATGGAATGAATATTCACCTCCTCCACGCCTATGGGAGTGGAGAGAGATGAATATTCATTACCTTAACAAGCGAAACCCAATAGCCCCAGCCGCTGCTGGAGCCGCGGCTGCGGCTGTAACTGTGCGCACTATAAGAGAAATGAATATTTATTGCCAGGGCAGTGAATATTCATTTCTCTTTAGCAGCGGGCACAGTTACAGCTGCCGGCTCCTGCCTCCTGTGACCCACTGCACCGCAGCTCCCACTAACCCCGTCGCTTTTGGGACAATGACTCGTGTATGAGACGCGGGGGGGCTTTTCAGCACAAAAAAATGTGCTGAAAAACTCGCTTATAAACACAAGTATATACGATAAGTTTTAGAAGCATAAAGACTTCTGTATTTGACAAATCCGCTCTTGCACTACACATCTCTCCCACATAAGACTTTCCTCCTGTTTCATTGCGTTCACCAGAGGGGATTGGATTTGTTTTATAGCTTTGATCTGGAGTTTGTTTTCATAATCTCATTTGTTCTAAAACAAGAATACATTTCTATTATGGAAGCAACAGCTCTAAGTTCTTTGGCCAATGCACCTGCACAGAACGCCACTAGATTAAAATGACTAAGAATGTAAAAAAAAACACAGCAGAATACTGAAAGTGAAGCCTCCTACCAAAAATTTGCACTTCAACCAATAAATAATAAATGTATATTTAATTTGTTTTGGTACATTGTAGTGATTGAAAATTCAACAATTAAATGGCATAGACTTTTTTGGCATCATCATTTAAGGGGTTTCCAGAAGGCTTCTGAGTGGTTTATATAATAAAAGGAGCACTGATAACATTCTGACACTTACGGAGTCCCTACTGGTTGATCCCTACTGGTCCCATCTCAACACACAATGTGTGCTCAGCCAATCATGACTGAGGCAGGTCCCGTATAGACAGCGATTGGCTGAGATTGGACACAGCAGTGAAAGAGGAAGACAAGATGTGCGGCACCCTGTACTATAGGGAGAAGTAGATACCCCCAGGTTCAGAGTATGGATGTCACACAGGCTGGAGAGAAACACCAGGCTGCATATAGCATGGCTTATAGAGGCAGTCTAGATACAGACAGTACATTACTTAGTGATGTATCATACTTTATTAAAATAAATAATTGCAAAACCCCTTACAGCACTTCTGAAAATCAGTAGAGACTTCACTTAATAAATATGATCTTGTCACCAACAGACTACTTTAAGAAAAATTATCTATTAGATAATCAACATGTGCATTGTGGAGATTTTAAAGTATCAATGGTATGTAAAGGAAAAAAAGCTAAAAGGTACTGTGGTTGGAAGAAGTCACTACCTATCCAAAGATATGTGATAACTTTTAGATTGGCGTTGGTCCGATTGCTAGACCCCAATGATCACCAGAAAAGGGCACTTTCATCCGAATTTTTATGGGACGGCAGGATCGCTGTATTCAGATTTTTCTGGCACCCCATATGGTATGAATGAGCGCAGCCGAGCAGAGCACTGCCACTCCAATCTAAATGGGATGAAAGTGCATCATTCCGAGAATTGATGGGGGGTGCTAGAGACTGGATCCCAACCGATCTAGAAGTTCTCACCTATCCAAAGGATTAGGCGATAACTTCCATCTACTGGTATCTAAGGGTAACGTTTCCCCGTGTGGAGAGTGACAAGCCAGGCCTGACATGTTAGTGTGAGGAACTTACATGCATGCATGCACCGCTGTAGAAATTAAATATGCAAATTGTCTTTTCAGAGAAAGGACTAGAACTCGAGTGCCACCTATTGGAAGTAGCAATCCTGAAAGTCAACTAGTCAATTTACCCTAAACACAGAAAAGTAAAACCAACGTATAAAAATACTCTTTGTAAAAAAATAACAGTAAACAGCAAGTGCTAATAAAAAGATGAAAAACACAGGGTATGCTCTGATACGGTATGCCTTGACGTTGGTAGAGCGGCTTAATATACATTTTTTGCAAAAAAAAACGTATTAACCAAATACCCTGTGTTTTTTCATCTTTTTATTAGCACTTGCTGTTTACTGTTATTTTTTTACAACAGAGTAATTTTTATACGTTGGTTTTACTATGCTTTTCTGTGTTTTCATCTTCTGTTGGTGTGAACAATGTCCCTACAGGCTTGTTCACTGTGTGCATGGCTCATGTGTTTCTGTTTGTATATTTACCCTAGTCTACTGGAACACCACTGTAAGAAAATGTATACATTTGCTATTTCTCACAGGATAAAGATAATGGTTACTGCATGGAAATACCATATTTTTCAACTGTTAACAGGACAGCTATGATGGTTCAATTAACAAAAATATGTAAAAAAGGTATAGTATAAAAATCAGGTAATAATAGAAACACTCACCTGTGCAGGTGGAGAGTGTAGTGGGTTATTCTCAAGTACTAATACTTGTAATTGCACCATTTTTCTAAACAAAGTGGTAGTATCAGGATTTTATTGCAGGAAAAATCTAGTTTTACCAAGGAAATCTACTATTTCTGCAAATAAGAATATATACTTAATTAGCACCACAAGATAGTAAAGAGAATTATAAGTTACGAGCCAAAAAACAACATTCTTAAAAACA
>JARQOD010000002.1:143021279-143056129 GCA_033576555.1 Oophaga sylvatica
AAAGAGAATTATAAGTTAGCGAGCCAATAAACAACACTGCTTGAAAAACAGCAATATAATGTAAAGTCAGTTTCTTATCTTCTGTGCTGGTAACCTCTAATTTTTAATAATTAGGCCTACTTTATTAAGATTCATTTTCTCAGGCTGCACAGCAAAGAGGTTGTGCTAGTCTTCGAGCTGTCTGTGGAGATGGAGGGGAGTCTGGGGGTCCACAACATCTGTAAAGTTAGGCTTATTATTTTGCTTTACTTATTATTATTATTTATTATAGCGCCATTTATTCCATGGCGCTTTACATGTGAAAAGGGGTATATGTAAAACAAGTACAATAATCTTAAACCACATATGTCACCGACTGGTACAGGAGGAGAGAGGACCCTGCCCATGAGGCTTCACAGTCTACAAGGGATGGGTGAGGTGAGAGCTGGTCGTGCAGCAGTATGATGGAACGAGGGTTACTACAGGTTGTAGACTTGTTGAAAGAGGTGGGTCTTCAGGTTCCTTTTGAAGGAAGGTATTTGAGAGATAGATATGCTGAGGTAGTGTAGTGAGCTCCGGAGTAGGGTTGTTGCATGGGATAAATCTTGTATGCGATTGTGGGAAGAGGAGGTAAAAGAGGAGGAGAGAAGGAGATCTTGTGGGGATCGGAGGTTGCGTGCAGGTAAGTACCGGGAGACTAGGTCACAGATGTATGGAGGAGACAGGTTGTGGATGGCTTTGCATGCCATGGTTAAGGTTTTGAACTGGAGTTTCTGGGCAGGGGGAGCCAGCAAAAGAGTTGACAGAGAGGAGAGGTAGAAGAATAGTGGGGGGGACAGGTGGATTAGTCAGGTAGCAGAGTTTAGGATAGATTGGAGGGGTGCAAGAGTGTAAGAAAGGAGGCCACAGAGCAGGAGGTTGCAGTAGTCGAGGTGGGAGATGATGAGGGCATGCACTAGTGTTTTTGCAGATTCTTGATTAAGGAATGTGCAGATCCGGGAAATATTTCTGAGTTGGAGTCGGCAGGAAGTGGAAAGGGCTTTGATGTGTGGTTTGAAGGAGTAATTACAGTCCAGGGTTACTCCGAGACAGCGAGCTTGCGAGACTGGGGAGAGTGAGCAGCCATTTACTTTAATGGATAGGTCTGTTGGGGGACGGGTTGAGTGAGATGGGAGAAAGATGAGAAATTATGTTTTGTCCTTGTTAAGTTTTAGAAATCTATCAGAGAAGAAGGATGAAATAGCAGACAGACATTGTGGGATTCTGGTTAGCAAGGAGGTGATATCGGGTACAGAAAGATAGATCTGTGTGTCAGCATAGAGATGATACTGAGGTTTTTTGAGGATGGGTGTGATCAAAGCATGTTTGAAGCATGAGGGGAAAACACCAGTTGTTAGTGATAGGTTGAAGAGATGGTTTAGGGTTGGGATGAAGACTGTGGTGAGGTTTGGGATGAGGTGGGACCTGATCAGTTCAAGTGTACAGGTGGTGCGATGTGATCTTGAGAGAAGCGAGGAAAGTTGATCTTCTGCAATGGTATAGATGCTGGTTTTGGAGGTGGAGTGCTGAGTAGTTATGAGGAGAGGCTGTAGCCAAAGCTTTCTCTGATGTTATTGATGTTCTGCTTGAAGAATGAGGCAAAGTCTTCAGCTGAGATGAGAGGAGAGGGAGGAGGTGCTGGGGGATGGAGGAGAGAATTGAAAGTGTTAAACAGCTGTTTAGGGTTGTGAGATAGGGAGGATATGAGAGATCAGAAGGATTGTTTTGCTGTAGTGGGCGTGGACTTGAAAGTGGTGAGGGACTGTTTGACTGTGATGAAGTGTTCGTTGGAGTGGGATCTTTTCCATCTCTGCTTAGCAACCCTGAATACCCACCTCAGTTCTTT
Source organism: Oophaga sylvatica (assembly GCA_033576555.1). Lineage (NCBI taxonomy): Eukaryota > Metazoa > Chordata > Amphibia > Anura > Dendrobatidae > Oophaga > Oophaga sylvatica. The sequence goes on from JARQOD010000002.1 coordinate 143,023,144, forward strand.
AGTCAGGCTGGTGTGCCAGGGTTGCATGTGGCTTATTATAAGATCTTTGGAATGTGTGAAGGGGCGACTGATTAGAGAGCAGCAGCTGTTGTGGTCTTATACAAAGTGGTGGCAGCATCTGCATCGTGTAAGGCATCTGTGTCTGCCAGGGAAGAAAGGACTCAAAAGGCGAGTGTAAATCAAGGTGTTTGAGTTTTCTGCAAGGGTGTGCAAGCTAGTGGAGTGGGGATTGTGCAACAGGAGAGGAGAAGGAAGAGCATGTGAATAGGTTGTGGTCACACAGAGGGAGAGGTGAGTTAGAGAGGTTAGATAGGGAACGGAGGCGGGTGAAGATGAGGTCCAGTGTGAGGCCATCTTTGTGAGTGACTGCGGGATACTATTGAGCAAGGCCAAAGGAGGAAGTGAGAGATAGAAGCTTAGAAACAGCGGAGTGAGAAATGTCAATGGGGATGTTAAAGTCACAAATGATGATAGTGGGGATGTCAGCGGAAAGGAAATGAAGTAGCCAGGTGGTGAAGTGTTCAAAAAAGGAGGCGGCTGGCCCTGGGGGAGCGTAAATGACAGCCAAATGGAGGGGGAGTAGATGCGCACCGAGTGCACCTCAAAAGAATGGAGAGTAACAAGAGGGTGGTAGTTGAATTGGGGTAAAGGAGCAGTTTTCTGACAGGAGAAAATATGTGAAAGTCCCCATTCAGTCACAGTCCATAGTATTCTGGGAAGTGCAGGGAAGAAAAAGAAAACTGAAAGTGATGTGCGTATCATGTTCAGCTTCTTGTCAAAGAGTCAGGGCAAATCAGACATTGCTAGTACCGAAAAAGGAAAGTAAAGCACTGGACATCAGGTATTAACCCCTCCACTACACTAGACTACCACAGAAAGGAACACCAAGCCCTCTGCTATCCTACACCATAAAAGAAGTTAGAATACATTTCTCGACTGCCATATACCACCAGGAAAAGTGGCATTCATCCCTTTACTAACATTAGCCACCTGGAATACAAGTAGATATACATTAAAAAATGGAGTCAGAAATGCACGGCCAGGGTATTTTCCTTTTACTCATTTTCTCTTCCATATTTACTATGGACTTATCCTGGTCTAAAATAAGAGCTTTGCTTTATACTGTATTGTGATATTATTATAATGCTTCCTTCTTGTATTTCACCAAATTTACTCTTATCTTATGTATTGAGTGTCTTTAGTACATCATAGATAGATTTTGAGGAGGAATTAACACTGATAGAGAGAGCAGATGCATATATTACACACACACACACACACACACACTTGGATCAAGAAATATTTGGACAGGGAGATAAGTTTTGGAATTTTAGCATTTTACCAAAACATGTTCAAGATAGTTATATAATTGATATGGGTATAAAAGCAGACACTCAGCTTTAATTTGGAGGTATTCACATCCTAATTGAAGTAAGGATTTAGGAATTACAGCTCCTTTTTAAAGGGACCAAAAGTATTAGGGCAATTATCTCAAAAAGCTCTTTTAATAGGCGGCATGGGATATTCTCTCGTTAATCCAGCATCAATAAAGAAGGTAAATGGTCTTTAGCTGATTCCAGGTGTGGCATTTGCATTTGGAAATTGTTGCTTTAAACCCACAACATCCGGTCAAAGGAGCTCTCAATGGAAGTGAAACAGACCATCAAAAAAAGAAAAAATTCATCAGAGAGAGCAGAAATGTTAGGAGTGGCCAAATCAACAGTTTGTAATATTCTGCAAAAAAAAAACAAAAAAAAACAAAGCGCATATGTGGTATTTTAGTGTTCGCTTTATTTTTTTTATACACATATGGTATATGTATATATATACACAAAAATTAAGCTTGGTTAAAGTTGGTATACATGCAGCATATAAATGCATGTTCACTTTGGCCATAAAACATTAAAAACCTGCAAGAAGCAAAATAAACATGAACCCAGCTGTAACTAAATAAGTAGAAAGCAAAAGTGCGTTTAAATAACACAGGGTTCTTAGTAACACTGTTTTTGATCAAAAATAGCATGAAAGCCATCTCACCATCGACATTAAACATTTTTTTAATTGTAATTTTTATTTAAATACATTTTTACAGGAAAATAAAAAAATAGCCATTATAACCCCTTTATTCCATCAGACATACTATTCCGTCCATGTGACCCTGGACCTAATTCCCATGGACGGAATAGTACGTCATGGGCGATCAGCTGTGCTCCCGGGGGGAGCGCAGCTGATCGCGGCCGGGTGTCAGCTGTTTATCACAGCTGACACCCAGCACTATGTGTCAGGAGCGGTCACGGACCGCTCCCGGCACATTAACCCCTGGCACACCGCGATCAAACATGATCGCAGTGTACCGGGGGCACAGGGGAGGATCGCGCAGGGAGCCATGTGTCGCGCTGTTCTGAGGGTCCGTCCTCCCTCCAGGTCCCCGGATCCAAGATGGCGCCGGGGTCCTGCAGGGAGGCGGCTTCCTCAGTGCCTGCTGAGAGCAGGCGCTGAGGAAGCCTGCAGCGATGCCAGAGCGATCGCTGGTGTGACAGAGTGCTGTGCACACTGTCACACCAGAGACCTGATAAAATACTGTGATGTCCCACCCTGGGACAAAGTAAAAAAGTAAAAAAAATAAAAATAAAAAGTGGTAAAAAAAAATCATAAAAAAAAAAAAAATATTCCCCAATAAATTCATTTCTTCCTGTAAATAAAAAAACAAAACAATAAAAGTACACATATTTGGTATTGCCGCGTCCGTAACGACCCCCCCTATAAAACTGTCCCACTAGTTAACCCCTTTAGTGAACCCCTTAAAAAAAAAAAAACTAAGCAAAAAATCAATGCTTTATCATCATACCGCCGAACAAAAAGTGGAATAACACGCGATCAAAAAGACCGATATAAATAAACATGGTACCGCTGAAAACGTCATCTTGTCCCGCAAAAAACGAGCCGTCATACAGCATCATTAGCGAAAAAATAAAAAAGTTATAGCTCGCAGAATGAAGCGATGCAAAAATAATAATTTTTTATATAAAATTGGTTTTATTCTATAAAAGTGCCAAAACATAAAAAAATGATATAAATGAGATCACCGTAATCGTACTGACCCGAAGAATAAAACTGCTTTATCAATTTTACCACACGCGGAACGGTATAAACGCCTCCCCCAAAAGAAATTAATGAATTGCTGATTTTTGTTCATTCTAACCTCCCAAAAATCGAAATAAAAAGCGATCAAAAAATGTCACGTGGTCATAAATGGTACCAATAAAAATGTCACCTCGACCCGCAAAAAATAAGACCTCACATGACTTTGTGGGCCAAAATATGCAAAAATTATAGCTCTCAAAATGTGGTAATGCAAAAACACGGATTTTGGTAAAAACTTACCTGTAAAATCCTTTTCAGCGAAGGAAGGAAGAGAGACACAGTATTCATTACTGATGGGTAGGCGGAGCCCCAGATCAGGATGTTACCTCAGATCAAAAGAGTGCTGACTGGCTGGCCCCTCCAGCTCGGGCTCCTCCTACTCAGCTCCAGTCGTACCAAAGCTTTTAGGAAAAGAGCCAAGATCACCAGCGGAGCAACATAACCCCTTCTGAAGGAACTTCAGAGAAAAAACACAAGGATACAGGTTATGCATGCAAAGAAAGCCAAAAACCACAGAGTTCCAGGTACTACTCACGGAACCTGACTACTGCGATGAGCTGGCGATGCTGGAACAGAGCCTTAGCGCGCTGACCTCAGCCCAGATAATCACTATCAGATAAGGGTCGCGCTGCATCTGAAAACATCAACACACTTCTGCCTTGGGAGGGTGCTGTGTCTCTCTTCCTTCCTTCGCTGAAAAGGATTTTACAGGTAAGTTTTTACCAAAATCCGTGTTTCAGCTGCAGATGGAAGGAAGAGAGCCACAGTATTCATTACTGATGGGACGTCCCAAAGCAGTTCAAAAATAAGGGTGGGAAAAACCAACAAAAGGCAGAAACCCAACAACCTTAACAACAAAGCGCAACCAGCGCTAAACACAAGTTCATCCAGAACTTTAAACTACAGCTGCCTGCAGGACCCTACGTCCGAGGGCTGCATCAGCGGAAGCACTGACGTCCACTTTATAAAACCTTGTAAACGTGTGGACAGAGCGCCAAGTTGCCGCTCGGCAGAGCTGCACTGCCGAGGCACCTTGATGAAAAGCCCACGATGAGGCCACAGCTCTCGTGGAATGGGCTCGAATCTTAATCGGGCAAGATTCACCCCGAAGGCGGTAAGCTTCCAAAATAGCTGACCGGATCCAACGAGCTATAGAATCCTTGGAAGCTCGTTGACCACGCCGACGACCTGCTGGAACCACAAACAGGGAGTCCGTCTTACGAAAACCTTGAGTAATAGATAGATAAAACTTCAAGGCCCGCACTAAATCCAATGTGTGTAAATCTCGCTCTTTCGCATTCTTCGGATCCGGACAGAGTGAAGGCAACACAATATCCTGGTTAACATGAAATTGTGACACCACTTTAGGCAAAAAATCACCCCGAGTGCGAAGCACTACACGATCCGGAAAAAACTCCAGAAAAGGAGGCGAACAAGAAAGAGCTGCCAACTCAGAAACTCTCCTCAAGGAAGTGACTGCAACAAGGAAAGCCACCTTCCAAGAAAGTAAAGAAAGGCTAGCAGAAACCATAGGCTCAAAAGGTTTATGCTGAAGAGCCTCCAAAACAAGGTTGAGCCGCCAAGGAGACACGGGTGCCTTCCGCGGCGGAAACTTACGAGATATACCTCGGAAAAAGGAGAGCACGTCTCTATTTGAAGCAATGGTTCTCCGGAACAATAAGGACAGAGCAGAAATCTGACCTTTCAGAGTTCTGACTGCCAAACCCTTGTCTAGCCCATGCTGCAGAAAAGCCAACAGGTTGGGAATGGAAAATTTTCTCGGGTTCCGAGAGGACCCCAAACACCACGAAAAGAAGGTTTCCCAAATTTTGTGGTAAATCCTAGTAGTAGCCGGACATCTTGCAGCACGAAGGGTAGCAATGACCTCGGCTGAGAAACCTCTACGGGTCAAGATTTCGGTCTCAAGAGCCACGCCGTCAAACGCAGGGACATCAAGTCCGGATGACAAACGGGCCCCTGAGTCAACAAGTCCGGTTGAAGAGGGAGTGGAAAAGGAGGTGCCGCCAACAGCGACATTATTGTCGAGAACCACACCCTTCTTGGCCAGTCTGGAGCTATCAAAATAGCTGGAATTCTCTCTAGTCTGATCCGACGCAGTACTAGAGGAAGTAAGGATATCGGCGGGAATACATAGATCAGCTCGAACTGATCCCACTGAGCCACTAGAGCATCCACCGCCACCGCCTTCGGGTCCTTGTACCTGGACATGAATGTCGGTAACTTGGCATTGGACCTGGATGCCATCAAATCCACTTGGGGGGTTCCCCAGCGAGAGCACAGTAGTGCAAAAACTTCCGGGTGGAGGCTCCATTCCCCGGGATCCATCCTTCTGCGACTGAGAAAGTCCGCTGTAATATTCTGAACCCCTGGAATGTGAATCGCCGAAATGGCTGGTACACTGGCCTCTGCCCAAATCAGAATTCGGGACACCTCTACCATGAGTCTGGAACTCCTTGTCCCACCTTGGTGATTGATATACGCGACAGCCGTCGCATTGTCTGTCTGCACTCGTACTGGCAGACCGCTCAAAGGGACCGTCCAATGTTGGAGGCAAAGGAAAATCGCCCTCAATTCCAGGATGTTGATCGGAAGAAAAGACTCTTCCGATGACCATACCCCCTGAATCCAGAGATTGTTCCAAACACCCCCCCAGCCCGTCAGGCTGGCATCGGTGGTTATAACTGACCACTTCGGAGGGAGGAAAGACTTCCCCAGGGAGAATGCCCCTGGACGTAACCACCATTCTAGAGAATCCCGCACCGCGCGAGAAATGGTGACACTGCAATCCAGCGATTGCGACTGGTTCCATCGACTCAAGATGAACCTTTGGAGAGTCCTGGAATGGAACTGGGCAAAAGGAATTGCCTCCATGGACGCCACCATCAGTCCCAGAAGACGCATACACTTCCGTAAGGACATTGCCGTTGAGGATTTCATAATCTGTACATGTCGAAGAAGACATGACTGTTTGTCTGGTGGTAGGGAAACTACCGACCGAAACGTGTCGAGATGCATTCCCAAAAAGAGGATTGTCCTCGATGGTTCCAGGGACGACTTCTCCCAATTGACCAGCCAACCGAAGTCCTTCAGAAACTGAAGAGACAAATCCCGAGCCGTCAACGCCTCCTCCTCCGAGGAAGCCACGATCAAAAGATCGTCCAGATAAGGGAGAATCGTAATCCCCTGTCTTCGAAGGATTGCCATGAGGGGCGCCAGAATTTTTGTAAAGACCCTTGGCACTGAGGCTAAGCCGAACGGCAGAGCCACAAACTGGTAATGATTCTGACCTATGGCAAATCGAAGAAAGCGCTGATGAGCCTTTCCGATGGGAATATGCAAATAGGCGTCGCGAATGTCGATTGACACCAGAAAATCGTTCTGTGACAGAGCTGCCACAACGGAACGAAGCGACTCCATGCGAAATTTCCGGGCATGGACATGCCGGTTTAATCGCTTGAGATCCAGAATCGGGCGAAATTTGTTCTCCTTTTTGGGAACTATAAAAAGGTTGGAATAAAAACCTTTCCCTCGGTCCTCTGACGGAACCGGTATCACTACACCCTTTTGTAGCAGAGATTCGACCTCTCGCTGTAGAGCGACAACAAGCTCGGGTTCCGACGGAACGTGAGATTGACAAAAAACATTTGGGGGTCGAGAAGCAAACTCTATGAAATAGCCTGCCGACACTATCCGCGTTACCCAGGAATCTGGAACGCGAGCCATCCAAGTCTCCTTGAAAAGAAGCAGGCGACCCCCCACTCGAGAATCCTCGAGTGGACCCCTGGCGTCAATCCGACTTTGTGGGCTTCTTGTCAAGTTCCCGCTTGTCCTGGCGGAAACTCTGCTTCCAGGGAGTACGAGTTTTCTGAGAGGATTTCTTTCCTGAGAAGGAAGGACGACCCGATCCCCACGAGGAGTGACTAGATCGTCCTCGGCCCCGAAAGGACCGCCGACCACTATAGACACCAGGCTTACTGGACACAGAGGCCATGGCCCTACGCTGTGGTAATGCTGATTCCTTCGCCTTAGCCTTGGAAATCAGCTCTGTGAGGTCGGATCCAAAAAGATGGCCACCCTTGTAAGGTAAGGCCAACAACCCTTGTTTGGAAACTGCGTCCCTGGCCCACTGTCTGAGCCATAAAGCTCTTCTGACTGTGACCGCTGAAGCTTGCGCTTTGGCCAGCAGAGATGCCGTATCCAGACCGGCATCAAAGATATAACAGGCTGCCGTTTCTAACCATTCACAAGTTTCCCGTATCTCAGATAACGGAGATTCATTTTGCAACTCCGTCTTCAGACGTGCCAACCAGCTTAGAGAAGCTCTAGCAGCACACATGGATCCTAGCACTGCTCGAAATCCATGACCCGCAGCCTCATAGCTTGCTTTTGCCGCCACTTCTGCCTTTCTATCCAAAGGCTCCTGTAAGCTCGCTTTTCCCTTAATAGGGAGTAGTGAGGATTTACTAAGCTGAGATAAAGACACATCCACTTCAGGAGCAGAAGTCCAATTATCCTTTAACTCCGCAGAGCAAGGATAAAGTGTATCAAAGAAATGCGTTCCATGAAAACGCTTATCTGGACATAGACGTTCCTCCTCTATTACACTATTAAGCTCATCCAGAGCTGGCAATGTTGTACGCGAAGCACGGGACTCCTGGAACATGCGTGCTGATTTACCAGGACGACTAGTTACCTCCTCCGGTAACTGTAATATATCTCTCATGGCTTCAATCAATGCCTCCGTACGCTTCGCCATAGAGGAACGCCCCTGCGGCTCGTCCGCATCTGAATCGGATATTTCTCCATCCGAATTTAAAGGGGAACTCTGCCCAATATCAGATACATCTGACTCGCTTCGTGTAGAGGCCGGTAACGGCCTGCGTCGCTTCCTCTGAGAGGAATTAGCAGACACATATTGACCTAAAAGGTCAGACAAGTTGTTGATCGATCGAGCGATATCGTCCAATTTTCCACCGCTGTCGACCGCAGCGCTAGACGCTGTGGAGGTCTGCGTATCTGATTGCCGTAATGGCACTGGGACGTGGTCCGCGGCATCTGAACCCTGTTCAGACATGTCTCACCTGTATGAGCAGGTCAAAGCGGTAATACCAGCAAAAACTATGCGTTTTTTTTTGTTTTTTGTTTTTTTTTTAAACGCTGAAGGGTTAACGCTCCACCAAGCAGGGTTACCCCAGCGGTATTCAGTCAAAAAATTTTAGCTGGTAGAAATAACCCTCAGAGGGGTTAATATTGCAAACTCACCACAATATATATATTTGTGAGCCCCAGCCAATTTTTATGTCTCTAATGAGACTGCAGCTGCAGGATAGCGATCGCTGCGCTGCAGGGTGAGGAATCAGCACTCACCCAGCTGGCCGTGGTGTCTTATGAGGAGAGGAGCCGTCTGAGGAGCCCAGGAGCCTGTGTAATGGCCGCCACAGTGAGGGGGTCGCAGGAGAAACGCCAGAGCGCGCGTCTTCCTGCTCAGAAGACCGGGAATAGTTAGGCCACGCCCCCCGCCAGCTCGAATATTGAGCGCGAACTCCCCCGCTCCTGCTCCCTCTCTGTCCTGCAGGTATCTGCCTGCGGACAAAAAATCACCACATCTACTTGTAACAGCGCTGTCACAGCAGCGCTGAAGCATACTGACATACATGTAGTAGCGCTGTCACAGCAGCGCTGAAGCATACTGACATACAAGTAATAGCGCTGCTCATCCAGACGCTAAAGCACTCACACATAATTATAATCAAAAATTTGTGTGGAGTACTCACCAGCCAAGGCGCCACAGGGACCCTCAGGGGTTTCTGGCGCTGTGCCCATGCTTCCCCCCAGGGCGAAGAACGCAGTGACCGCACGTGTGGTTTGCGTCCCGCCAGGGAAGCTCTCCTCATCCCCCAGGGCCGGCAAGGATTCTGCAGGGACTTTAAGTAAATACAGATCCGCCAAGGGAGAGGTTGGGGTACAGCAGCGCTGGTACCCCTGAGACCTCTAGACCAACTGGTGATCCAAGTCTCCTGTCCGAATATAAAATAATAAAATCTTCTGAGGAGCTGCATTAGCAGCGACCATCCTCTGGACCTCAAATCTTAGACTGGAGCTGAGTAGGAGGAGCCCGAGCTGGAGGGGCCAGCCAGTCAGCACTCTTTTGATCTGAGGTAACATCCTGATCTGGGGCTCCGCCTACCCATCAGTAATGAATACTGTGGCTCTCTTCCTTCCATCTGCAGCTGAAAACTACTTTTTTGCAATAAAAAGCGTCTTTTAGCGTGACAGCTGCCAATCACAATAACCCGCTATAAATAGTAAATTAAACCCCACTTTATCACCACCTGAGTTAGGTAAAAAAAATAAAATTAAAAAAATGTATTTATTTCCATTTTCCCATTAGGGTTAGGGTTGCGGCTAAAGTTAGGGTTAGGGTTGGCGCTAACGTTAGGGTTAGGGTTGGGATTAGGGTTAGGGGTGTGTTAGGGTTAGGTTTGTGGTTAGGGTTGGGACTAGGGTTAGGGGTGTGTTGGGGTTAGGGTTGGAGTTAGAATTGGGGGGTTTCTGCTGTTTAGGCACATCAGGGGCTCTCCAAGTGTGACATGGCGTCTGATCTCAATTCCAGCCAATTCTGCGTTGAAAAAGTCAAACGGTGCTTCTTCACTTCTGAGCTCTGCCATGTGCCCAAACAGTAGTTTACCCCCGCATATGGGGTATCAGCGTACTCTGGACCACAAGAGTTATTGTGCAATTTGTCCTATTTCTTCTGTTATCCTTGGGAAAATAAAAAACTGGGGGCGACAAAATCATTTTTGTAAAAAAAAAAAATGATTTTTTTTGTTTTTACGGCTGTATGTTATAAATTTTCTGTGAAGCACTTGGGGCTTCATAGCGCTCACCACACTTCTAGATAAGTTCCTTGTGGGGTCTATTTTCCAAAATGCGGTCACTTGTGGGGGTTTCCACTGTTTAGGCGCATCAGGGGCTCTCCAAATGCGACATGACGCCCCCAGACCATTCCATCAAAGTCTGCAATCCAATACGTCACTACTTCCCTTCCGAGCCCAGACGTGCACCCATACAGTCGTTTTCTCACACATGTTGTGCATCAGCGTACTCAGGACAAATTGGACAACAAATTTTGGGGTCCAATTTCTCTTGTTACCCTTGAAAAATAAAATATTGGGGGCGAAAACACGGATTTTGGTAAGAACTTACCTGTAAAATCCTTTTCAGCGAAGAAGGAAGGGAGACACAGTCATTACTAGTGAGTAGGCGGAGCCCACATAGGATAAACACACCTCAGATTAAAAAAGTGTTGTCCGGCCCCTCCAGCTATATAGGGCTCCTCCTACTCCAGTTCTCCAGTCATACCCAAGCTTAAGGAAGAGCAAATATCACCAGCGTAGCAACATAACCCCTTCTGAAGGACTTCAGAGAAAAAACAAGAAGACAGGTTATGCATATAGCCGAAACAACCACACAGTCCAGGTACTACTCACTGAACCTGACCACCGTGATGAGCTGGCAATGCTGGAACAGAGCCTTAGCGCGCCGACCTCAGCCCAGATAATCGCTATCAGAGAAGGGTCACGCCGCATCTGAAAACACAACAACACACTTCTGCCATGGAAGGGAGCTGTGTCTCCCTTCCTTCTTCGCTGAAAAGGATTTTACAGGTAAGTTCTTACCAAAATCCGTGTTTCAGCTGCAGATGAAGGAAGGGAGACACAGTCATTACTAGTGGGACGTCCCAAAGCAGTCCAAAAATAAGGGTGGGCAAAAAAAAAACCAAAAGAGGCAGATACCCAACAACCTAGATAAATGCGCAAATAGCGCTAACTATAAGTTCACAAGAACTTTTAAACTACAGCCGCCTGCAGGACCCTACGTCCTAAGGCCGCATCAGCGGAAGCACTAACGTCCACCTTATAAAATTTCGTAAATGTGTGGACGGAACGCCAGGTCGCCGCCCGGCAGAGCTGAGCTGCCGAGGCTCCTTGATGAAAAGCCCACGATGAACCCACAGCCCTTGTGGAGTGAGCTCGAATCTTAATCGGGCAAGGTTCGCCCTTAAGTCGGTAAGCCTCTAAAATGGCCGACCGAATCCAACGAGCTATAGAATCCTTGGAAGCTCGTTGCCCACGTCGACGACCTGCTGGAATCACAAACAGAGAATCCGACTTCCGAAAGTTTTGAGTAATGGACAAATAGAACTTTAAAGCCCGCACCAAATCCAATGTGTGCAAGGCTCGTTCTTTCGCATTCCTTGGCTCCGGACAGAGCGAGGGCAACACAATATCCTGGTTAACATGAAACTTTAGGTAGAAAGTCGCCGCGTGTGCGAAGCACTACGCGATCTGGGAGAAACTCCAGAAAAGGAGGCGAGCAAGAGAGAGCCGCCAACTCAGAAACCCTTCTCAAAGAAGTGACCGCCACTAAGAAGGCAACCTTCCAAGAAAGCAAAGAAAGGCTAACAGAGTCCATAGGCTCAAAAGGCCCATGTTGAAGAGCCTCCAAGACAAGATTGAGCCGCCAGGGAGACACAGGCGCCTTCCTGTCACGCGGTCTTATGATATGTGTACGATGTCAGTAAACTATTCTTAAAAGAACAACACTCTATACAACATATAGATTAGCAACATCAGCATGTAAATATAGAATAGATTTACCTGACACGATATCCGTTGAACTCAGGGTTAATCTTGAGGACTTGATACACTGTCACAGGAAAGAGGAGGACCGGGGGTCTAACCTGACCCTAAACTGGGGTCCTAACTAATCCCTCACCTTGGAGGTACTGATAATGGTTCAGAGGTCCAAGTCTCCAGCCTAACCCTGTCTCCTATCAGTCCCTGAACCCTGTAATCAGTCCTAAGAAGGATACTGATTACCACCAAAGGAATATGGGCTGATCTCTGCTAAATACACAGATTAGACATATTAGACAGACTGGAGAAAACACAGACTTGCATACACACTCAAACACAGAAGGAACATAAATGATCTGGGATATTAAACTCTAAGCAAGGTGAGCTTAAAACAACTAAGGAGCTCTTTAACTTAAGTCTATACAGATACAATCCTATCTGTGGTCTGCATGAAGAATTTCACTGGCAACTCCCAACACAGACAACCAGAGATTTAAAGGAAACCAATCAACAAATAATTAATTGCAGCCGGGAGAAACTGCACCCAGTCCCAGAACTGAGCACAGACAGAATTAACTCCCTAACTGCCAAACACAAAGAAACAGCAACTCAGCTGTGAGAAGTCAGAATGTGCAACCGCGACGATCTTCGTGGCAATGCACACATGACACTTCCGCGGCGGAAACTGACGGGTTACTCGGCGAAAAAAGGAACGTACGTCCCTATGCGAAGCGATAGCCTTCCGAAATAGCAAGGACAGAGCAGAAACTTGCCCCTTCAAAGTGCTAACTGCCAAACCCCTGTCCAGCCCGTACTGCAAAAAGGCCAACAAATTGGGGATGGAAAAACTCCTCGGGTTCCTAGAAGAACCCGAACACCACGAAAAGAAGGCTTCCCAAGTCTTATGATAAATTCTAGTGGTAGCCGGACCTCTGGCAGCTCGCAGAGTGGCAATGACTTCGGCTGAAAAACCTTGACGGGTCAAGATTCGGTCTCAAGAGCCACGCCGTCAAACGCAGAGACTTCAGGTCCAGGTGATGAACGGGCCCTTGGGTTAACAGGTCCGGGCGAAGAGGGAGTGGAAGAGGAGGCGCTGCCAGAAGGGACACCAGCGTCGAGAACCACGTCCTCCTTTGCCAATCTGGGGCTATCAATATAGCCGGGACTCTCTCCAGTCTGATCCGACGCAAAACCAGAGGAAGTAAGGATATCGGCGGGAACACATAAATTAGCTCGAAATGGTCCCAAGGAGCCACCAGAGCATCCACCGCCACAGCCTTCGAGTCCTTGTACCTGGACATGAATGTCGGTAATTTGGCATTGAGCCTGGATGCCATCACATCCACTTGGGGAGTTCCCCAACGGGAGCACAGCAGCGCAAAAATTTCCGGATGAAGACTCCATTCTCCGGGATCCATCTTTTTGCGACTCAGGAAGTCCGCTGCGATATTCTGAACTCCTGGAATGTGAATCGCAGAGATTGCTGGCACCCTGGCCTCGGCCCATACCAGGATTCGAGACACTTCCATCATGAGCCTGAAGCTCCTCGTTCCACCTTGATGGTTGATATACACGACCGCCGTCGCGTTGTCTGTCTGCACTCGGACTGGTAGACCGCTTAAAGGGACCGTCCAGTGTTGGAGGCAAAGGAAAATTGCCCTCAATTCCAGGATGTTGATCGGCAGGACAGACTCTTCCAATGACCATACCCCCTGAATCCAAAGACCGTTCCAGACGCCCCCCAGCCCGTCAGGCTGGCATCGGTGGTTATGATCGACCACCTTGGAGGAAGGAAGGACTTCCCCAGGGATAACGCTTCCGGACGTAACCACCATTCTAGCGACTCTCTCACCCTGTGGGAGATGATGACACTGCAATCCAGTGAAAACCGTGATCGATCCCAACGGTTCAAGATGAGCATTTGGAGAGCCCTGGAATGAAATTGGGCAAACGGAATTGCTTCCATTGACGCCACCATCAAACCCAGAAGGCGCATACACCTTCGAAGGGACATTGCTGTCGCAGACTTCATACCCCTGCACATGGTGAAGAAGACTCGCTTGCTTGTCTGAGGGCAGAGACACCACTGCTCGTATCGTGTCGAACTGCATTCCCAAAAACAGGATTGACTGCGACGGTTCCAGGGATGACTTCTCCCAATTGATCAGCCACCCGAAGTCCTCCAGGAGCTGAAGGGATAAATCGCGAGCCGTCACCGCCTCCTCCTTTGAGGACGCCACAATCAAAAGGTCGTCCAGATAGGGAAGAATCGTAATCCCCTGTCTTCGCAGAATCGCCATGAGAGGAGCCAGAATTTTTGTAAAAACTCTGGGTGCTGAGGCCAGACCGAATGGCAGGGCCACAAACTGGTAATGGTCCTGACCTATGGCAAAACGCAGGAAGCGTTGGTGGGCCCTTCCGATGGGGACATGCAAATAAGCGTCGCGAATGTCGATTGACACCAAAAAATCGTTCTGTGACAAGGCCGCCACAACGGAGCGAAGTGATTCCATGCGGAATTTTTGGGTGCGGACATGCCGATTTAATCTTTTGAGATCCAGAATGGGACGAAATTTGTCCTCCTTTGTGGGGACTACAAAGAGGTTGGAATAAAAACCACTTCCTTGGTCCTCCGGTGGAACTGGTACCACCACACCCTTCTGTAGAAGGGAATCGACCTCCCGTAGTAGAGCGGCAATCAGCCCGGGCTCTGACGGAATGCGGGATAGACAAAAACTGTCTGGGGGTCGAGAAAGAAACTCTATGAAGTAGCCTGCCGACACGACCCGCGTCACCCAGGTGTCCGACACGCGGGAAGCCCAAGTCGGCTTGAATTGGAGCAGGCGACCTCCCACTCGAGAGCCCTCGAGTGAGACCCTGGCGTCAGTCCGCTTTAGCGGGTTTTTTGTCAGCTTCCCGCTTGTCTGGGCGGAAGCTTTGTTTCCAGGGAGTGCGAGATTTCTGAGCGCTCTTCTTTCCCGAAAAAGAGGGACGACCCGATCCCCAAGAGGGCTGACCAAACCGTCCCCTGGACCGAAAGGACCGCCGACTACCACCGGCACTAGGCCTGCCAGACGCAGAAGCCACAGCTCTTCGTTGCGGTAAAGCCGTTTCTTTTGCCTTTGCTTTGGCAATCAGCTCCGTGAGGCCAGATCCAAATAGATGACCACCTTTGTAAGCTAAAGAAAGCAAACCTTGCTTGGAAACCGCGTCTCTGGTCCACTGTCTAAGCCACAGAGCTCTCCTGACTGTGATCGCCGAGGATTGTGCTCTGGACAGCATGGAGGCAGTATCCAAACCTGCATCACTGCCATATCGAGCTGCATCCTCCAATGACTTGAAAAGCCCCTCTACCTCGGATAGTGGGGATCCATCTTGCCACGCCGTCCGTAGACGGTCTAACCAGCTCAAGGAGGCTTTACAAGCACACATGGATCCTAGCACAGCTCTGAATCCATGACCCGCGGCCTCGTAGATGGATTTCGCCGCCATCTCCGTTTTTCTGTCCAGCGGATCCTGCAGACTCGCCTTCCCTTTAACAGGAAGTAATGAGGATTTGCTAAGCTGGGATAAAGGGACATCCACTTCAGGAGAAGGAATCCAATTAGCAATCAACTCCGTAGTACACGGATACAGCGTCTCAAAAAAACGTGTCCCCTGAAAACGTTTATCTGGACACAGGCGTTCCTTCTCCACTGCCTCATTAAGCTCATCCAGAGATGGTAAGGCTGATCGCGACCTATGCGGCTCCTGAAACATCGGGGCCGACTTACCAGGACGTCTAGTTACCTCCTCCGGTAACTGTAACGCCTCCCTCATGGCTCCAATAAAAGCCTCTGTACGGCTCAAAAGAGAGGCAGATTGTCCCTGCCGATCCTCCTCTTTATCCGAATCGGATATCTCACCATCCGAGCTTGGAGGGGAACCCTCCATATCAGAAATCTCTGAGTCGCTACGCGAAAAAGATGGCACCGGCCTGTGTCGCTTCCTGCCATGAGAGGATCTAGCTGACACCCAATAACCTAGAAGGTCAGACAGGCCATCAATAGAACGAGCGAGGGCATCCATTTTGGCATCACTGTAACCTCCGACCGCTGCGCTTGACGCCGTCGAGGTCTGCGTGTCAGATAACACGAGGCTGATCCTGTAGCGGATCTGGGAGACGGTCCGCTCCTGGACCCTGATCCGACATGCCCTCACACAGTATATGGCAGGTAAAAACCTGTCAGCACCAGAACAGTGTGGATTTCAAAGGCAAAATGAACGCTGAAGGGTTAAGCTTCTTAAATAGAGAGCTACCCCAGCTTTTGTCTCCCAATAAAGGGTTAATCACCAAAGAATGGGTTAATGTTGCAGACTCTCCACAACCCTTATTTAATGAAAAGGGTGTGCGAGCCGCAGGTGCCTCTTATGAGGTAACAGCTGCAGGACAGTGTTCAAAAGTATGCCACATTAAACAAGAACGCCAACGAGATCGCTAACATATTGCGCTGAATTGCATATCGCAATACCAAAGTCGCTAAAGAGATCGCTAACCACTTATGCGTCGTCAATGAGATCGCCCACCGTGGAAGCTACTAGCGACATAAAAAACGATCACCAAAGAAAAAACGATCGCAAAACTATGCGTCGCTATTGTGATCGCAGCGGGAGCGTTCTGTGTGACAATACCTTGTCCTGCGCTGAGGGGGTCAAGCTTCTGCCCTGACAGGTAGAGGCGACTCACCCAGCTGGCCGTGGTGTAGTGTCTCCTTTCGGTCGGTCGGGGAGAGCGGAGAGTGAGGAGCCCGAGGAGGCCGTCAGTAATGGCCGCCGCGCTAGAGAGATCTAAACCGGAAGAAAAAAAAGGCAGGACAAGGTGCGCGCTCAGAGCGCTTCCTGCCCGTGAAAAAATGGGAGAGCGCGAAGCCACGCCCCCCGCCGGTTTCAAAAAAAGCGCGCGACTCACTCCCATGTCCTGCAGGCGTCCACCTGCGGACAAAAGTACACAATCACCACACATGAATACATGTAGCAGCGGCTGCACTCAAACACATTAAAATGTGGAGTACTCACCCAGCTGAGCGCCACAGGGACCCCTCAGAGATTTGTGGCGGGGAACGCAGTGACCCCAGAAGCGCGGTTTGCGTCCCCGCCAGGAAAGCAATCCTCATCCCCCAGGGCCGGCAGGGTTCTGCAGGGACCACCTTATAGGGTAATACAGATTCGCCAAGGGAGAGGTGGGGGTCCAGCAGCGCTGAGACCCCTGAGACCTCTAGACCACTTCTGGTGATCCAAGTCTCTGTCCGACTTAAAATAAAAAAATCTTCTGAGGAGCTGCTTCCAGCAGCGACTAACCTCTGTGAACCTCAAATTTTAGACTGGAGAGCTGGAGTAGGAGGAGCCCTATATAGCTGGAGGGGCCGGACAACACTTTTAATCTGAGGTGTGATTTATCCTATGTGGGCTCCGCTACCCACTAGTAATGACTGTGTCTCCCTCCTTCATCTGCAGCTGAAAAATCATTTTTGTAAAAAAAAAAAGATTTTTTATTTTTACAGCTGTACGTTTATAAACTTCTGTGAAGCACTTCGGGGTTCAAAGTGCTCAACAGACTTCTAGATAAGTTCCTTGTGGGGTCTATTTTCCAAAATGGGGTCACTTGTGGGGGGTTTCCACTGTTTAGGCCCATCAGGGGATCTCCAAATGCGACATGACGCCCCCAGACCATTCCATCAAAGTCTGCAATCCAAAACGTCACTACTTCCCTTCCGAGCGCAGACGTGCACCCATACAGTAGTTTTCTCCCACATATTGGGTATCAGCGTACTCAGGACAAATTGGACAACAAACTTTTGGGGTCCAATTTCTCCTGTTACCCTTGTGAAAATAAAATATTGGGGCGAAAAAATCATTTTTGTAAAAAAAAAAGGATTTTTTATTTTTACGGCTGTACATTATAAACTTCTGTGAAGCACTTGGGGTTCAAAGTGCTCACCACACATCTAGATAAGTTCCTTGTGGGGTCTATTTTCCAAAATGGGGTCACTTGTGGGGGTTTCCACTGTTTAGGCGCATCAGGGGCTCTCCAAATGCGACATGACGCCCCTAGACCATTCCATCAAAGTCTGCAATCCAAAACGTCACTACTTCCCTTCCGAGCTCCGACGTGCGCCCATAAAGTAGTTTACTCCCACATATTGGGTATCAGCGTACTCAGGACAAATTGGACAACAACTTTTGGGGTCCAATTTCTCCTGTTACCCTTGTGAAAATAAAATATTGGGGGCGAAAAAATCATTTTTGTAAAAAAAAAAAAAAAAAGATTTTTTATTTTACGGCTGTACGTTATAAACTTCTGTGAAGCACTTTGGGGTTCAAAGTGCTCACCACACATCTAGATAAGTTCCTTGAGGGGTCTAGTTTCCAAAATGGTGTCATTTGTGGGGGGTTTCCACTGTTTAGGCAGATCAGGAGCTCTCCAAACACGACATGGCATCCAGCCAATTCTGCGTTGAAAAAGTCAAACGGCGCTCCTTCCCTTCCAAACTCTGCCATGCACCCAAACAGTGGTTTACCCCCACATATGGGGTATCAGCGTACTCAGGACAAATTGCACAATAACTTTTGGAGTCTTGTTATCCTTGGGAAAATAAAAATTGGGGTGAAAAGATCAATTTTGTGGAAAAAATATGATTTTTTAATTTTACGGCTCTACGTTATAAACTTGTGTGAAGCACTTGGGGGTTCAAATTGCTCACCAAAGATCTAGATAAGTTCCTTAGGGGTCTAGTTTCCCAAATGGGGTCATTTGTAGGGGGTTTCCACTGTTTAGGCACATCAGGGACTCTCCAAATGCAACATGGCGTCCAATCTCAATTCCAGCCAATTTTGGTTGGAAAGAGTCAAATGGTGCTCCTTCCATTCCGAGCTCTGCCATGCGCCCAAACAGTGGTTCCCCCCCACATATGGGGTATCAGCGTACTCAGGACAAATTGGACAACAACTTTTGAGGTCCAATTTCTCCTGTTACCTATGGGAAAATAAAAAATTAGTGACTAAGAGATAATTTTTGTGGGAAAAAAAATAGGATTTTTTATTTTCATGCCCGGACATTATAAACTTGTGTGAAGCACTTGGGGGTTCAAAGTGCTCACCAAAGATCTAGATAAGTTCCTTAGGGGGTCTAGCTTCCAAAATGGGGTCACTTGTGGGGGGTTTCCACTGTTTAGGCGCATCAGGGGCTCTCCAAACACGACATGGCGTCCAATCTCAACTCCAGCTAATTTTAGTTTGAAAAAGTCAAACGGCGCTCCTTCCCTTACGAGCTCTGCCGTGTGCCCAAACAGTGGTTTTCCCCCACATATAGGGTATTGGCGTACTCAGGAGAAATTGCACAACAACTTTATCTGCCCATTTTCTCCTTTTACCCTTGTGAAAATAAAAAAAAGTTTGTAAAAGATCATTTTTGTGGCTAAAAAGTTAAATATTAATTTTTTCCTTCCACGTTGCTACAGCTCCTGTGAAGCACCTGAAGGATTATTAAACTTCTTGAATATGGTTTTGAGTACCTTGAGGGGTGCAGTTTTTAGAATGGTGTCACTTTTGGGTATTTTCTGCTATATAGACCCGTCAAAGTGACTTCAAATGTGAGGTGGTCCCTAAAAAAATGGCTTTGTAAATTTTGTTGTAAAAATGAGAAATCACTGGTCAACTTTTAACCCTTATAATTTCCTAACAAAAAAAAATTTTGGTTCCAAAATTGTGCTGATGTAAAGTAGACATGTGGGAAATGTTATTTCTTAACTATTTTGTGTGACATATTTCTATGTTTTAAGGGAAAAAAAATTCAAAGTTTGAAAATTTTCAAAATTTTCGCCATATTTGCGTTTTTTTTCAAAAATAAACGCAAGGTATATCGAAGAAATTTTACCACTAACGTGAAGTACAATATGTCACGAGAAAACAATCTCAGAATCGCGAAGATCCGTTGAAGCGTTCCAGAGTTATAACCTCATAAAGAGACAGTGGTCAGAATTGTAAAAATTGGCCCGGTCATTAACGTGCAAACCACCCTTGGGGGTGAAGGGGTTAAAATTTTCACTATCATTTATATTGTCAACCAATATTATTCTATAATATTTTAACTTTTAGTTAAATATTTTCAAGTATATAAAGTATATATATACTGTATATATATCTGTATATACATATACGTATAGTGTATAAATTTGAAATATGAGTATGTGACAAATTCTGATTTTTAGTTATTTGCATCTTATAATGTCCTCATAAAACCCCATTATGCAGACTGCTCACATTTGAAGCGGGCTCATACACTTGTTTAGTCTGAAAGGGGAATTCCTATCACCAAAATCCTATTCCATTATGTAGGAAGTGTAATAATAATAATATTAGCAAGTACCTCCAATTAGACATGTAGTATAGTTCTTCTGATAAGCTATGTCTCTTACTCCAAGTGCAGGGAATTGCAGTAGCTTAGGTACCCATGCTTAGTGACAGCTAGTTAGTAGTTAGTGGTCATAACCATGGATACCTAACCTATTGCAATGCCTGCACGTTGGGTAAGTGACATAGCGAATCAGAACAACTATACTACATTTCTAATTGGAGTTATTTGCTAATATTATTCCATCTCCTACATATTGGGATAGGATCTTGGAGATGGGAGTACCCCTTTAAAGAGTAACCAAACGTTTGTTTTTTTTGCTTATCCACCACGCTTTGCAAAGTGATGAGTTTCTGTAATAAACTTAATTAATTTACTTTGTATAGTGACAGAAAACAAAAAATCAGGGAGGCATGATTGGACTGGGAAGCACACGCCAGCTAGTCCTCTAGTAACAATCTCATGCTGATAAAACACTGATTTTGATAAAACAAGAATACAAGGCCCAGTAAGTAACACATGGAATCAGAATCTCTGCCCGTACATCATAATGCTTTCAGATTACACAGCAAAACTCTACTGACATGTTCCCTTTAATGCCCAGTTCATGCTCCTTTCAAAGCACCTTTCAACTGTTGATCGGCAAATTGATACACTACATACAAGCAGTCTGTGTTTGGGAATTCCTGTCTGATTACAGGGGTTAGGGAGCATAGATACTCAGACATGGAAAGGCCCGTACATAAACAGTGTGATTATAGCATACAGACTTTGCTGATCAGCAGTTGAAAGGCGCTTCTAAAAAAGCATGACTTCAGCATGAAAACAAAACTACATCAAAGTGTTTAAGAGAGAAGGAAGTAAAATCATAACTTTCCAATGCTAGTAAGGATAATTAAATTAACAAAAGTGTACTTATTATTTAATAAGTGAAAGCTGAGCACGGTGTCATTACATCTCACACAGGAGCAGTCTGTTCTGGGCTACTCCTCTGTGAAATGTAATGAGAGGCTGGTAAGATTTCACTGCACAACAATTCCAAGTTGCACTGAGCCAACAGACAGTGTCATTTCAGACACATCTCCATACAAGCAGTGTGGAAGGACTGGCAGGAGAGAAGAGTAAACAGTGCTATGAGAAAAGAAGAGCCGATAGAAGGGTTTGTAATGTGACCAACTAAATTCAGCAGCACTTTTTAATCACGCAGGAGGTTAAGACCAAAAGATAGGACTGTCTGACATTATACGTACAGTACAGACCAAAAGTTTGGACACACCTCATTCAAAGATTTTTCTGTATTTTCATGACTATGAAAATTGTACATTCACACTGAAGGCATCAAAACCATGAATTAACACATGCGGAATTATATACTTAACAAAAAAGTGTGAAACAACTGAAAATATATCTTTTATTCTAGGTTCTTTAAAGTAGCAACCTTTTGCTTTGATTACTTTGCACACTCTTGGCATTCTCTTTTCAACATGAAATATTTAGTGAAAAGTCCTTATTAAATCTTATTTAACTTGACTTATTCAAATAAAGTTATTTTAAAGCTGGGGACACACAATGACCCTCATATAGCTGCAACTCCAACACAAAGAGAAATATATACAGGTTTGCAAAGTGACCACATTCGTAACTGTTATGTTGTGAAGTGGTCATACTATACTGTGACCTTTAGCCACGTGACAAGTCACAGACAAAGGGCCTATGTAGCCCAGGCCTTAAACAACTTATCTTTCTAGTGTAAACCTATGAAAACACACAGGACACATGAGAACTTACCCTGAGGTAGAACTTTCAGATAATTTCTTCTAATATTTAACTCGCGCAGAGACTTTAGTAAACCTATTTGCTGTGGCAAAGATGTTATTTCATTGCAGCTGATGTCCTGTAATAGCAAAATGAAGGTTTCAGTAGTCTAGCAACTAAACCCCAAGAAAAATACCTTACTGGTATAAAATACAGCGTTTTGTGCATATGTCAGGAAAATCTCAAGCCGTTTATGTCTAAAATCAAGGCCTTCCATTAGCCAGATATCAGCAGAGAAGATACAAACAAAAAACTGTAACAAATATACAATTAAACTATGACACGAATAGACATACACCAAGGGGTGAGGGGCTATGAAATGGGGATTTCAGAATCAAATACATAGGTATGCAAAACTTGGGTTTATGAAACATTGTTCAAATCCAATGACTGATTATGTTTTCTTATGACATGATTTAAATAAACACTTCTATTTTTAACCATATAGATTTTCTAATCCATTATTAAACCGTATTGATGGTTGAGAAGGATAGATAGCTTGTATCAAAATAAGGTTATCAGTGGTTTACCATCAGAGATCATGGTCGGCCCCAAATTAATCCAAATAAAGTCCAAATATAATTAAAAGTGTCAACTTTATCTTGGAGTAAAGCGATCAGAAATTCCATTTTTCTAATGTTCTTGATTCGGAAATAAATCACAGTCATTCTTGGTGAAGGATTTATTTTCTAATGTTTTGCTATTAGGCATTTTGCAGCTGTCAGAAAGAGCAGCCTGCCATTTTTTTTCCCCGAGTGGGAAGGGTGGGACAGTGAGTAAGTAATGCAGGGGATTCAGTGGGATCCGTATGCCTAGTACTCAATAGAGAAAATCCTTAAATTTACACCAAAAATTCTGAATTAGAAGACAGAAAGGCCATGAGGATTTGGTATCAATCAGTTATGGTCAGGGTTTTCCTCCGTTTGCAGTTATTCATTTACTAGATGTGGGCCCGGTGCTATTGCATCAGGAGGGCAGAAAGGGCAGAAAGACGGTGGTTTGCGGCCTGTGCTGGAGATGGGGTGTGGCGCCACCAAAAAGCTCAGCACCCCATCTCCAGCACAGGCCGCAAGCCGCGGTCTTTCCTGCCGGCTGTGACTGCACAGAAGTGGGTGGTCAAACAGCAGTGGGGGATCCGGCACGTATTGTCAGGCGACGGGTCCTAGCGGGGGTCCGACGGCGGGTCCTGGCGGCAGGTCATGATGGCGATGCGGTGGCAGGAGGTCGCTGGGGGTCCGGCGGCAGGTCCTGGCGGGTGTTATGATTTGGTAGCTGAGGACAGCAGGCAAAAAAGGAAATACACCAGAGCAGTTGGAAACTATGAGATTGCAGTACCCTGACTAACCACCACAACTAGAGGCAGCCGTGGAGCGTTCCTACGTTGGTCCTAGATGCCTCGTCACAGCCTGAGAAACTAACTACACCTAAAGATAGAAAGAGGAAAGCTATCTGCCCCGGAGCAGATCCCCAAAGAACATAGAAAGCCCCCAAACATGTAATGGCGGTTAGACAAGAAGAAATACTGACACAGACAGAAAATAGTATGAGCAAACGTTGGGGCCCAAACTTACTAAATAGAAAAGGATAGGAAGGGCACTTACTGCAATCCCAAAAAACCCTGAAAAGCACCAACTCTAATAATTTCAAAAACACCTGAGATCACACGACCTCTACCACCTAAATTAGTTCTCTGGTGTAACCAAAAACAAAACAGCAGCCACTGAAAAAACTGGAAAAAGCAAATGTACAAACATCAGTGGCTGAACTGAACTGAGAGGCAAAAGCCCCCAGAGGGGACCCTGAAGGCCCCCACAGAAGTGCAGGACAAAATGCAAAAATCAAGCACAAAAACAAAAAGAAGAAAATGTCTTATCTGTTAGCAGGAGATTCAGACACGACACAGCAGGCTACCAAGGAAACAGGAATCAAGGATTGAGACCAGAACAATTGATCACCGGCAACCCTGATGGGAAGGTGACTCCCTTATATAAGACCAGTCAGTAACACCTGATTCCCAATCCTCACAATCTTCACTGGACAGTCCAGTACCGTTTGTAACCACCAGAGGGAGCTTCTGCTCAGAACTCATTTCCAGCCTATTCACAACAGTAACCCCCCTTTGAGGAGGGGTCACCGAACCCTCATTTGAGCAACCAGGTCGGTCAGGATGAGTTCTATGATACGCACGGATGAGTCTCCTAGCATGGATGTCCGAAGCAAACACCCAAGAATTGTCTTCCTGACCATAACCTCTCCATTTAACCAAATACTGGAGTTTCCGTCTAGAAAAACGAGAATTCAATATTTTCTCAACCACATACTCCAGATTGCCCTCAACCAAAACAGGGTCAGGAGGCACAGTAGTAGGAACCACTGGCTCAACAAACCTCTTCAACAAGGACTTGTGGAACACGTTATGGATCTTAAATGTCCCTGGAAGAAGCAAACGAAAAGAAACAGGGTTAAGAATCTCCATGATCTTATAAGGTCCAATGAACCTAGGCTTAAATTTAGGAGATGCCACTCTCATAGGAATATTTCTTGAGGACAACCAGACCAAGTCCCCCACTTTAAACCGAGGACCATCAGTCCTATGCCGGTTAGCAAATCGCTGGGCCCTCTCCTGAGAGAGGGACAACCTCTCCACTACCTGGTCCCAAATCTGTTGCATACGCTCCACAACAGAGTCAACACCCGGGCAGACAGAAGCCTCCGTCTGTCCAGAAGAAAATCGAGGGTGAAACCCAGAATTACAGAAAAATGGAGACATCAAAGTGGCAGAGCTAGCCCTATTATTAAGAGCAAACTCAGCCAAAGGCAAAAAAGAGACCCAGTCATCCTGATCAGCAGACACAAAGCATCTTAGATAAGTCTCCAATGTCTGGTTTGTTCTCTCAGTTTGACCATTGGTCTGAGGATGAAACGCCGAGGAGAAAGACAATTGAACACCAATTTTAGAACAAAAGGTCCTCCAAAATCTGGAAACAAACTGGACTCCTCTGTCAGACACAATGTTCTCAGGAATGCCGTGTAAACGAACCACGTGCTGAAGGAACAAAGGCACCAATTCAGAGGAGGAAGGCAACTTAGGTAATGGCACAAGATGTATCATCTTGGAAAACCTATCGCAAATCACCCAGATGACGGTCATTCTCTGAGAAACAGGGAGGTCGGAAATGAAATCCATAGAGATATGGGTCCATGGTCTCTTGGGCACAGGTAATGGCATCAACAAACCACTAGAACGAGAGCAAGGCTTGGAGCGAGAGCAAGTCCCGCAGGACTGCACAAACTCCCTGACGTCACGAGACAAGGTAGGCCACCAAAAGGACCGACCAACCAAGTCCCTGGTACCAAAAATTCCGGGATGACCGGCCAACGCGGAACAATGAATCTCAGACATTACACTCTTTTTCCACTGGTCCGGGACAAACAATTTCCCAACAGGGCAGCGCTCGGGCTTATCTTCCTGGCACCCCTCCAGAGCCAGTCTCAAATTGGGCGAGATGGCAGAAAGAACTACACCCTCTTTCAAAATAACAGAAGGATCAGATAACTCAGGAGAGTCCGCCAGGAAACTCCTCGAGAGGGCATCCGCCTTAACATTTTTAGTGCCAGGAAGAAATGAAACCACAAAATTAAAACGTGTGAAAAACAAGGCCCACCTGGCCTGTCTAGGATTAAGTCGCTTGGCAGATTCCAGATAAACTAGATTCTTATGGTCAGTAAGGACCACCACCTGATGTTTGGCTCCCTCCAGCCAATGTCTCCACTCTTCAAAAGCCCACTTCATGGCTAATAACTCTCGATTACCCACGTCATAATTACGTTCAGTGGGAGAAAATTTTTTGAGAGAAAAAGGCACAAGGGTTACTTTTAGAGGTCTCTGGATCTCTTTGGGACAAAACGGCACCTGCCCCAATTTCAGAGGCATCAACCTCCACCTGAAATGGTAGAGAAACATCAGGCTGCCGTAGAACAGGAGCAGAAGTGAATCTCTGCTTAAGTTCCTGAAATGCAGAGACTGCCTCAGGAGGCCAATTCACCACATCAGAACCCTTCCTGGTCAAATCAGTTAATGGTTTAACAATAACAGAGAAATTACCAATAAATTTACGATAAAAATTGGCAAAACCCAAGAATCTTTGAAGAGCCTTTAAAGAAGTAGGTTGGACCCAATCACAGATGGTCTGAACTTTGACCGGGTCCATTTCAATAACAGATGGGGACAAAAAGAAACCCAGAAATGAGATCCTCTGAACGCCAAAAAGACACTTTGATCCCTTCACATACAGAGCATTCTCTCTCAAAATCTGGAACACAGTCCGAACATGTTTTACATGAGAGTCCCAGTCATTGGAAAAAATCAAGATATCATCCAAATAAACAATCAGAAATTTATCCACAAAATCTCTGAAAATGTCATTCATGAAGGACTGGAAGACAGAAGGAGCATTAGTGAGCCCAAAGGGCATCACAAGGTACTCAAAATGCCCTTCAGGGGTATTAAATGCCATCTTCCATTCATCCCCGTGCTTAATGCGAATAAGGTTATATGCCCCCCTGAGGTCAAGCTTGGTAAACCAAGTAGCGTTTTTCACCCTGGAAAACAGATCAGAGATCAAGGGTAACGGATATTGATATTTCACAGTAATATTGTTCAAGAGACGATAATCAATACACGGCCTTAATGAACCATCCTTTTTGGCCACAAAGAAAAAACCGGCACCTAAGGGTGAAGAGGATGGTCTGATATGACCCTTCTCCAATGACTCCTTGATATAAGACCGCATAGCGTCATGTTCAGGTACAGACAAGTTAAAAAGGCGACCTTTAGGGAATTTACTACCAGGCACTAATTCAATAGCGCAGTCATAGCTCCTATGGGGAGGTAAGGATGCAGATTTACTTTTGCTAAACACATCAGAAAAATCAATCAAAAAGTCAGGAACATCCTGAGCCTGGGGGGAGGCAGAAAAAAAAGGAGTGTTGGTATTAACACATTGACAGCCCCAACTGGTAACAGACACAGATTTCCAATCCAAAACAGGATTATGAGACTGTAACCAAGGGAAACCCAGTACGATAATGTCATGCAGATTATACAGAACCAAAAATTTGCAACTCTCCCGATGATCAGGTTCTACCCTCATTATCACCTGAGTAGAGAACTGAGGTTTATTCTCAGCCAAAGGGGTAGAATCGATCCCCAGTAGGGGAATAGACTTCCGTAGGGGTATCAAGGGAAACCCACAACGTTTAGCAAAATCAAAATCCATCAGGTTAATAGCTGCTCCAGAATCAACAAAAGCCTGAGCAGAAAATGAGGACAGAGAGCATATCAGGGTAACAGTTAACAAAAACTTAGTCTGAACACTACCCAAGACAACTGAGCGAGCAAAACGTCTTCCCCGCTTAGGGCAGACAGAAATAGCATGAGAGGCATCACCACAGTAGAAACATAACCCATTGCGCTTTCGAAATTCATGACGCTGTGCCCCAGAAACCACTCTATCACACTGCATGGATTCAGAAGCAGGTTCACAAGGCAACATTATTCCACGCATACCTTTCCGCTCACTCAAACGTCTGTCAATTTGAATCGCTAATGACATAGAATCATTGAGACCAGAGGGAACAGGGAATCCCACCATAACATCCTTTACATTATCTGACAGTTCCTTCCGAAAAAGAGCTGCCAAAGCGTCGTCATTCCATTTGGTCAGGACTGCCCACCTACGGAATCTCTGACAGTATAACTCAGCGTCCTCAAGCCCCTGACTTAATGCCAACAAAGTTTTTTCAGCTTGATCAGTGACATTAGGCTCATCGTACAATAACCCCAAAGCCTGAAAAAACGCATCAACATCACTCAAAACAGGATCCCCAGGTGTCAGGGAAAAAGCCCAATCCTGAGGGTCGCCGCGCAGGAGAGAGATGACAATTTGAACCTGCTGCGCTGCGTTCCCTGAGGACTTAGATTTTAAGGCAAAAAACAATTTACAGTTATTTTTGAAATTCAGAAACTTAGCTCGATCCCCTAAAAACAAATCTGGCATGGGAATCCTAGGTTCCACAACAGGCAACCTAGCAAGATAGGTAGCAATACTCCGAACTTCAGTGGCAAGCTGATCCACACGGCCAGACAACTGTGCAAACTCCATTGAGAGAAAAAAAAAAAAATCCTCCACAGCACCCAGAGATACAGAGGGAAAAAAAAAATGCAACAAACAGAAAAAAAAAATCTCTTACAACTCTGACAACTCTGACAACTTTTTTCTTTCACAATATTTTTCCCTTCTGTGAGTACCATATAATTTTCAGTTTAGGCCGGTGATACTGTTATGATTTGGTAGCTGAAGAGAGCAGGCAAAAAAGGAAATACACCAGAGCAGTTGGAAACTATGAGATTGCAGTACCCTGACTAACCACCACAACTAGAGGCAGCCGTGGAGCGTTCCTACGTTGGTCCTAGACGCCTCGTCACAGCCTGAAAAACTAACTACACCTAAAGATAGAAAGAGGAAAGCTATCTGCCCCGGAGCAGATCCCCAAAGAACATAGAAAGCCCCCAAACATGTAATGGCGGTTAGACAAGAAGATATACTGACACAGACAGAAAATAGTATGAGCAAACGTTGGGGCCCAAACTTACTAAATAGAAAAGGATAGGAAGGGCACTTACTGCAATCCCAAAAAACCCTGAAAAGCACCAACTCTACTAATTTCAAAAACACCTGAGATCACACGACCTCTACCACCTAAAATTAGTTCTCTGGTGTAACCAAAAACAAAACAGCAGCCACTGAAAAAACTGGAAAAAGCAAATGTACAAACATCAGTGGCTGAACTGAACTGAGAGGCAAAAGCCCCCAGAGGGGACCCTGAAGGCCCCACAGAAGTGCAGGACAAAATGCAAAAATCAAGCACAAAAACAAAAAGAAGAAAATGTCTTATCTGTTAGCAGGAGATTCAGACACGACACAGCAGGCTACCAAGGAAACAGGAATCAAGGATTGAGACCAGAACAATTGATCACCGGCAACCCTGATGGGAAGGTGACACCCTTATATAAGACCAGTCAGTAACACCTGATTCCCAATCCTCACAATCTTCACTGGACAGTCCAGTACCGTTTGTAACCACCAGAGGGAGCTTCTGCTCAGAACTCATTTCCAGCCTATTCACAACAGGCGGGGGTCCGGAGGCGGTTCCAGCGGCGGCGGGGGGTCCGGCGTGGGTGTCCCACTGGTGGTACTGCGCAAGGGCCCATCACTTGGGTATTTCAATATGACGGTCGGCATACTTCCGGTGCGGTGGATTGTGGGATTCGAGGACGTCCAGACGGAAGTGGATGAGACAATTTAAGGTAAATATATAAATAGATTACTTACTATTAATATTTTAAAAATATTAGTATTACTCTTAAAGTTCTGTGTCCGACATGAGTGATGGACAACCCCTTTTACCAGACCAAGAACCATATTACTGCAACTTGGATCGGAAGTATTATTAAGTAATATTATTTTACACTATATTATATGTTCAAGTCATGGTGATAGTAATATTTTACCATAAATAAATATTGGAACTGTTCTTGCTATTTAATATCATTGTTTGTTTCAACTGGCACCCTGCATAACCTGTATCTTCACGTGCTCAGTGATAGCACATATTGTGATTATAGTGGCTATAGCACATGTAATGTTTACATATTATACAACCTGCACTAAGATTGTATTACAATTTAATAATTCATGGAAATGGCTAGCCAATCTCCCCTTATCTTATTCTGAGCCATTTTTTTGTTAAAATCACTTCATTTTCTCATTGTCAAATTTTGGTAAATGAATAGTGCTACACTTATAACTATAACTATTTATGTAAAGCAAACCCTACTAAAAGAAAACCTACTATTTTTTTTACATAGAAATCAATATAATTTGTCATTTCATTTCTAAGATAATCGTGAGGCATCAGTCATACTGTAAACATTATATATATATATATATATATATATATATATATATACACAGTACAGACCAAAAGTTTGGACACACCTTCTCATTAAAAGATTTTTCTGTATTTTCATGACTATGAAAATTGTACATTCACACTGAAGGCATCAAAACTATGAATTAACACATGTGGAATTATATACTTAACAAAAAAGTGTGAAACAACTGAAAATATGTTTTATATTTTAGGTTCTTCAAAGTAGCCACCTTTTGCTTTGATTACTGCTTTGCACACTCTTGGCATTCTCTTGATGAGCTTCAAGAGGTAGTCACCGGAAATGGTTTTCACTTCACAAGTGCAACCTGTCAGGTTTAATAAGTGGGATTTCTGGCCTTATAAATGAGGTTGAGACCATCAGTTGTGTTGTGCAGAAGTCTGGTTGATACACAGCTGATAGTCCTACTGAACAGACTGTTAGAATTTGTATAATGGCAAGAAAAAAGCAGCTAAGTAAGAAAAACGAGTGGCCATCATTATTTTAACCCTTTTTACAATGACCACTGTCACTTTATGTGCTTATAACTCTGGAACGCTTCAACGGATCTTGGCGATTCTGAGACTGTTTTCTTGTGACTTATTGTACTTCATGTTAGTGGTAAAACTTCGATATAACTTGCGTTTATTTATGAAAAAAATGGAAATATCGCGAAAATTTGGAAAATGTAGCAATTTTCAAACTTTGAATTTTTATTCCCTTAAAACAGAGAAATATGTCACACAAAATAGTTACTAAATAACATTTCTCACATGTCTACTTTACATCAGCACAATCTTGGAACCAAAATTTTTTTTTTTAGTAAGTTATAAAGGTTAAAAGTTGCCCAGCGATTTCTCATTTTTACAACAAAATGTACAAAACCATTTTTTTAGGGACCACCTCACATTTGAAGTCACTTTGAGAGGTCAATATGACAGAAAATACTCAAAAATGACACCATTCTAAAAACTGCACCCCTCAAGGTGTTCAAAACCACATTCAAGAAGTTGATTAACCCTCTAGGTACTTCACAAGAATGGAAGCAATGTGGAAGGAAAAAATGAACATTTAAAGTTTTTTTCACCAAAATTTTTCTTTCGACACAATTTTTTTATTTTTATCAATGGTATCAGGAGAAAATGAACCACAATATTTGTTGTACACTTTCTGCTGAGTACACCGATACCCCATGTGTGGAGGGAGACCAATTTTTAGGCACACGGCAGTGCTCAGAAGGGAAGGAGCATCATTTAAGATTTTGAATGTCAAATTGGCTGGAATCGAGTGCGGACAACATGTCGCGTTTTGAGAGCCCCTGATGTACCTAAACAGTGGAAACCCCCCATAAGTGACCCCATTTTGAAAACTAGACCCCCAAGGAACTTATCTAAATGTGTGGTGTGCACTTTGAACCCCCAAGGGCTTCACAGAAGGTTATAACGTAGAGCTGTAAAATTAAAAAATCATATTTTTGCCACAAAAATTATCTTTTCACCCCAATTTTTATGTTCCAAAGGGTAACAGGACCCCAAAAGTTATTGTGCAATTTTTCCTGAGTACGATGATACCCCATATGTGGGGGTAAACCACTATTTGGGCGCATGGCAGAGCTCGGAAGAGAAGGAGCGCCGTTGTGGAATGCAGACTTTGATGAAATGGTCTGCGGATGTCATGTTGCATTTGTAGAGCCCCTGATGTGCCTAAACAGTAAAACCCCCCAACATGTGACCACATTTTAGAAACTAGACCCCCCAAGAAACTTATCTAGATGTGTGGTGAGCACTTTGAACCCCCCAAATGCTTCACAGAAGTTTATAATGTAGAGCCGTGAAAATAAAAAAATCATATTTTTCCCCCAAAAATTATCTTTTTGCCGCCAAATTTTTATTTTTATAAAGGTACCAGGAGAAATAGGACCGCAAAACTTGTGGTGCTATTTGCCCTGTTTACGATGATACCCCATATGTGGGGTAAACCACTGAGATCGCCTTACTGCGATCTTTGGGAGGCAGAATGAACAAATCCACAAAAGGTGAAGAATTGGTTTTATTTTTTACGCCGTTCCTCGTGCGGTATTAGTGATTAGTCGACTTTATTCTTCGGATCAGTGCGATTACAGCGATACCAGACTTATACCCTTTTTTCATGTTTAGCTTCTGTCACACACTAAAAGACGCTTTTTTTTGGAAGAAATATTTGCATCGCCTTATTTTGAGAGCTATAATTTTTCCTTAGAGCGTCATGTGCGGGCTTATTTTTTTGCGAGACGAGCGGACGTTTTTATTGGTACCATATTCGGGCACATAACTTTTTTGATCGCTTCCTATTCTGATTTTTGTGGAAGCAGAATGAGAAAAAAACCAGCAATTCAGGAATTGTTTTTTTTTGCTTTTTATTTCCTCCGTTCCGCGTGTGGTAAAATTGTTAAGGCAGTTTTATTCTTCGTGTGTCACTACGATTACAGCGATACCTAATTTATATTTTTTTTATGTTTTGGCGTTTTTTACACAATATAAACTTTTATAGAAAAAATAATTATTTTTGCATCACTTTATTCTGAGAGCTATAACTTTTTTATTTTATTGCTGATGACGCTGTATGGCTGCTCGTTTTTTGCGGGACAAGATGACGTTTTCAGCGGTACCATGTTTATTTATATCCATTGTTTTGATTGCGTATTATTGCACTTTTTCCAAGTGGTATGATGATAACCCTTGGAAAAAGTATAATTTACTACTTTTTGTGTTTTTTTCACGGCTTTCACTAAAGGGGTTAACTAGGGTTACGCTTTTATTGATGGGATTTTTACAGGCGCTGTGATACCAAACGTGTATTTTTTTTGCTTTTATTTTACATAAAAATGTGTATTTTTTATGGGATTTTTTTTATTATCTTTTAATATTTTTTTTTTTTTACAAATTATTAAAAAAAATGTTTTTTTTTTTTTTACCTATTCCCTTTATGGGACTTTCACGTTTTCAC
>JARQOD010000002.1:143056229-143105638 GCA_033576555.1 Oophaga sylvatica
AAATATAATTAAAGTGTCAACTTATCTTGAGTAAAGCGATCAAAATTCCATTTTTCTAATGTTCTTGATTCGGAAATAAATCACAGTCATTCTTGGGAAGGATTTATTTTCTAATGTTTTGCTATTAGGCATTTTGCAGCTGTCAGAAAGAGCAGCCTGCCATTTTTTTTTTCCCCGAGGGAAGGGTGGGACAGTGAGTAAGTAATGCAGGGGATTCAGTGGGATCCGTATGCCTAGTACTCAATAGAGAAAATCCTTAAATTTACACCAAAAATTCTAAATTAGAAGACAGAAAGGCCATGAGGATTTGGTATCAATCAGTTATGGTCAGGGTTTTCCTCCGTTTGCAGTTATTCATTTACTAGATTGGGCCCGTGCTATTGCATCAGGAGGGCAAAAAGGGGGCAGAAAGACGGTGGTTTGCGGCCTGTGCTGGAGATGGGGTGTGGCGCCACCAAAAAGCTCAGCACCCCATCTCCACACAGGCCGCAAGCCGCGTCTTTCCTGCCGGCTGGACTGCACAAAAGTGGGTGGTCAAACAGCAGTGGGGGATCCGGCACGTATTGTCAGGCGACGGGTCCTAGCGGGGTCCGACGGCGGGTCCTGCGGCAGGTCATGATGGCGATGCGGTGGCAGGAGGCCCGCTGGGGTCCGGCGGCAGGTCCTGGCGGGTGTTATGATTTGGTAGCTGAGGACAGCAGGCAAAAAAGGAAATACACCAGAGCAGTTGGAAACTATGATGATTGCAGTACCCTGACTAACCACCACAACTAGAGGCAGCCGTGGAGCGTTCCTACGTTGGTCCTAGATGCCTCGTCACAGCCTGAGAAACTAACTACACCTAAAGATAGAAAGAGGAAAGCTATCTGCCCCGGAGCAGATCCCCAAAGAACATAGAAAGCCCCAACATGTAATGGCGGTTAGACAAGAAGAAATACTGACACAGACAGAAAATAGTATGAGCAAACGTTGGGGCCCAAACTTACTAAATAGAAAAGGATAGAAGGGCACTTACGCAATCCCAAAAAACCCCTGAAAAGCACCAATTTCTAATAATTTCAAAAACACCTGAGATCACACGACCTCTACCACCTAAATTAGTTCTCTGGTGTAACCAAAAACAAAACAGCAGCCACTGAAAAAACTGGAAAAAGCAAATGTACAAACATCAGTGGCTGAACTGAACTGAGAGGCAAAAGCCCCCAGAGGGGACCCTGAAGGCCCCCACAGAAGTGCAGGACAAAATGCAAAAATCAAGCACAAAAACAAAAAGAAGAAAATGTCTTATCTGTTAGCAGAGATTCAGACACGACACAGAAAGGCTACCAAGGAAACAGGAATCAAGGATTGAGACCAGAACAATTGATCCCCGGGCAACCCTGTGGGAAGGTGACTCCCTTATATAAGACCAGTCATAACACCTGATTCCCAATCCTCACAATCTTCACTGGACAGTCCGTACCGTTTGTAACCACCAGGGGGAGCTTCTGCTCAGAACTCATTTCCAGCCTATTCACAACAGAACCCCCCTTTGAGGGGGGGTCACCGAACCTCATTTGAGCAACCAGGTGGGTCAGGAGAGTTCTATGATACGCACGGATGAGTCTCCTAGCATGGTTTCCGAAGCAAACACCCAAGAATTGTCTTCCTGACCATAACCTCTCCATTTAACCAAATACTGGAGTTTCCGTCTAGAAAAACGAGAATTCAATATTTTCTCAACCACATACTCCAGATTGCCCTCAACCAAACAGGTCAGGAGGCACAGTAGTAGGAACCACTGGCTCAACAAACCTCTTCAAACAAGGACTTTGTGGAACACGTTATGGATCTTAAATGTCCTGGAAGAAGCAAACGAAAAGAAACAGGGTTAAGAATCTCCATGATCTTATAAGGTCCAATGAACCTAGGCTTAAATTTAGGAGATGCCACTCTCATAGGAATATTTCTTGAGGACAACCAGACCAAGTCCCCCACTTTAAACCGAGGACCATCAGTCCTATGCCGGTTAGCAAATCGCTGGGCCCTCTCCTGAGAAGGGACAACCTCTCCACTACCTGGTCCCAAATCTGTTGCATACCTCCACAACAGAGTCAACACCCGGGCAGACAGAAGCCTCCGTCTGTCCAGAAGAAAATCGAGGGTGAAACCCAGAATTACAGAAAAATGAGACATCAAAGTGCAGAGCTAGCCCTATTATTAAGAGCAAACTCAGCCAAAGGCAAAAAAGAGACCCAGTCATCCTGATCAGCAGACACAAAGCATCTTAGATAAGTCTCCAATGTCTGGTTTGTTCTCTCAGTTTGACCATTGGTCTGAGGATGAAACGCCGAGGAGAAAGACAATTGAACACCAATTTTAGAACAAAAGGTCTCCAAAATCTGGAAACAAACTGGACCCTCTGTCAGACACATGTTCCAGGAATGCCGTGTAAACGAACCACGTGCTGAAGGAACAAAGGCACCAATTCAAGAGGAAAGGCAACTTAGGTAATGGCACAAGATTATCATCTGGAAAACCTATCGCAAATCACCCAGATGACGGTCATTCTCTGAGAAACAGGGAGGTCGGAAATGAAATCCATAGAGATATGGGTCCATGGTCTCTTGGGCACAGGTAATGGCATCAACAAACCACTAGAACGAGAGCAAGGCTTGGAGCGAGAGCAAGTCCGCAGGACTGCACAAACTCCCTGACATCACGAGACAAGGTAGCCACCAAAAGGACCGACCAACCAAGTCCCTGGTACCAAAAATTCCGGATGACCGCCAACGCGGAACAATGAATCTCAGACATTACACTCTTTTTCCACTGGTCCGGGACAAACAATTTCCCAACAGGCAGCGCTCGGCTTATCTTCCTGGCACCCCTCCAGAGCCATCTCAAATTGGCGAGATGGCAGAAAGAACTACACCCTCTTTCAAAATAACAGAAGGATCAGATAACCAGGAGAGTCCGCCAGGAAACTCCTCGAGAGGGCATCCGCCTTAACATTTTTAGTGCCAGGAAGAAATGAAACCACAAAATTAAAACGTGTGAAAAACAAGGCCCACCTGGCCTGTCTAGGATTAAGTCGCTTGGCAGATTCCAGATAAACTAGATTCTTATGGTCAGTAAGGACCACCACCTGATGTTTGGCTCCCTCCAGCCAATGTCTCCACTCTTCAAAAGCCCACTTCATGGCTAATAACTCTCGATTACCCACAGTCATAATTACGTTCAGTGGGAGAAAATTTTTTGAGAGAAAAAGGCACAAGGGTTACTTTTAGGGTCTCTGGATCTCTTTGGACAAAACGGCACCTCCCCAATTTCAGAGGCATCAACCTCCACCTGAAAGGTAGAGAAACATCAGGCTGCCGTAGAACAGGAGCAGAAGTGAATCTCTGCTTAAGTTCCTGAAATGCAGAGACTGCCTCAGGAGGCCAATTCACCACATCAGAACCCTTCCTGGTCAAATCAGTTAATGGTTTAACAATAACAGAGAAATTACCAATAAATTTACGATAAAAATTGGCAAAACCCAAGAATCTTTGAAGAGCCTTTAAAAAGTAGGTTGGACCCAATCACAGATGGTCTGAACTTTGACCGGGTCCATTTCAATAACAGATGGGGACAAAAAGAAACCCAGAAATGAGATCCTCTGAACGCCAAAAAGACACTTTGATCCCTTCACATACAGAGCATTCTCTCTCAAAATCTGGAACACAGTCCGAACATGTTTTACATGAGAGTCCCAGTCATTGGAAAAAATCAAATATCATCCAAATAAACAATCAGAAATTTATACCACAAAATCTCTGAAAATGTCATTCATGAAGGACTGGAAGACAGAAGGAGCATTAGTGAGCCCAAAGGGCATCACAAGGTACTCAAAATGCCCTTCAGGGGTATTAAATGCCATCTTCCATTCATCCCCGTGCTTAATGCGAATAAGGTTATATGCCCCCCTGAGGTCAAGCTTGGTAAACCAAGTAGCGTTTTTCACCCTGGAAAACAGATCAGAGATCAAGGGTAACGGATATTGATATTTCACAGTAATATTGTTCAAGAGACGATAATCAATACACGGCCTTAATGAACCATCCTTTTTGGCCACAAAGAAAAAACCGGCACCTAAGGGTGAAGAGGATGGTCTGATATGACCCTTCTCCAATGACTCCTTGATATAAGACCGCATAGCGTCATGTTCAGGTACAGACAAGTTAAAAAGGCACCTTTAGGGAATTTACTACCAGGCACTAATTCAATAGCGCAGTCATAGCTCCTATGGGGAGGTAAGGATGCAGATTTACTTTGCTAAACACATCAGAAAAATCAATCAAAAAGTCAGGAACATCCTGAGCCTGGGGGAGGCAGAAAAAAAAGGAGTGTTGGTATTAACACATTGACAGCCCCAACTGGTAACAGACACAGATTTCCAATCCAAAACAGGATTATGAGACTGTAACCAAGGGAAACCCAGTACGATAATGTCATGCAGATTATACAGAACCAAAATTTGCAACTCTCCCGATGATCAGGTTCTACCCTCATTATCACCTGAGTAGAGAACTGAGGTTTATTCTCACCAAAGGGGTAGAATCGATCCCCAGTAGGGAATAGACTTCCGTAGGGGTATCAAGGGAAACCCACAACGTTTAGCAAAATCAAAATCCATCAGGTTAATAGCTGCTCCAGAATCAACAAAAGCCTGAGCAGAAAATGAGGACAGAGAGCATATCAGGGTAACAGTTAACAAAAACTTAGTCTGAACACTACCCAAGACAACTGAGCGAGCAAAACGTCTTCCCCGCTTAGGGCAGACAGAAATAGCATGAGAGGCATCACCACAGTAGAAAACATAACCCATTGCGCTTTCGAAATTCATGACGCTGTGCCCCAGAAACCACTCTATCACACTGCATGGATTCAGAAGCAGGTTCACAAGGCAACATTATTCCACGCATACCTTTCCGCTCACTCAAACGTCTGTCAATTTGAATCGCTAATGACATAGAATCATTGAGACCAGAGGGAACAGGGAATCCCACCATAACATCCTTTACATTATCTGACAGTTCCTTCCGAAAAAGAGCTGCCAAAGCGTCGTCATTCCATTTGGTCAGGACTGCCCACCTACGGAATCTCTGACAGTATAACTCAGCGTCCTCAAGCCCCTGACTTAATGCCAACAAAGTTTTTTCAGCTTGATCAGTGACATTAGGCTCATCGTACAATAACCCCAAAGCCTGAAAAAACGCATCAACATCACTCAAAACAGGATCCCCAGGTGTCAGGGAAAAAGCCCAATCCTGAGGGTCGCCGCGCAGGAGAGAGATGACAATTTGAACCTGCTGCGCTGCGTTCCCTGAGGACTTAGATTTTAAGGCAAAAAACAATTTACAGTTATTTTTGAAATTCAGAAACTTAGCTCGATCCCCTAAAAACAAATCTGGCATGGGAATCCTAGGTTCCACAACAGGCAACCTAGCAAGATAGGTAGCAATACTCCGAACTTCAGTGGCAAGCTGATCCACACGGCCAGACAACTGTGCAAACTCCATTGAGAGAAAAAAAAAAAATCCTCCACAGCACCCAGAGATACAGAGGGAAAAAAAAATGCAACAAACAGAAAAAAAAAATCTCTTACAACTCTGACAACTCTGACAACTTTTTTCTTTCACAATATTTTTCCCTTCTGTGAGTACCATATAATTTTCAGTTTAGGCCGGTGATACTGTTATGATTTGGTAGCTGAAGAGAGCAGGCAAAAAAGGAAATACACCAGAGCAGTTGGAAACTATGAGATTGCAGTACCCTGACTAACCACCACAACTAGAGGCAGCCGTGGAGCGTTCCTACGTTGGTCCTAGACGCCTCGTCACAGCCTGAAAAACTAACTACACCTAAAGATAGAAAGAGGAAAGCTATCTGCCCCGGAGCAGATCCCCAAAGAACATAGAAAGCCCCCAAACATGTAATGGCGGTTAGACAAGAAGATATACTGACACAGACAGAAAATAGTATGAGCAAACGTTGGGGCCCAAACTTACTAAATAGAAAAGGATAGGAAGGGCACTTACTGCAATCCCAAAAAACCCTGAAAAGCACCAACTCTACTAATTTCAAAAACACCTGAGATCACACGACCTCTACCACCTAAAATTAGTTCTCTGGTGTAACCAAAAACAAAACAGCAGCCACTGAAAAAACTGGAAAAAGCAAATGTACAAACATCAGTGGCTGAACTGAACTGAGAGGCAAAAGCCCCCAGAGGGGACCCTGAAGGCCCCCACAGAAGTGCAGGACAAAATGCAAAAATCAAGCACAAAAACAAAAAGAAGAAAATGTCTTATCTGTTAGCAGGAGATTCAGACACGACACAGCAGGCTACCAAGGAAACAGGAATCAAGGATTGAGACCAGAACAATTGATCACCGGCAACCCTGATGGGAAGGTGACACCCTTATATAAGACCAGTCAGTAACACCTGATTCCCAATCCTCACAATCTTCACTGGACAGTCCAGTACCGTTTGTAACCACCAGAGGGAGCTTCTGCTCAGAACTCATTTCCAGCCTATTCACAACAGGCGGGGGTCCGGAGGCGGTTCCAGCGGCGGCGGGGGGTCCGGCGTGGGTGTCCCACTGGTGGTACTGCGCAAGGGCCCATCACTTGGGTATTTCAATATGACGGTCGGCATACTTCCGGTGCGGTGGATTGTGGGATTCGAGGACGTCCAGACGGAAGTGGATGAGACAATTTAAGGTAAATATATAAATAGATTACTTACTATTAATATTTTAAAAATATTAGTATTACTCTTAAAGTTCTGTGTCCGACATGAGTGATGGACAACCCCTTTTACCAGACCAAGAACCATATTACTGCAACTTGGATCGGAAGTATTATTAAGTAATATTATTTTACACTATATTATATGTTCAA
This sequence comes from Oophaga sylvatica, assembly GCA_033576555.1. Taxonomy (NCBI): domain Eukaryota; kingdom Metazoa; phylum Chordata; class Amphibia; order Anura; family Dendrobatidae; genus Oophaga; species Oophaga sylvatica. The sequence goes on from JARQOD010000002.1 coordinate 143,063,157, forward strand.
GTCATGGTGATAGTAATATTTTACCATAAATAAATATTGGAACTGTTCTTGCTATTTAATATCATTGTTTGTTTCAACTGGCACCCTGCATAACCTGTATCTTCACGTGCTCAGTGATAGCACATATTGTGATTATAGTGGCTATAGCACATGTAATGTTTACATATTATACAACCTGCACTAAGATTGTATTACAATTTAATAATTCATGGAAATGGCTAGCCAATCTCCCCTTATCTTATTCTGAGCCATTTTTTTGTTAAAATCACTTCATTTTCTCATTGTCAATTTTGGTAAATGAATAGTGCTACACTTATAACTATAACTATTTATGTAAAGCAAACCCTACTAAAAGAAAACCTACTATTTTTTTTACATAGAAATCAATATAATTTGTCATTTCATTTCTAAGATAATCGTGAGGCATCAGTCATACTGTAAACATTATATATATATATATATATATATATATATATATATATACACAGTACAGACCAAAAGTTTGGACACACCTTCTCATTAAAAGATTTTTCTGTATTTTCATGACTATGAAAATTGTACATTCACACTGAAGGCATCAAAACTATGAATTAACACATGTGGAATTATATACTTAACAAAAAAGTGTGAAACAACTGAAAATATGTTTTATATTTTAGGTTCTTCAAAGTAGCCACCTTTTGCTTTGATTACTGCTTTGCACACTCTTGGCATTCTCTTGATGAGCTTCAAGAGGTAGTCACCGGAAATGGTTTTCACTTCACAAGTGCAACCTGTCAGGTTTAATAAGTGGGATTTCTGGCCTTATAAATGAGGTTGAGACCATCAGTTGTGTTGTGCAGAAGTCTGGTTGATACACAGCTGATAGTCCTACTGAACAGACTGTTAGAATTTGTATAATGGCAAGAAAAAAGCAGCTAAGTAAAGAAAAACAGTGGCCATCATTATTTTAACCCTTTTTACAATGACCACTGTCACTTTATGTGCTTATAACTCTGGAACGCTTCAACGGATCTTGGCGATTCTGAGACTGTTTTCTTGTGACTTATTGTACTTCATGTTAGTGGTAAAACTTCGATATAACTTGCGTTTATTTATGAAAAAAATGGAAATATCGCGAAAATTTGGAAAATGTAGCAATTTTCAAACTTTGAATTTTTATTCCCTTAAAACAGAGAAATATGTCACACAAAATAGTTACTAAATAACATTTCTCACATGTCTACTTTACATCAGCACAATCTTGGAACCAAAATTTTTTTTTTTAGTAAGTTATAAAGGTTAAAAGTTGCCCAGCGATTTCTCATTTTTACAACAAAATGTACAAAACCATTTTTTTAGGGACCACCTCACATTTGAAGTCACTTTGAGAGGTCAATATGACAGAAAATACTCAAAAATGACACCATTCTAAAAACTGCACCCCTCAAGGTGTTCAAAACCACATTCAAGAAGTTGATTAACCCTCTAGGTACTTCACAAGAATGGAAGCAATGTGGAAGGAAAAAATGAACATTTAAAGTTTTTTTCACCAAAATTTTTCTTTCGACACAATTTTTTTTTTTATCAATGGTATCAGGAGAAAATGAACCACAATATTTGTTGTACACTTTCTGCTGAGTACACCGATACCCCATGTGTGGAGGGAGACCAATTTTTAGGCACACGGCAGTGCTCAGAAGGGAAGGAGCATCATTTAAGATTTTGAATGTCAAATTGGCTGGAATCGAGTGCGGACAACATGTCGCGTTTTGAGAGCCCCTGATGTACCTAAACAGTGGAAACCCCCCATAAGTGACCCCATTTTGAAAACTAGACCCCCAAGGAACTTATCTAAATGTGTGGTGTGCACTTTGAACCCCCAAGGGCTTCACAGAAGGTTATAACGTAGAGCTGTAAAATTAAAAAATCATATTTTTGCCACAAAAATTATCTTTTCACCCCCAATTTTTATGTTCCAAAGGGTAACAGGACCCCAAAAGTTATTGTGCAATTTTTCCTGAGTACGATGATACCCCATATGTGGGGGTAAACCACTATTTGGGCGCATGGCAGAGCTCGGAAGAGAAGGAGCGCCGTTGTGGAATGCAGACTTTGATGAAATGGTCTGCGGATGTCATGTTGCATTTGTAGAGCCCCTGATGTGCCTAAACAGTAAAACCCCCCAACATGTGACCACATTTTAGAAACTAGACCCCCCAAGAAACTTATCTAGATGTGTGGTGAGCACTTTGAACCCCCCAAATGCTTCACAGAAGTTTATAATGTAGAGCCGTGAAAATAAAAAAATCATATTTTTCCCCCAAAAATTATCTTTTTGCCGCCAAATTTTTATTTTTATAAAGGTACCAGGAGAAATAGGACCGCAAAACTTGTGGTGCTATTTGCCCTGTTTACGATGATACCCCATATGTGGGGGTAAACCACTGAGATCGCCTTACTGCGATCTTTGGGAGGCAGAATGAACAAATCCACAAAAGGTGAAGAATTGGTTTTATTTTTTACGCCGTTCCTCGTGCGGTATTAGTGATTAGTCGACTTTATTCTTCGGATCAGTGCGATTACAGCGATACCAGACTTATACCCTTTTTTCATGTTTAGCTTCTGTCACACACTAAAAGACGCTTTTTTTTGGAAGAAATATTTGCATCGCCTTATTTTGAGAGCTATAATTTTTCCTTAGAGCGTCATGTGCGGGCTTATTTTTTTGCGAGACGAGCGGACGTTTTTATTGGTACCATATTCGGGCACATAACTTTTTTGATCGCTTCCTATTCTGATTTTTGTGGAAGCAGAATGAGAAAAAAACCAGCAATTCAGGAATTGTTTTTTTTTGCTTTTTATTTCCTCCGTTCCGCGTGTGGTAAAATTGTTAAGGCAGTTTTATTCTTCGTGTGTCACTACGATTACAGCGATACCTAATTTATATTTTTTTTATGTTTTGGCGTTTTTTACACAATATAAACTTTTATAGAAAAAATAATTATTTTTGCATCACTTTATTCTGAGAGCTATAACTTTTTTATTTTATTGCTGATGACGCTGTATGGCTGCTCGTTTTTTGCGGGACAAGATGACGTTTTCAGCGGTACCATGTTTATTTATATCCATTGTTTTGATTGCGTATTATTGCACTTTTTCCAAGTGGTATGATGATAACCCTTGGAAAAAGTATAATTTACTACTTTTTGTGTTTTTTTTCACGGCTTTCACTAAAGGGGTTAACTAGGGTTACGCTTTTATTGATGGGATTTTTACAGGCGCTGTGATACCAAACGTGATTTTTTTTGCTTTTATTTTACATAAAAATGTGTATTTTTTATGGGATTTTTTTTATTATCTTTTAATATTTTTTTTTTTTACAAATTATTAAAAAAAATGTTTTTTTTTTTTTTACCTATTCCCTTTATGGGACTTTCACGTTTTCACTTTTGTTGCAGGTATAATGCATTGCAATGCATTATACCAATGCTGAAAGCTGTTGAGACCATGTTGTGAACATGGTCTCAGCGGCGTTCCGCAGCTGGATGACCCCGGAGGTTGTCAAGACAACCCCAGGTCATCAAGGCAGAAATCGGGCCCCGCGATTACATCGCGGGGATGCCGATCTGGGGCAGAGGGAGCCACCGACCCTCTGCCTCCCCCCCTGAACGCTGCAATCACGCTCAATCGCAGCAGTCAGGGGGTTAACAGCCAGGGGCGGCGCGGACGCCGCTCCCGGCTGTCAGTGCAGGAAGCTCAGCCACTGCAGCGCTGAGCTCCTGCACTGATCGGCAGGAGAAGCTGAAATTTCAGCCTCTCCTGCCCGATCGCTGCTGTGTTTGGTCAGTCAGATTGACTGATCAATCACAGCGCTGAAGGTGCGGTGACCAACTGCAAAGGTCCCCGCACCGCTTGCCGTGCCTGTCAGCTGTCATAGACATCTGTCGGCACTGAAAGGCATGACGTGCACAGTCCGTCATGGTGCCAAAACTGATACCCGGCCATGACGGACTGTGCACGTCAGTGAACAGTAAGGGGTTAAGAAATGAAGGTCAGTCAGTCCGAAAAATTTGGAAAACTTTGAAAGTGTCCCCAAGTGCAGTTGCAAAAACCATCAAGCGCTACAAAGAAACTGGCTCACATGAGGACCACCCCAGGAAAGGAAAACCAAGAGTCACCTCTGCTTCTGAGAATAAGTTTATCCGAGTCACCAGCCTCAGAAATCGCAGGTTTACAGCAGCTCAGATTAGAGACCAGGTCAATACCACACAGAGTTCTAGCAGAAGACACATCTCTACAACAACTGTTAAGAGGAGACTTTGTGCAGCAGGCCTTCATGGTAAAATAGCTGCTAGGCAACCACTGCTAAGGACAGGCAACAAGCAGAAGAGACTTGTTTGGGTTAAAGAACACAACGAATGGACATTAGACCAGTGGAAATCTGTGCTTTGGTCTGATGAGTCCAAATTTGAGATCTTTGGTTCCAACCACCGTGTCTTTGTGCGACGCAGAAAGGTGAACGGATGGACTCTACATGCCTGGTTCCCACCGTGAAGCATGGAGGAAGAGGAGGTGTGATGGTGTGGGGGTGCTTTGCTGGTGACACTGTTGGGGATTTATTCAAAATTGAAGGCATACTGAACCAGCATGGCTACCACAGCATCTTGCAGCGGCATGCTATTCCATCCGGTTTGCGTTTAGTTGGACCATCATTTATTTTTCAATAGGACAATGACCCCAAACACATCTCCAGGCTGTGTAAGGGCTATTAGACCAAAGAGGAGAGTGATGGGGTGCTACGCCAGATGACCTGGCCTCCACAGTCACCAGACCTGAACCCAATCAAGATGGTTTGGGGTAAGCTGGACCGCAGAGTGAAGGCAAAAGGGACAAGAAGTGCTAAGCATCTCTGGAACTCCTTCAAGATTGTTGGGAGACCATTTCCAGTGACTACCTCTTGAAGCTCATCAAGAGAATGCCAAGAGTGTGCAAAGCAGTCATCAAAGCAAAAGGTGGCAACTTTGAAGAACCTAGAATATAAGACATAATTTCAGTTGTACACACTTTTTTGTTAAGTCTATAATTCTACATGTGTTAATTCATAGTTTTGATGCCTTCAGTGTGAATGTACAATTTTCATAGTCATGAAAATATAGAAAAATCTTTAAATGAGAAGGTGTGTCCAAACTTTTGGTCTGCACTGCTCAAAAAAATAACGGAACACTTAAACAACACAATGTAATTTCAAGTCAAACACACTTCTGAGAAATTAACCTGTCCAGTTATGAAGCAACACCAACTGTGAATTAATTTCTCCTGCCTTTGTTCAGATGGGACAGACAACAGGTAGAAATGATAGACAATTAACAAAACAACACCTAAAAAGGAGTGGTTCTGCAGGGGGTGACCACAGACCATTTCTCTGTTTTCATCCTTTTTGGCTGTTTTGGTCACTTTTGAATTTTGTCATTGCTCTCACCCCTAGAGGTAGCATGAGGTGGTGTCTACAACCCACAGAAGTTGCTCAGGTAGTGCAGCTCATCTAGGATGGCATATCAATGCGAGCTGTGCCAAGAAGGGTAGCTTTGTCTGTAAGCACAGTCTGCCCAGGGCATGGAGCAGATAAGAGGAGACAGGTCAGTACAGCAGGACACATGGAGGGGGCCGTAGGAAGGCAACAACACAGCAGCAGGACCGCTACATCCCTCTTTGTGCAAGGAGGAAAAGGAGAAGCAGTGCCAGAGCCCTGCAAAATGACTATCACTATCATTCATGAGTCTGCTAAAACTCTCAAAAACAGACTCCATGAGAGTGGTATGAGGGCCCGACGACCACAAGTGGGTGTTGAGCTTACAGCCCAACACCGTGCAGGACGATTGGCATTTGCCAGAGAGCACCAAGACTGGCAGATTTTACATTCGCGCCCTGTGCTCTTCACGGAAGAGAGCAGGTTCACACTGAGCAGATGTGACAGAGTCTGGAGACGCCATGGAGAACGTTCTGCTGCCTGCAACATCATCCAGCATGACCGATTTGGCAGTGGGTCAGTAATGATGAGGGGAGGCATTTTTTTGGAGAGCCGCACAGCCCTAAGTGCGCAAGCCAGAGGTACCCTGTCTGCCATTAGGTGCCAAGATAACATCCTCAGACCCATTGTAAGACCATATGCAGGTGCACTGGGCTCTGGGTTCCTTCTGATGCATGACAATGCTAGGCCTCATATGGGTGAAGTGTGTCAGCAGTTCCTGCATGAAGAAGGCATTGATGCTATGGACTGGCCTGCCCATTCCCCAGACCTGAATCCAATCAAGCACATCAGGGACATCATGTCTCGTTCCATCCACCAACGCCACACTGCATCACAGACTGCCAGGAGTTAACTGATGCTTTAATTCAGGTCTGGGAGGAGATCCCTTAGGACAGTGATGGCTAACCTTGGAACTCCAGCTGTTGTAAAACTAAAACTCCCAGCATGCTCTTGCAACCTGCAGCAGTTGAGGCATGCTGGGAGTTGTAGTTCTCCAACAGCTGGAGTGCCAAGGTTCGCCATCACTGCCTTAGGAGAACATCTGCTGCCTCATCAGGAGCATGTCAAGAATGTGAAGGCCACACACACTACTGAGTATCATTTCCTTGTCTAGAGGCATTTCCACTGAAGTTGGATCAGTCTGTAATTTGATTTTCAACCTTGATTTTGAGCATCATTCCAAATCCAGACCTCCATGGGACATTCATTTTGATTTACATTGATCATTTTTATAGTTCTCAAAGTCTTCCACTATGCAATGAATAAAGATTTGCAACTGGAATATTTCATTCAGTGATATCTAAGAAATGGTATTTTAGTGTTCTCTTTATTTTTTTGAGCAGTGTATCTAATATATACTTACCTTGTAATGTCTACACATCCTGTTCCGTCCAGATCCCAGAATTCCAAGCGGCGGAAGTTCACCGATCGCCAGATTGGGACACCCAAATGATGGGTGTCTCAATATGGAAACTGCTGGTTGTACCAGCCTCTTGTGCGGTACCACCAGCAGAACACCGTCGCACCAGACACACACACACACACACACACACACACACTGAATACGCTGTACGCACCACACACAAACACTGTATACGCCATACGCATCATACACATACACACACACTGTATACGCAGTACACACACACACTGTAAGCCGTACGCACCACACACTGTATACGCCGTGCGCACCACACACACACTTTATACGCCGTACGCACTACACAAACACTGTATACGCCATACGCACTACACACACACTGTATACGCCATACGCACCACACACTGTATATGCCGTACGCACCACACACACACTGTATACGCCGTACGCACTACACACACACTGTATATGCGATACACACCACACACACACACACACACACTGTATACCGCCTCTTGCACGGTACCACCAGCGGAACACCGTCACGAACACGCCGCCGCCGGGATCAGCCGAATGATTCACTGACCGCCGCCATCTTTGTACAGGAGGAGCTCATGCGCAGTTTTAATGTGACCGCCGCTATCTGTCTGCACAAAGATGGCGGGAGTCTGATTTACTGCGCCTGCACAAATTACGCACAGGCGCAGTGAATCATTTGGTTGATCCCGGCGGCAGATGCGTGACATGTCTACAAGCAGAGGAAGCCGGTCACATTAAAGGGGTTTTCCCACGAACGAAAGTTCATTTTAAAAATTGTCTGTGTCTGACCATGTACGAAGCATACCTCATCTCCTGGGCAGGGGAGGAAGCAAAAGACAATACTGACATTACAGCAGGGGATCACAGAGGATTCATTTTATGAGGTAAAATATTTCACTGACGGTTTTTAAACAATATTTTACGTCACAAAATGCATCCTCTGCGATCTCCTGCTGTAATGTCAGAGAGAGCAGACAAGGGGGATAGCACATGTGGTACACAGGTCAAAGAAGAGATGACATGAGAGGAGAAGACAGGAGATGGGGGAGAGAGAAAGCGTAATTTGGGTGAGAGAGACAGAGCGCAGGGGAGACAGCTCAAACGGGACAGCACATGAGGGGAGAACACAGCACAGGAAGGAGAGAGACAGCAGACAAGGGGGAAAGCACATGGGGTAGACAGGTCAAAGAAGAGAGCACAAATGGGAGAAGTCAGCACATGGGGAAAGAGAGAGTGGATAGGTGGGTGAGCAAATGGGGGAGAGATTCTCAACGCTGCAAAGCCTGCCCCATCGTGACATTACCGCCATTCCCGACCGATGCAATAGCATCAGGCCTCCATCTAGTATATATATATGTATAAATATGAATGAATTTTATAATATTCTGTGCTATTTACCCAGAATACAACATTTCATATTGCACAATGAAGCTTTTCTGGTTTCCATGCCAATGTAGCCTTTTTGGTTTTCAAAATACAAGCACATGCAGCATTAAAACTGTACTGCACTAGGTCACATTACTATATATGCCTGCTTTGTCATCATAAGACCCAAGAACAATGGCACAGTTGGATGCATCCTACATAATTGCTATGTGCTGCTGGTCTTGTAATGCCGCTTTTCAGCTCTAGCACTATAGCAATTTGTGACAAATTCTCCGCTGTCACTTTTGCCTTTGCATAAATCTGTTTCACTAAGTGATTTTCCAAAGGTCTTTCAGCTAATTCCCTGCCAGATTTCTGTTTTCTTTCATAGGAAAGTACCAATTTTCAAGTCATTAGACAAAGTTCACATTATCCCACAGGGATTGATACGTTTGGCTTACCTTAGATCCCACACAGCAGCTTTAGGTTACAACTTCAATAAAAATAAAATGCAAGTGATGGATAAATATATTATATTTGGTGACATACCAGCTCCATCAGCTGCTGTAGTTGACCTATTTCTTCTGGTAGAAATCCAAGCTTATTATTACTTGCAATTAAGACTTTTAGAGGAAGACCACATAAGCAGGCTGGCAAGGAGGAAAGTTGGTTTCGACTGAAAATAAATAAATAAATAAATAAATGGTAGTACTCTTTGCCAAGCTCTAATTTTCTTAAGTGATTCATAAAGACATTTAAAAAAAGAACTGCGAACTCCCTCGTGTTTTCAGAAGTGCAGCTGAACAGCGACCAAGAGCGCTATGTGGAGAGAGTTTCACAGCCAGGTCTTAATATGCGGCAAATAAAATTGTGTGTGGGAGGAAGAAAAGGCCTACAGATCCGGCTACAGCACAGAGCGCGAGAAATTCTTGTATCAGGCTTTCAATTATTGCTCCGAGTCCTGTGCAGATTCTTCTTTCCACTGTACGATGTCGATGTGAATACTTTTCCGTCCAATTATGACAAGAGACATTCTTAAGGTGATACCTTTTTTGGCTAACCAGAAAATTATATGTTCGCTAGCTTTCAGAGCTCAAAGGCTCCTTCTTCAGGCAAGATTACATTTGGAATAATAAGAAAGACACATTAGATGCTTACTATAGTAGGAAATTTGTTCAAGACCTGGGAGGTGTGATGCCTTCAAAAGATAAGCAAAGGAAATCGAATTAGCATTTTCTTACAAATGGAGAGCTAGTGGGAATGTGTTCTTAGCTATCTGGAGTCCTTCTGGTGAAGGTGTGAACTGTGTCTATGTAGTGACCCATAAAACCGGGTGTTAAGTTGAGTCCTAGTGTCAAAGTATTGAACATCCTAATAAGTTTGAATTCCCATATTTTTCTCTCCCTGTCATCCTTAAAATGACCTTTTAGTATTAAGACTTTTAAGTCTGTCATACAATGTCCAGTTCCAGAGAAATGTTTTCCCACAGGCGTGTCCATTTCATTCCTGATCGTATGTCTGTGTAGATTCATCCTTGTTTGTAGTTTTTGCATGGTTTCCCCAATATAGATAGCTCCAAGGCACCTTGTACATTGTATCATGTACACCACATTGGAGGATGTACATGAAAAGGAACCCATGACCTTATAGTCCTGATTTGTGTTTGGTACACGGACTGTATTTGTTGGTAATATGTGGGTACAAGTTTTGCATTTTTTGTTGTTACATGGGAATGTGCCAGTCACTGATGGTGACGAGAGGACACTTCTGACAAGGAGATTCCTTAAGTTAGGGGGCTGTTTGTAGGAGAGGAGTGGTAGTTCTGGGAATATGTCTTTCAATTTGTGGTCTCTGTGGAATAAATTGAAAGACATATTCCCAGAACTACCACTCCTCTCCTACAAACAGCCCCCTAACTTAAGGAATCTCCTTGTCAGAAGTGTCCTCTCGTCACCATCAGTGACTGGCACATTCCCATGTAACAACAAAAAATGCAAAACTTGTACCCACATATTACCAACAAATACAGTCCGTGTACCAAACACAAATCAGGACTATAAGGTCATGGGTTCTTTTTCATGTACATCCTCCAATGTGGTGTACATGATACAATGTACAAGGTGCCCTGGAGCTATCTATATTGGGGAAACCATGCAAAAACTACAAACAAGGATGAATCTACACAGACATACGATCAGGAATGAAATGGACACGCCTGTGGGAAAACATTTCTCTGGAACTGGACATTGTATGACAGACTTAAAAGTCTTAATACTAAAAGGTCATTTTAAGGATGACAGGGAGAGAAAAATATGGGAATTCAAACTTATTAGGATGTTCAATACTTTGACACTAGGACTCAACTTAACACCCGGTTTTATGGGTCACTACATAGACACAGTTCACACCTTCACCAGAAGGACTCCAAATAGCTAAGAACACATTCCCACTAGCTCTCCATTTGTAAGAAAATGCTAATTCGATTTCCTTTGCTTATCTTTTGAAGGCATCACACCTCCCAGGTCTTGAACAAATTTCCTACTATAGTAAGCATCTAATGTGTCTTTCTTATTATTCCAAATGTAATCTTGCCTGAAGAAGGAGCCTTTGAGCTCTGAAAGCTAGCGAACATATAATTTTCTGGTTAGCCAATAAAGGTATCACCTTAAGAATGCTCTTGTCATAATTGGACGGAAAAGTATTCACATCGATTTTTCTGGCTAACACGGTACCACAATATAATTTATTATTGTACACCACTGTATGATGTAAATTATAATAATAGAATTGTCATATCTCATTGGATATTTATTCACATAGGTGTACACCCCCAGAAAGACTGTAGACTAATGGGAAGGGAAAGTGAGAATAAACAACATTTAACTTTTATTTTAACATTTCTAATGGAAGTTCAATAGTCTGACCTATTATTAAAAGGGTCAGGTATTCAATTTGAATATTTACCATTTTACACACCTATATAATCGGGCTCTAGTGTGTCACAGCACGGTGGATCAGTGGTTAGCACTGCAGCGCTGGGGTCCTGGGTTCTAATTCCACCAAGAACAACATCTGCGAGTAGTTTGTATGTTCTCCCTGTGGCTGTGTGGGTTTCCTCCCACACTCCAAAGACATACTGATAGGGAAATAGATTGTGAGCCACATTGGGGACAGAGATGATAATGTATGTAAAGCGCTGCAGAATAAGAGAGCGCTATAAAAGCATAATAATTACACTCATTAAGGCTCTCACCTTATATACATCTGAATGGATTTATGTGAATTCTTTGCTTTATCACAATTAAATTAAGGTTAAATTTTTTTATTCACACTTTCCCTCTTTCCCTTTCCATTAGTCAACTGATGCAAATTATAACACTACTTAAAAATTATTTTTTCAGCCAGTGGTTATTATTACTCAACAATGCTAACATCTGTAATGACAATCTATGGAAATAAAGCAGGCCCATTCCAATCCTGTTAAAGTCTACAGGTGCCTGTCCTACAGGAGCACCTATCTTCTGAACTGTGAGGCAGAGAGCAAAATGAGGACAAACAGGGCTTGGCCACCATAGGGAACATTTTTTTTTACTTAAATGCATGAATTTTGGGCTAAAAAATATTTTTTTCAATTGGATCTTATTACGAATTTTGCAGTTTTCCTTTTGCAGGATCTTTGTTTCCCGGCATACTCAGCTTTAAAGGTAACCCATCACCAGAAAAAAACGAGCAGATATGGGGTTAATCTGCAGGTTAATAGTGTTATAATGCTGGCCGATGCCTGCACGTAGACTAACGCTGCGGGGAAGAAATTAACTTTATTCCACTGGCAGTGTTCCTGTTTTAGTCACGGGGCCGGCGCCGGTTCAGTCATCTCTCTGAGTACACAGTGCTGCGGCTGTAACTGCGCCTGTAATACTAAACCAGTGTCAGTCAGGGCCGGAGGCGCGGTTACAGCCGCCGCTCTGTATTCTCAGAGCGATGAGTGAACAAGCACCGACGCCGCCCCCATGACTCAAACAGAAACGCTGCTGGGGGCAATTAAGTTCATTTTCTCCCCACAAAGTTAGACTAAGGCCGGCGTCACACTGGCGACAGAATCGGACGACTGCAATACGATGAAAAATCGTATTGCAGTCTGCCCTATGTTAATCTATGGAGCAGCTCCTAGTATCAGATTTTTTGTGGTCCGTTTTAAACGTCCGTGTGCAATCGCAGCATGCTGCGATTGTCACCGATTGTGGGTCGACTATCGCCAATGCAAGTCTATGGGAGCGATGAAAAATCTGATTACAAACGGACCGCATGTGTGACTTGCGATTAAATCGCATCGGTGTCCTTTAGAAAAGCCGGCAATTCATCCCCGGCTATACTGTAAAATCACACTGACAGCTTTAATAAAGAATAGAAAGAATAGATATACACACATAGAATACATATATATATATATATATATATGTATATATATATATATATATATATATATACATATATACATGTCATTGTGACATATATATATATATATATATATATATATATATTTATAGTTCCTAGACTTCTACATACTGTAATAGCCGCTAATTCAATTGCCGGCTTTTGTGAAATCACAGAAGCCGACATGAAATGATACATTGTTTCCACACAGTTAACCATGTAATTTCCTGTATTTTGATATTTGTTTAGAACTTACAATTACATGAGTGTATTTGTGCAAAATTTCAGACATGTAGGGGTTAATTAAAGGTGTAAATTCGTTGACAAAAAATGCGTGGCCTCCCGCTGTATTTTCTCCACCAGACAGACAAAGCAAGCGAGTGGGGCAGATAATAACAGCCTAGGGAGGGTACATTTTTTTTTCCCCCCCTTGGCTACTAACATCTGCCCCCAGACACCCCAGAAAGGGCAAATCTATAATTAGATTCGCCCTTTCTGGCACTTTGCCCGTCTATTCCCATTGCCCTGTAGCGGTGGCGAATGGGTTAATAATGTCACCTTAATGTCACCTTAGTATTGAAAGGTGACCTTAAGGCAGGTTAATAATTGAGAGCTGTCAATTAGACAACTATCAATTATTAATCCTATTGAAGTAAATAAAAAAACACACACACACTTTAAGAATAAATAATTTTAATGAAATAAAAACACATATTTTTGACCATCTTTTATTTAACTCTTAATCCGTTCGAAGCCCTTGTTCTTCTAAAATAAATATAAAATAATAAAACAACATTATTCTTACCTATCTGGCAATCTGTCATGTCCCACGATGTAATCCTTCACAAAGGGTTAACTAGCAATCAGATAAGCAGCGCAAGTAATCCTGCGGGCTCATCTGATAGCTCCTGAATGAATGAGCTTATCTCCTGCCGACAGGAGAGGATGTGATTCATGAATGAAGCTTAATTGATTGTATCCCACTTTCACCTTAGGTCAGGTCACTGAAGTGAAAGTGGCAATAAATCAATTAAGCTCCATTCATGAATCTATTCCTCTCCTTTCGCTGGGAGAGTAACTTATTCATTCAGGGGAATACAGGTCTGAGACAGCATTATTAGCTCTCTGCGACCTGTAACCTGTTAACCCTTTCTGATGGATTACACCGTGGGACCTGACTGTACATCGGATTTGTAAGAATCATTTTGCTTTTTTATTTTATTTTTATTACAGGAAATGGTTTTAGCAGGAAAATAAAATATGGTCAAAAACTGTGTGATTATTTCATTAAACTTCTTTTTTATTAAACTGTGTGTGTTTGATTTTTCTATCATACAATAGGATTAATAATTGATAGTTGTCTAATTGACAGCTCTCAATTATTAACCTGCCTTAAGGTCACCTTTCAATACTAAGGTGACATTAAGGTGACATTATTAACCCATTCGCCACCGCTACAGGGCAATGGGAATAGACGGGCAAAGTGCCAGAAAGGGCGAATCTAATTATAGATTTGCCCTTTCTGGGGTGTCTGAGGGCAGATGTTAGTAGCCGGGGGGGGCACAAAAAAAATGTACCCTCCCTAGGCTGTTATTATCTGCCCCCACTCGCTTGCTTTGTCTGTCTGTTGGAGAAAATACAGCGGGAGCCCACGCATTTTTTTTCAACGAATTTACACCTTTAATTAACCCCTACATGTCTGAAATTTTGCACAAATACACTCATGTAATTGTAAGTTCTAAACAAATATCAAAATACAGGAAATGACATGGTTAACTGTGTGGAACCAATGTATCATTTCATGTCGGCTTCTGTGATTTCACAAAAGCCGGCAATTGAATTAGCGCCTATAACAGTATGTAGAAGTCTAGGAACTATAAATATTTATATATATATATATATATATATATATACATGTCACAATGACATGTATATATATATATGTGTTCTATGTGTATATATCTATTCTTTCTTTTGTGATTGAAATACTATTCTTTTGGATCCATTATATGTCAGTTTTGCAAGCCTGCGAGAAATTCTCGCAAGTCGGATGAAAATCGGATGTTACGAGGTACACACACATGCGACTAAATCGCACCTTTGAAGGAAAATCGGATGACAGAAGGATGTGTGATGTTTGCATTTTGATCCGACAATCGACCGACTAAAACGGACCGATTTTTTGTAGTTGTGTGTGACGCCGGCCTAAGTGCGGGTGTAGGCCCGCATTATAACACTATCAACCTGCAGATTAACCCTTTCCTTACTGATGACGAGATAGTACGTCATCGGTAAGGATCCCCTGCTTTGAGGTGGGCTCCAGTGGTGAGCCCACCTCAAAGCCACAACATGTCAGCTGTAATAAACAGCTGACATGTGTCCGTAATAGGCGCAAGCGGAATCGCCATCCGCTTGCGCCTATTAACTAGTTAAATCCCGCTGACAGCGGGCATTTAACTAGAGCTTCCGGCTGATTGGCCGGAAGTGAGCGCATCGCCGACCCCGTCACGCGATCGGGGGTCGGCAAAACTTTGCCTTGACAACCAGAGGTTGCGTCGGTGGTCGGCGCTCATAGCAATGCAGTAAATCTGCTACATATGGGCGATCTGCTCATCGCCCATATGTAGCAGAGCCGATCGAGTTGTGCATGCTTCTAGCCTCCCATGGATGCTATTGAAGCATGCCAAAAGTAAAAAAAAAGTTTAAAAATAAAAAAAAATAAAAAAACCCTAAAAGTTTAAATCACCCCCTCTTTCGCCCCAATCAAAATAAAACAATAAAAGAAAAATCAAACATACACATATTAGGTATCGCCGCATTCAGAATCGCCTGATCTATCAATAAAAAAAAGGATTAACCCGATCGCTACACAGCGTAGCAAGAAAAAAATTCAAAACGCCAGAATTACGTTTTTTGGTCGTCGCAACATTGCATTAAAATGCAATAACGGGCGATCAAAAGAACGTATTTGCACAAATGTGGTATAATTAAAAACGTCAGCTCGGTGCGCAAAAAATAAGCCCTCATCCGACCCCAGATCACGAAAAATTGAGACGCTACGGGTCTCAGAAAATGGCGCAATTTTTTTTTTTTAGCAAACTTTGGAATTTTTTTTAACAACTTAGGTAAAAGAGAACCTAGAGATGTTTGATGTCTATGAACTCATAATGACCTGGAAAATCATAATAGCAGGTCAGTTTTAGCATTTAGTGAACCTAGCAAAAAAGCCAAAAAAAAACAAGTGTGGGATTGCACTTTTTTTTTGCAATTTCACCGCACTTGGAATTTTTTTTCCCGTTTTCTTGTACACAACACGGTAAAACCAATGGTGTCGTTCAAAAGTACAACTTGTCACGCAAAAAATAAGCCCTCACATGGCCATATTGACAGAAAAATAAAAAAGTAATGGCTCTGGAAATAAAGGGAGCAAAAACGAAAGCGAAAAATCAAAAAAAGCTCTGGGAGTGAAGGGGTTAAGCCAATATCTGCATTTTCCTGGTGACAGGTTCCCTTTAATGCAGTCTGTGGCCATAAATCAGCTGAGAGGAGCTCAAAAAAAGACAGATAAAAGTGTTACAAATTTTCCAGTCAGAACGAGATCACTGACAGATTCTCAGGTAATGGAGTCGGCCACTTTTTCTTGTGAGTGCAGATTTCCACACACAAACGGGCACATCTGTAAATAGAATGGCTGCTGGCCGAGGAGCATGTGACCAGACATGTCTGTCAGCCTCCTCCAATAGGAAAACACCTCACATAGGAAAGCTGCTTTTCTATTGGAAGACGCTGACGGACACGTCTGGTCACATGCTCCTCTACCGGCAGCCATTGTATGGACAGAAGTGCTGGTCAGGGTGTGAGGAAAGTTGCGCTAACTGAACGATGAGTTTGTAACTCTATTTATACATCATTTTATGAGCTCCTCTCATCAGATTTAAGGCCACAGACTAAATCAAAGTTAAAGGGAATCTAAAAGCCTATACAAGGAAAAACTGGATAAAATTTAAAATGAAACCCAACAGCAAAAAAATTTTTTTTAGCTCAAAATACATGCATTTAAATAAAAATAAATAAATAAAATATTGACAACAAAGGTAACCAACCCTTGTAAGAGTGTCAGTGCTACTTCATTCTGGCAATCTACATGGGTCCCTACCCCAATGCTAGCAAATTAGTAATGGGTCTGGGATCAGCACCGGTTCTCTACGAGCGCACCCACAGTATATGGCATGATAGAAAAAAGTGAATGTGACAAAATCAATCTGTAACAAAATGCATGTAACCACAAAATTCATGCAGCGAAAAACTAGAATAACCAATACATAAATGGATAGTTACTAGCGGTCGCTGAACCTTAGGTGTATGACTAGACTTGTCCAAAATCTATCCAATGTCCAGCATAGTAACAAAGGGCTGGAACCTGGGTGCTGGGGGGTTCTTGGATGCGCTTTCTCATCCTCTTAAATGAAATCTATCAGCAGGATTAAGCTGTCAATACGAGCATTTAGGTAATAGAAAGTGTAAGAAAATAATACCTTTAAATCTGCGATCTGATGTCTTATTCAAGAGAAATTCATATTTTTCTCATCATGTAAATGAGCTGTTAAGATCTATGGGCCGGACATAGATCTGCATGAAATCTGCATCTGGGACTTATTTTAAATAAAAGGGGGTGTGAGACATGTAATCACTGACAGTCTGATCTCCTGAGCTACATATGTTTCACACTGATAACCCTATTTCATTTAACCCCTTCACCCACAAGCATGTTTTCACCTTCCTGACTTGGCCAAATTTTCCAATTCCTACCATTGTCGTTTTATGTGGTAATAACTCTGGAACGCTTCAACAGATCCCACTGATTCTGAAACTGTTGTCTATTCAACTGTGTTTTTTTCAGAGCTGCACAAAACTGTGGAGTGTAAGCGCTCAGCATTGAGCGCAGTATAAGGGCTCATACCCATTTGTGGAAAAAAAAACGGTCCGTTTTCTGGATGGAAAAAACGGTACGATTATATGTAATTGTCATGCGATTTGCATGCGATTTTTAATTGCTCCATCCGTTTTCCATCAGTTTTCCATCTGTATGCAATGCGATTTTAACATGACGTTTTACATAGAGCAGTTATCTCTATGTAAAAAATCATGTAAAAATCACCTTGTAAAAAAAATGTACACAAAAAGCAAGTAAATATATATATATATATATATATATTATATACAGTACAGACCAAAATTTGGACACACCTTCTCATTCAAAGATTCTTCTGTATTTTCATGACTATGAAAATTGTAGAATCACACTGAAGGCATCAAAACTATGAAGCAACACATGTGGAATTATACATTACACTTTACAAAAAAGTGTGAAACAACTGAAAATGTGTCTTATATTCTAGGTTCTTCAAAGTAGCCACCTTTTGTTTTGAATACTGCTTTGCACGCAGAAAAGGTGAACGGATGGACTCTACATGCCTGGTTCCCACCGTGAAGCATGGAGGAGGTGGTGTGATGGTGTGGGGGTGCTTTGCTGGTGACACTGTTGGGGATTATTCAAAATTGAAGCGGTGAGCGGTCCAGCTCACCCCAAACCATCTCGATTGGGTTCAGGTCTGGTGACTGTGGAGGCCAGGTCATCTGGCGTAGCACCCCAACACTCTCCTTCTTGGTCAAATAGCCCTTACACAGTCTGGAGGTGTGTTTGGGGTCATTGCCCTGTTGAATAATAAATGATGGTCCAACTAAACGCAAACCGGATGGAATAGCATGCCGCTGCAAGATGCTGTGGTAGCCATGCTGGTTCAGTATGCCTTCAATTTTGAATAAATCCCCAAC
Organism: Oophaga sylvatica; assembly: GCA_033576555.1. Taxonomy (NCBI): domain Eukaryota; kingdom Metazoa; phylum Chordata; class Amphibia; order Anura; family Dendrobatidae; genus Oophaga; species Oophaga sylvatica. Next base: position 143,081,720 of record JARQOD010000002.1, read on the forward strand.
AGTGTCACCAGCAAAGCACTCCCACACCATCACACCTCCTCCTCCGTGCTTCACGGTGGGAACTAGGCATGTAGAGTCCATCCGTTCACCTTTTCTGAGTGCAAAGCAGAAATCAAAGCAAAAGGTGGCTACTTTGAAGAACCTAGAATATAAGACATATTTTCAGTTGTTTCACACTTTTTTGTAAAGTGTAATGTATAATTCCACATGTGTTAATTCATAGTTTTGATGTCTTCAGTGTGATTCTACAATTTTCATAGCCATGAAAATACAGAAAAATCTTTGAATGAGAAGGTGTGTCCAAACTTTTGGTCTGTACTGTATATATATATATATATATATATATATATATATATATATATATATATATATATATATATGGGTCATACACTGCTACATAGTATAATAGCCGCTAATTCATCCCGGCTATACTGTAAAATCACACTGACAGCTTTAATAAAGAATAGAAACAACACATATACACACATAGAATATATATATATATATATATATATATATATGTCATTGTGACATATATTTAGAGTTGATACACTTCTACATACTGTAATAGTCGCTAATGCAATTGCCGGCTTTTGTGAAATCACAGAACCAGACATGAAATGAGACATGGTTTACATACAGTTAACCATGTCATTTCATGTATTTTGATATATGGTTTTAACTTACAATTACATGAGTGTATGTGTGCAAAATTGCAGACATGTAGGGGTTAATTAAATGTGTAAATTCGTTGAAAAAAAATGCGTGGGCTCCCGCTGTATTTTCTCCACCAGACAGACAAAGCAAGCGAGTGGGGGCAAATAATAATAGCCCAGGGAGGGTGCATTTATTTTGTACCCCCCCCCGGCTACTAACATCTGCCCCCAAGGTGGCTTTAACCCCTTATTAACCCATTCGCCACTGCTACAGGGCAATGGAAATAGACGGGCAAAGTGCCAGAAAGGGCTAATCTAATTATAGATTTGCCTTTTCTGGGGTGTCTGGGGGCAGATGTTAGGAGCCCACACATTTTTTTTCAACGAATTTACACCTTTAATTAACCCCTACATGTCTGCAATTTTGCACACATACACTCATGTAATTGTAAGTTAAAACCATATATCAAACAACATGAAATGACATGGTTAACTGTATGTAAACCATGTGTCATTTCATGTCGGGTTCTGTCATTTCACAAAAGCCGGTAATTGAATTAACGGCTATTATACTATGTAGAAGTGTATGAACTATAAATATATATATATGTATGTGTCACAATGACATGTATATTATATATATATATATATATATTATATATATTATATATATATATATATATATATATGTGTATGTATGTATTCTATGTGTATGTATCTAGTGTTTTGTGAGCTGTCAGTGTGATTTTACAGTAGCCGGGGATGAATTGCCGGCTTTTCAAAGGAGACTGGTGCGTATAAATCGGACAGCACTCGCATGGTGCGAGTGCTGTGCGATGATTTCTCGCACCCATTGACTTGCATTGGCGATTATCATGCCAAATTCGCATCAAATCGCAGCATGTTGCGATTTTTTTCTCACACTGATTTCGGCTGAGAAAAAAATCGCAAATGAGATGTCACCTATTGAATAACATTGGTCAGATTTGAATCCGATTTTTTATCGGCTGAATATCATCCGTTTTCGTCGCCAGTGAGTATGAGCCCTAAATGTGATCCAAGGCTTACTGCGATCTTTGGGAAAGCCAAATGAACAACTCAACAGCATGTGAAGAATTAATTTTATTTCTTTTCTTTATGTCATTCCCCGTGTGGTATAAGTGATCAGACAACTTTATTCTTCGGGTTGGTGCAATTACAACGATACCAGATTTATAAAGTTTTTTTATGATTGGCTGCTGTCACACACTCAAACACGCTTTTTGCAAAAATTTGCATTGCGATATTTTTACTGCTATAATTTTTCTGAATTTCTGCTGACAAGGGATGAGTCAGAGTTTTTACTGCTACAATTTTCGGGCACATAACAGTTTTGATGGCTTTCTTGGGAAGTAGAATGAACAAAAACCAGCAGTTCAGAAATTGTTTTTGTTTTTCATGCCATTCACCATATGCTAAAAGTAATAAGGCTTTATTCGTCGTGTTAGTATGATTACAGCGATAACGCATTTATGTCTTGTTTGTATGCTTTGCCACTTTTACACAATAAAAACTGTTTTATAGAAAAAGAATTGTTTTTGCATCGCTTTATTCGGAGAGCTATAGCTTTTTATTTCTCTGTTGACGGAGCTGTATGGCAGCATTTTTTTTGCGAGACAAAATTACGTTTTCAGCTATACCATTTTTATTTACATTTTACTTTGTGATTGCGTTTTTTTCTAATTTTTGTTTGGCGCTATGATGAAAAAGCATTGTTTGTTTCCCCACATTATTTTTTATTATTTTATACAGTACTTTTTTTGTTTTGCCGCTTTTACACAACAAAAACAATTTTAAAAAAATAATTGTTTTTGCACAGCTATATTCTGAGAGTTATAGCTTTTTTATTTTTTCACTGATGGAGTTGTATGGCGGCTTGTTTTTTACGGGACAAGATGTCATTTTCAGAGATACCATTTTTATTTACATTCCGTCTTCTTAATCTTGATTCCACTTTTTGTTTGGCGGTATGATGAAAAAGCATAGTTTTTTGCCTTGATTTTTTTACTTAAATTTTTATGGTGGTCACTAAAGGGGTTAATTAGTGGTACAGTTTTATAGATCGGGTCATTCTGGATGCGGTGATACCAAATATGTGTACTTTGTTTATTTTTGTTTTTACATTAACATATTTATTAGTATTTATTTTTTCATTTTTGTTCTTTATTTTGTGATTTTTTTTAAACTTTATTTTTACTTTCTTACCTTGACCCAGGATGGGACATCATCTTTCCCTGCCCTGATCGCAGATCTAATACTCTGCAGTGCTTTTGCACATTAGATCAGTCTCTGGCACATAGAGAGGAGACGTGTCAACCATCACTTAGCCCCCGTCTCACATAGCGATATCGCTAGCGAGATCGCTGCTGAGTCACAAGTATTGTGACGCAACAGCGATCTCCCCAGCGATATCGCTGTGTGTGACATTCAGCGACGATCAGCCCCCCTGCTGGGTATCGCTGATCGTCGCTGAATGTCCTAGACATTTTTTTGATCGTTGGTCTTCCGCTGGCCAGCATGCATCGCTGCGTGTGACAGGCGGGAGACCAGCGATCAGCGAGCTGGTAACCAAGGTACACATCGGGTTTCTAGGCGCCGCGCGGTGCCTAGAAACCCAATGTGTACCTTGGTTACCAGCTCCCTGCACCAGATCGCTGGTATCTAACGTACACTGCGGGTAACTAAGCGACGTGCGTCGCTTGTTACCCGCATAGTCACTGTCCTGATCGCTGCTGAGAGCTGCCTGTTTGGCAGCTCAGCAGCGATCATGTAGCGACACACCAGCGATCCTGACAAGTTCATATTGTTGTCGGGATCGCTGATCTGTCGCTATGTGTGACAGGGTCCTAAGCGAGGTCGCTAGCGAGATCGCTGCTGAGTCACAAGTTTTGTGACGCAAAAGCGATCTCAGCAGCGATCTCGCTATGCTTGACACGTACCAGCGATCAGGCCCCTGCTGTGAGATCGCTAGTCGTGTCGGAAATGCCTGGACCTTTCTTTGGTCGTTGAGATCCCGCTGGGTAGCATGCATCGGTGTGTTTGACACCTTTTACCAACGATCTCGCTAGCGACTCAGCACTGAGACACATAGGGAGACACATCGTTACACAGGTCGCTACGGGTCACCAATCGTTGCTGCGTCGTTGGGAAGATCTGACTGTTTGGCATCTCACCAGCAACCACATAGCGACGCAGCAACGATCCCTACCAGGTCGTATCGCTGTCGGGATCGCTGCTGCGTCGCTGAGTGTGACGGTACCCTTATCCAGAACCTGAATTGCCTCTCTATCTTGAAGAAAGTTACAACACCAAGGGCTGTTTAGATGTGGTGACATGATACACACACCACTCAGCATTCGGGACAGAGAGGAGAGGAAGTCTACAGGCACTGAACTGTACCTGACAGACTGCAGCTATTTGTAGGAAAGGTAGATGTAAATATTCACTCATCCTCCATAACTTTAAAACCACCTGCCTTATAATGTGTATATTCACATTGTGCCACCAACACATCTCTGCCCCACCAAGGCATGGATTTCACAAAACTTCTAAACGTTTCCTGCGATATCTGGCACCAACAGGTTAGCAGCATATCCTTTAAATCTTGTAAGTTGTCAGGGGGTCTTCCACAGAGAGGGCTTGCTTCTCCAGCAAATTCCACAGATGCTCCATCAGACAGAGATCCAGGAAATCTGAAAGCCATGTCAACATCAACTTCTTTTCATGTTCCACGCCAATTTTTTTGTGGTGTAACATGACGCACTATCCAACTGAAAAAGACAACTGTGATAAAGGAAGACCATTGAGCCCGGTGATTGGCTGCAGTGGTTACGTGCCCTGTAGTTATGAAATCGCCACTGCAGCTAGTCAACAAAGACCAGAGCAGCCGCAGAAAAGAATTGCTGGACCTGGGGAGGATGTATTTTATGTATACCATCTGCACGCCTGTGGATAGAATAAATCCCTGGAAAACCACTGAAATGATAATTCAAAACTTAATTAATGAATCCCCTGCACACTAAACTGTTACTGATGCAAAGAGAATAAAAATACACTCCAGGAAACTGTATACACAAATATATATAATGTTTAACGTTTGCTGTTGTTTAACCAAACTGTATATTTAACATTTGTGTAGATTGTGTAAATCTTTTTACAGGTATTTTATTATTTCAGCCCTTTTTCTAGATAAAGCCACACATTATTGAGATACCTCTAGTAAAGCTAAACAGACTATTAATACCTGTAAAACAATTCACAAAATTTACACAAATTTTAAATATACAGCTTGGTTAAATTCAGTGTTCAGATACCGCAACAAACATTATAGTTATTCATAGAAATGTAGGATCTGTGTATTAATCATTGTAGGTTGTACAACAAAACACACAACTACTGCGCATACTACTACTGCTACTGTTTCTGCTGCAACCAGAATGTATAATAAAAAAACATAACCAACAACATTGTTACACTCTGTCCCTGGCCTGTCTCATACCTCCGTGGGGACCCGTCGGGATTCCCGCTCTGTGACGGCCTCGCGCCATCCTGCCGCAGCCTCTGCTTCTTCCCTCCCCTCTGCTTCCTGGCGCGATGCCAGCAGGTCCCCGGGGAGAGTGCTTAGGTTGCGCATGTGCTCCCGGTTTATTACAGAGACAGCGTGCATTTTTTAAAAATGTCTCTGACCAATGGCGTGGTACTGATTACTATTTCTGGCCCCTCCGCCATAGGGAGGGCGCCGGAGCAACAAGTATCTTCTGTTGCTAGCTTCCGGTCCCGCTGTGATTGGGCCTGTGTTTTTGCAGTGTTCTGCCTTCTTCTCCGCTTACACTGTTTGTCTCCACAGACTGTCTGTTACCTGTTACCCGGCTGTCCAGGATGATGTCTGTACTGTCTACGCCAGTTCCGTCCCGTTCCGCTACTCAGCCATCCGAACCTCTGGACAACGCCAGTGCCAGCTTATACCCGTGTACCCGGAACCCGCCGGTCTGCTCCATCATACCTGTTAAACCTGTTTATTCGTCTGTGCCGCTGGGACAGCTGCCATGTGTGGTGGGGGTTATAACTGGAGGGTGCACCTGTGTCCCCCAGACATTTCATTCTGACCCTGTTCGAGGGGACTTACTACGGGTGTCTAGGGCTCACTTAGTCACGACCCCTTCGGAGCCCCCCGGACCGTGGTCTCGAGGTTCCACAAATATTGCAATAAATAACGAATGTGAACTTCACCACCTGTGCCTCCGCTTCCATTCGTTACAAACATTCCAAGTTTAGAAAACATTAACTTTTATGTGATTTTTAAGTCAACCACTCAGTCACTGGCTAAAATAGCAATTCTCAGTACAGTACTATGTAAGCTACGGACCACAATGTGTTATAGGAGATCACAACTATAACATACAGATCGCCAGCCACACATACATCTACTTAATAGTACCATTGCTATAGCAGAAACATCCTTAAAGGGCTGACTGGGGCAATTAACAAGCGCTTCCGGCAATTGAGCCGGAAATATGCTCACCGGTGACTCGCGTCATGTGATCGCGGGTCACCGGTTCGTTGGCATGACAGCTAGAGGTCTCCTGGAGACCTCTATGATTGTCAGTGCCGGCTTGCTGTGTGCGCCACCCAGTGGTCGGCCCTTATAGCAAGTGAGTAAATCTGCTACATAGATCATTGCTTCTATGTAGCAGAGGTGATCGGGTTGTGGCAGCTTCTAGTCTCCCATGGAGACTATTGAAGCATGCCAAACGTGAAAAAAATGGTTTTAAAAATATTGAAAAAATATAACAGTTTAAATCACCCCCTTTCATCCCATTCATAATAAAACAATAAAAATAAAATCAAACATACACATATTTGGTATCACCGCATTCAGAATTGCCTGAACTATCAATAATAAAAAAGGATTCATCTGATTGCTAAACGGCGTAGTGAGAAAAAAAATTCAAAACGCCAGAATTACGTTTTTTTGGTCACCGCGACATTGCATTAAAATGCAATAACGGGCGATAAAAAGATTTTATCTGTACCAAAAAGGTATCATTAAAAACATCAGCTCGGCACGCAAAAAAAAAGCCCTCATCCGACTCGAGATCACGAAAAATGGAGACGCTGTGGGTATCGGAAAATGTCACAATTTTTTATTTTTTTTTAAAACAAAGTTTGGAATTTTTTTTCACCGTTATATAAAAAGAACCTAGACATGTTTGGTGTCTATGAACTCGTAATGACCTGGAGAATCATAATGGCAGGTAAGTTTTAGCATTTAGTGAACCTAGTAAAAAAGCCAAACAAAAAACAAGTGTGGGATTGCACTTTTTTTGCAATTTCACCGCACTTGGAATTTTTTTCCCATTTTCTAGTACAGGACATGGTAAAACCAATGGTGTCATTCAAAAGTACAGCTTGTCCCGCAAAAAACAAGCCCTCACATGGCCATATTGACGGGAAAATAAAAAAGTTATGGCTCTGGGAAGAAGGGAAGCAAAAACAGAAATGAAAAAATGAAAGGGCAGGGTCTTGAAGAGGTTAAAGATAAGAGATGAGGCAGTGAAGAGAATAGTCCGTGACGACCATTGACTGCCTTTTACCGGTACAGCTCTAGACAACTAATAGGTCTAAGCAATATGTGTACATCGGGAGAGACCTGTCAATTACCTGGATCAGTGCAATGAAAGATTAAAAAAAAAAACACACTTGGCTGCAAGGGTGCGGCCAGGCTCTGATTCATGCTGCCCACAGTTTGAAATATGAGGCTATGGTTCCACGGTCCGGAACCATAGCGCTTTGGACGGAGCGGAAATTCCGCTCCGTCTAAGCCCCGCCCCCTTTCTGACGCGCGATCTTTCCGGAGGTGTTCAGGACACCTCCGGAACACCTCCGGAAAGAGCGCAGGGCTACATAGCCATGTGTTAATTCTGTTGCGGCGACGCACCGTCGCCGCAATACGCGAGGACATGCTGCGGTCTAAAAGGACGCGCCGCATGTCCGTTTACGCAGGTTTGCCACCTGCGTATTGTTACGCATAGTGGAGACGGGATTTCTTGAAATCCCCTCCACTATGCTGTAACATCTGGACGCTGCGTGTTTGGCGCTGCGCCAGCGCACAGCGCCAAACACGCAGCGTTTCCTGACCGTGGAAACTCACCCTAAGAGGAAAACGGAGCCACACAGTGTCCTTTGAAATTGTAAAAATCTAATTTTATTGATCATAAATAAAAATCACCACCCCTAGCCACTCAAATGCCTCAGAACAAATCCCATAGATGATATAAAGGGGGAATAAAAATGGCAGCACAATGGTGAACCAAATTAATCATAGTGTCAAAAATAGATATCAATAGCCATAATTATTTGGGGTCCCCAATGGGACTGCTATTGCACATTTTCCCCATGTTAAGATATCAAAAAGATATAATACATAGCAAAGAGGACACCAGGTCTTAACAAGATTGAGGAGGCAAAGGAGGGTATTCAGGAGATGTGGGGCGCCCCGACGTGTGTTTCGCGGCAGCAAGGTGCCACTTTGTCAAGGGGATACCCATGGTGTCCGAAAAGGACCTTAAAGTAGCCCCGTGAACCCGGTCACATGTAGAGTACTGGCCAATAATAGATGGCGCTGCCAGCGCATGCGCACTGAGATCAAAAGGTCCTCAACATAAGAAAAGAAGTTAAACCAGTGCGCACGTGCGAATCCGGGATAATAATAGCCATGGTGAGAAGACGTTTGCGGCGCATGCGCATTGGGCCCACAGGGTCCAGTGTGACGCAGGGGCGTCACAGAGACGCCAGTACACAGACCGGACACAAGGGGGCTCAAAGCGATGCGCACAGCCATCACAACAAGAGGGGGAAGGAGGGGACAAAACCAAGAAAGAAAAAAATAATGAGTAATTAAATAAAAATGGGGAGGGAAAAGGTTACCCAAGGATGTCGCATATAAAAGGCATAGTTAATTACATAGAACAATATTAATTACATACAAAAAAGTAGTGAGTACAGCAAATAAATACAATATAATAAGACATCTCAATTGAATATAGGAAGATGAGACAAAAATATAATCCCCAAAAGAAGAACACAATAACAATCTTGATGAAATGAGCACTTCATCCATATTCAGTCGTCACGTCCACCGTTGTCAAAAGGTATGTTTCGTTTATCAACCAACATAAGGTCAAGATAAGACACCTACAATCACTGATAAGAAACACAATAAAAAACAAACACAAAAATTAGAGTGGTTAAAAACAAATTAAAAACATCACATCCCCAGAATGAAAGGGAAGTGGAGAAGGAGGGTGTGCAAGGGAGAGGATTTAGTACAGAGGAAAAAAAATACGCCAAAAGGAGAAGATATACATTGGTCTTTCCACCAGAGAACTCAGTATACGCGTGCATGAGCATGTGCGGGACATTGGCGCAGCCAAGACAGTGACAGACCCTATAGATCTTAAGACAGTCCAAAGTCACTTTAAGTTGTATCACAACTGCGATGCAAGGCTGCTTAGGGTTACGGGGATCGATGCTCTACATCTTGGCATCAGGGGCGGGGATAACAAGAAACTCCTCGCACAAACTGAGACAAGGTGGATAGTACTCTTGGACACTATGACACCAAGGGTTCTGAATGAGTCCTTGAGCTTCGCCCCATTTCTGTAGTTCTTCTCCTTTTGGCGTATTTTTTTCCTCTCTACTAAATCCTCTCCCTTGCACACCCTCCTTCTCCACTCCCCTTTCATTCTGGGGATGTGTTGTTTTTAATTTGTTTTTAACCACTCTAATTTTTGTGCTTGTTTTTTATTGTGTTTCTTATCAGTGATTGTAGGTGTCTTATCTTGACCTTATTCTGGCTCCGTTGGTTGATAAACGAAACCTGCCTTTTGACAACGGGGGATGTGACGACTAAATATGGATGAAGTGCTCATTTCATCAAGATCGTTATTGTGTTCTTCTTTTGGGAATTATATTTTGTCTCATCTTCCTATATTCAATTGAGATGTCTTATTATATTGTATTTATTTGCTGTATTCACTACTTTTTTGTATGTGATTAATATTGTTCTATGTAATTAACTATGCCTATTATATGCGACATCCTTGGGTAACCTTTTCCCTCCCCCTTTTTATTTAATTAATCATTATTTTTTTCTTTCTTGGTTTTGTCCCCTCCTTCCCCCTCTTGTTGCGATGGCTGTGCGCATCGCTATGTGCCCCCTTGCGTCCGGTCTGTGCACGGGCGTCTCTATGACGCCCCTGCGTCACACTGGACCCTGTGGGCCCAATGCGCATGCACCGCAAACGCTATCTCACCATGGCTATTATTATCCCGGATTTGCACGTGCGCACTGGGTTAACTTCTTTTCTTATGTTCAGGCACTTTTGATCTCAGCGCGCATGCGCTGGCAGCGCCATCTATTATTGGCCAGTACTCTACATGTGACCGGGTTCACGGGCTACTTTAAGGTCCTTTTCGGACACCATGGGTATCCCCTTGAGAAAGCGGCACCTTGCTGCTGCGAAACGCGCGTTGGGGCGAACCACATCTCCAGAATACCCTCCTTTGCCTCCTCAATCTTGGTAAGACCTGGTATCCTCTTTGCTATCTATTATATCTTTTTGATATCTTAAGCCTGGGGAAAAAGTGCAATAGTAGTCCCATTGGGGACCCCATATAATTATGGCTATTGATATCTATTTTTGACACTATGATTAATTCGGTTGACCATTGTGCTGCCATTTTTATTCCCCCTTTATATCATCTATGGAATTTGTTCTGAGGCATTTGAGTGGATGGGGGTGGTGATTTTCTGCATTATCATTGGTATTACTGTGTGTCTCTTTTATTTATGATCAATAAAATTAGATTTTTACAATTTCCAAGGACACTGTGTGGCTCTGTTTTCCTCTAGTATTTCCAGTTTTCCTTGAGCTGGTGCATTGAGCCTGGATGTGGTATTATTATATATCTCGTTCCGGCTTTTTCTAATTATGTATTTGGGATTTGATGCCCATAGTTTGAGCAGCATGAATTGTATGACAGGTTCCCTTTAAATGGAATCTGTCAATAGAATTGTCCCTCCTAAGCCGTCTATATAGGCCTGTAGGTCATGGGAAGCTGAATAAAATGATACCTTGATATCTGCGATCCAATGTCTTATTCCAGAGAAATCCCATGTTTTTCTGAAACATAAATGAGCTGTTCCAGGCTATGGGCCGGACACTGATCTGCATGAGAACTTGCCTTCAGTGATTATAGATGAAAGGGGACATTACCAATGTGATGTGTACTGGCCGCTCTCTGCTCTCCTGATCTCACTGCAGAGCTGTGTGTGATTAGAACTGACACCATCTGCAGGTTCTTCTCAGCTTCAGCAGAGCTTAAGGGTATGTTCCCACGGTCAGAAAACGCTGCGGGTTGGACGCTCCGTACATCCGCAGTGTCAAACCCGCAGCAGCCAGATGTTACAGCATAGTGGATGTGATTTCATGAAATCCCATCTCCACTATGCGTACTGAGACGCCTCCGGCTTCACTGTGGAGACGGACATGTGGGGCATCTTTCCAGACCACAGCATGTCAATTTATGTAGCGGAGATGCTCCGTCTCCGCTGCATATAAATTACCCATTCACTATCATTAGATGCGGTAAAACCACATTATCTCTTTAGTCACATGCGTATTAAGTACGGGAACACAGCTTACTATGCATGTGAACTAATTTAAATAATGTTTTACCTTGTTTCAGCTGGAAGTTCGTGTACAGTGCAGTATACTGCGATGAGCTGAGCTGACCTCGAGAACTGGAGTGCACGTGACCGCCGGGGACCGAGTTATCTCTGGTTATCAGCGGTCAACATCTTCAAGCTCTGCTGTGTCTGGATGTCAGGCTGAGTGGTAGCATAATGCCACCATTCAACCAAAGGCAACCAGATGTAGCAGAGGTGGACTCGTCGTGGGACAGTATGTATATCTTCTTGACGGGCAGGTATGGTATTCTGTTGCTTTTTTATTTTATTTCTCTTACAGGAGATGAGGGCGTTGGTGGAATAGGCGATGCAGTAAGTATGGTTTAATTAAGATCTATTAAATTAGTTGGTGTCATTATTTCAATTAAAGGACTTTATTTTGGCTGTGTCTTTATTTACCATGTAACTATAGGAATAGTAAAGAATAGGTGTCTTATAGACGCTTCTCCATTACTAAGCCGTGGGCTTGATGTCACCGGACAATACAAAGGTGACATCAACCCCACAAATATTACCTCACTTGCCACCACTACAGGGCAAGTGGGAAGAGCCAGGTAAAGTGCCACAATTGGCGTATCTTTGGATGCGCCAATTGTGGGGTGGCTGAGGGCTGCTATTTTTAGGCTGGTGAGGGCCAAAATCCATGGGCCTCGCCAGCCTGAGAATACCAGGCTGCAGCTGTCTGCTTTTTCCTTGGCTGGTTAACAAAAATAGGGGAACACATGCTATTTTTTTTGGAGGGGATACCACTCTTTTTGCTAACCATCCAAGGTAAGCAGACTGCTGTGGCCTGGTATTATCAGGCTGGTATGGTTCATGGATATTGGATCCTTACTAGCCTGAAATACCAGTCCCAGTAGTCTGCTTTACACTGGCTGGTTGACAAATATAGGAGGACCCCATGCCATTTTTTTTTTTAATTATTATTTATTTATTAAAAAGGAGGGGACCTCTATGTGCTTTCCTCCACTTCCTGTGTCATGTACTTCTGGCTGTGTCACAAGATTCACCTTTATGTAAATTAGTACACATGCATAGTAAGGTGCGTTCCTGCATTTAACACACATGTGACTATTAAGATAATGCGGTTTTACCGCATCTAATGATAGTGAATGGGTAATTTATGCAGCTACATAAATTGAAATGCTGCAGTCTGGAAAGACGCGCCGCATGTCCGTCTATGCAGGGAAGCCAAGGGCATCGGTGCACGCATAGTGGGCATGGGATTTCTTGAAACCCCATCCACTATGCTGTAACAGCTTCACGCTGCAGGTTAAACATTGTGGATGTACGCAGCATCCAACCCGCAGCGTTTACTGACCGTGTGCACATACCCCAATATATCTGCAAACAGGAAATCACTTTGTTTTCCTTCCCAGAAGCCAACTTTCAGTTACCGTAGCTTTATTTCAAGTGACAAAAAACGCATGTAATGAAAAAACGCATCAAAAACACATGCGGAAAAAAGGCATGAAAAACGCAGGTGACCTGCCAGTAACCTCAGATGCAGATTTGGTGCAGATTTCACCTGCGTCAAATCCTGAGCAAATACTGAGCCATTCCTGATCATATGCACATACCCTAAGTGATAAAGCAAATGTGTTTGCAATAAGACAAAATTCAGTTTTACTGTACTGTGTTAGTGACATGTCTCACATTGGTAATGTATCTTCATTTATTATAATCTCTGGAGTCAGATTCTCATGAATATCAGTGTTTGGCCCATAGCCTGGAACAGCTCATTTACATATAAAAAAATGTGGATATCTCTAGAAAAAAACATCAGATCAAAGGTATCATTTTATTTAGCTTTCTATGACCTGCATGCCCATATAGACGGCTTAGGAGGGTTGATACTGCTGACAGATTCTCTTTAAGGGCTCATATTCATTTGCGAGAAAAATGGACGAGTGCAAACCGATAAAATTTCACATTGCACTCGGACCAATGTTATTCAAAGTGTTACACCTCATCTGCAAATTTTTTCTCAGCTGAAATCAGACTGAGAAAAAAATCGTAGCATGCTGCGATTTGCTGCGTATCTCACACGATACTCGCCAATGCAAGTCAATGGATGCGAGAAAAAAATCGAACAGCACTCGCACCATGCGACTGCTGTCTGATTTTTTCGCACCGGTATCCTTTGAAAAGCCGTCAATTCATGTGCGGTGTACAGTAAAATCACACTGACAGGTTATAAAAGAATAGATATACAGTATATACTGTATATATGTATATATAGCAGTGACGTATGCAAAAACTGAAAAGTGGGGCGTGCAAAATTATTCGGCCCTTTTAACTTAATACTTTGTTGCGCCACCTTTTGCTGCGATTACAGCTGCAAGTCGCTTGGGGTATGTCTCTATCAGTTTTGTACATCGAGAGACTGAAATTCTTGCCCATTTTTCCTTGTCAAACAGCTCGAGCTCACTGAGGTTGGATGGAGATCACTTGTGAACAGCAGTTTTCAGCTCTTTCCACAGATTTTCGATTGGATTCAGGTCTGGACTTTGACTTGGCCATTCTAACACCTGGATACGTTTATTTGTGAACCATTCCATTGCAGGTTTTGCTTTATGTTTGGGATCATTGTCTTGTTGGAAGACAAATCTCCGTCCCAGTCTCAGGTCTTTTGCAGACTCCAACAGGTTTTCTTCAAGAATGGTCCTGTATTTGGCTCCATTCATCTTCCTATCAATTTGAACCAACTTCCCTGTCCCTGCTGAAGAAAAGCACGCCCAAACCATGATGCTGCCACCACCATGCTTGACAGTGGGGATGGTGTGTTCAGGGTGATGAGCTGTGTTGCCTTTACGCCAAACATATCGTTTGGTATTGTTGCCAAAAAGTTCGATTTTGGTTTCATCTGACCAGAAAACCTTCTTCCACATGTTTGGTGTGTCTCCCAGGTGGCTTGTTGCAAACTTTAAACGACACTTTTCATGGGTATCTTTGAGAAATGGCTTTCTTCATGCCACTCTTCCATAAAGGCCAGATTTGTGCAGTGTACAACTGATTGTTGTCCTATGGACAGACTTGTCCCACCTCAGCTGTAGATCTCTGCAGTTCATCCAGAGTGATCATGGACCTTTTGGCTGCATCTCTGATCAGTCTTTTCCTTGGTTGAGATGAAAGTTTAGAGGGACGGCAGGGTCTTGGTAGATTTGCAGTAGTATGATACTCCTTCCATTTCAATATGATCGCTTGCACAGTGCTCCTTGGGATGTTTAAAGTTTTGGAAATCATTTTGTATTCAAATCCGGCTTTAAACTTCTCCACAACAGTATCACGGACCTGCCTGTTGTGTTCCTTGGTCTTCATGATGCTCTCTGTGCTTCAAACAGAACCCTGAGACTATCACAGAGCAGATGCATTTATACGGAGACTTGATTACACACAGGAGGATATTTATCATCATTAGTCATTTAGGACAACATTGGATTATTCAGAGATCCACAATGAACTTCTGGAGTGAGTTTGCTGCACTGAAAGTAAAGGGGCCGAATAATATTGCACGCCCCACTTTTTAGTTTTTGTATTTTCACAAAAATTTAAAATAACCAATAAATTTCGTTCAACTTTACAATTGTGTCCCACCAAAAAATAACATTTGGTATCTTTATGTTTGAAGCATGATATGTGGGAAAAGTTGAAAAGTTCCAGGGAGCTGAATACTTTCGCAAGGCACTGTAATAGAATAACTTCATTTTCATGTTTTTAACCCATTATAATCAAAGTGAATTGAAGGTTGACAGCAGAAATCTCTCGGTCTCCACCAGCTACAGAATTGCTAACAAGAACTATCAACTTCTTGTTGACAACCCAGCAGAATTAGCGGGGAGTGATGATCGGCTGATCACTGGCGTGCTGCGGCTGTACTGGTGACATGCTTACATCAAACTCTTGCCTTTGCAGCAGTTACCAGTATTTCTATTTTCATGGTGTATATGTTAGCGGCTTCTCAATTATCCTGTTAAAAGTCCAGTTAAAGCAAAGCTTACAAAATAAATACAATAAAAAAGATGAAAAAACAAATATGGTTCAAAGAGGTTACAAATAACGACTAGGATTCAGTGTTTCTTATTAAAAGAAAATAAACAGGGGAAAAAGAAAATAAATGCATGTAGTTTTAATTTTTTTCATATATGTTCCTTCCATACTGCAGAAGATGTAAATCCTAGAATTCCCTACTACATTCAAAAAAGTCTAGTGAATTTTACTGCAATAAAATGCATATATTAAAAATGAGATAAAGATAAAAATTTCTATACCCAGTACCCCCAAAAATCTGTTCTGGCATTGCCCACTTGTATGCAATGTAAGGAGCGCCGCACATTGTTTGCTGCTGTGGTTTATCACTATTTACAAGAAAAGGAAATAAGTGCAGACTTTGCTCGCGGCAACAATAGGGGTGCTGGATGTCAGACCCCCATCAATCTCATATCAGATAAGTTACTAATATTGCTATGTGCGCTCCTGGACAACTCTTATAATACAAACAAAATGACAAGACAATTCTAACGACAATAATAATACTTGCCTTATATTTAAATAGGTCAGCATTTGCAAATTTGCTAATGTGTCTGGAATTACTTTGATACAATTTTGGTATAAGTTGAGTGCTTCAAGTGACACAAAATGGCAAACTTCTACTGGAACCTCTGTCAGCCTATTCTTGGAAAAATCTATGGAAAAAAAACAATGTTATTAGTATTTTATCATAAATACAAATATCTAACATAGATATAATTTAACACAAATATGGCAGAAATTGTATCGTAAAAAGTCAAATCTTCTGTGCTGTTTTTGGATCATGTCAAGGGACTCTATCATGTCCCCAAACCCTATTAACCTACAAAGATAGAGTAAATCTGAAGGCTAATAGCGGTCCGATGTGGCCCAGCCGCATTATTGAAAGAACAGCTACCAGGCAGAAATGAATTTTATTCCTCACTGGAGCCGCCGGCTTTCAGTCATTGAGGCGTGCATGTAGTGGCTTCAGTCACCGCTCACTATATTGTACGCCCCAGCACTTTGATTGACAGCATGCACTGGGGCTAGCTTACTGCTGGGAGCGGTGATTTTGATCGCTCAATGCACCCCACTATCACTGAAAGCTTGAAGCTCTCAAGAGGAATAAAGTTTATTTTCGCCTTTCAGTAAGGTGGCCGGACAACAATGCACTGCGATTATCCCATAGATTAAATCTATATCTGCTTTTGGGAATATGACAGGTTCCCTTTAAGTCCACCTACACCACTATTTCTGCTTTTTTTTTAATCTTCATGTTTGTGTTCCTTTTAATTAAATCTGCCTAGTAAGACCTGACTTTATACTTTTTGTTCAAATCTTTCCTTTGTGACTCCTGTGCTGATTCTGACTGGTACATACATTATGGAAGGTCCACATATAGACAGCAAGTTCAAGGTCTAAGATGCAGCAACAGGTTCTGTAACACAGTAACTTTACCATTTATGGCCAAGGCTACAAGCACAAAAAGGCAATGGGAAAAAAAAATCCTCAGCTGACGCAGAAGAGATGGCTCATTTCAGAGAGAAAACAAGGAACATAAAAGCAGCAGATTACAGCTGGGAACATACTATGTGCGATATTTATGGAAAATAAATCCTCTGTACTTACCCCATAGATACGCCTCATGAGAGTGAAACTATTAGACCAAAGTCACACTACCATAGAATACGGTCAAGTGCTATGCGAGAAAACATTGCATAGCACTTGGCCCAGTGTTAATCTATGGGGCAGATCACATCAGCATTTATTTTCTCAGCGTATTCGGCGTGCGTGTAAGATTGTCACAGAGACTCGCCAATGCAAGAGTATGGGTGCGAGAAAAAAAAATAGCACAGATCTCGAACCATGCAAGTGCTGGCCAATTTTTACGCACCGATGTCCTTTGAAAAGCCGGCAATTCATGTGCCGCATACAGTAAAATCACAGAGTGACAAGTTAGAATAGAATAGATAGAATAGATATATACACATAGAATACATAGCTATATACCGTACATGTCAGTGACACACCTACACTACCAGTCAAAAGTTTAGGGTCACTTAGAAATTTCCTTATTTTTGAAAGAAAAGCTGTTTTTTTTCCAATGAAGCTAACATTAAATGATTCAGAAATACACTCTATACAGTGTTAATGTGGTAAATGACTATTCTAGCGGCAAACGTCTAGTTTGTAATGCAATATCTTCATAGGTGTATAGAGGCCCATTTCCAACAACCATCACTCCAGTGTACTTATGGTATTTTGTGTTCGCTAACTGTGTAAGAAGGCTAATAGATGGTTAAAATATCCTTTAAAACCCTTGTGCAAGTATGTTAACACAGCTGAAAACCGTTTGGTTGATTAGAGAAGCTATAAACCTGACCTTCCTTTGAGCTTGTTGAGAATCTGGAGCATTACATTTGTTGGTTCCATTAAACTCTCAAAATGGCCAAAAAAAAAGAACTTTCTTGTGAAACTCGACAGTCTATTCTTGTTCTTAGAAATGAAGGCTATTCCATGCGAAAAATTACCAAGAAACTGAAGAATTCATACAATGGTGTGTAGTACTCCCTTTAGAGGAGTGCACAAACAAGCTCTAACCAGAGAAGAAAGACAAGTGGGAGGCCCCGCTGCACAACTGAGCAACAAGACAAGTACATTAGAGTCTTTAGTTTGAAAAATTGACGCCTCACAGGTCCTCAACTGGCAGCTTCATTAAACAGTACACATTAAACGCCAGTGTCAACATCTACAGTGAAGAGGCGATTTGGGGATGCTGGCCTTCAGGGCAGATTGGCAAAACAAAAGCCATATTTAAGACTGGCTTAAATGAAAGGAAAAGATTAATATGGGCAAAAGAACACAGACATTGGACAGAGGAATATTGGCTTTTGTTTTGCCAATCTGCCCTGAAGGCAAGCATCCCCAAATCGCCTCTTCACTGTAGATGTTGACACTGGCGTTTAATGTGTACTGTTTAATGAAGCTGCCAGTTGAGGACCTGTGAGGCGTCAATTTTTCAAACTAAAGACTCTAATGTACTTGTCTTGTTGCTCAGTTGTGCAGCGGGGCCTCCCACTTGTCTTTCTTCTCTGGTTAGAGCTTGTTTGTGCACTCCTCTAAAGGGAGTACTACACACCATTGTATGAATTCTTCAGTTTCTTGGTAATTTTTCGCATGGAATAGCCTTCATTTCTAAGAACAAGAATAGACTGTCGAGTTTCACAAGAAAATTCTTTTCTTTTGGCCATTTTGAGAGTTTAATGGAACCAACAAATGTAATGCTCCAGATTCTCAACAAGCTCAAAGGAAGGTCAGGTTTATAGCTTCTCTAATCAAACAAACGGTTTTCAGCTGTGTTAACATACTTGCACAAGGGTTTTAAAGGGTATTTTAACCATCTATTAGCCTTCTTACACAGTTAGCGAACACAAAATACCATAAGTACACTGGAGTGATGGTTGTTGGAAATGGGCCTCTATACACCTATGAAGATATTGCATTACAAACTAGACGTTTGCCGCTAGAATAGTCATTTACCACATTAACACTGTATAGAGTGTATTTCTGAATCATTTAATGTTAGCTTCATTGGAAAAAAAATGGGTTTTCTTTCAAAAATAAGGAAATTTCTAAGTGACCCTAAACTTTTGACCGGTAGTGTATATATATATATATTTCATAGATACATAGAAGAAAAGCCGGTAATTCATCTGCCGGGTTCTGTAAAATCACTGCAGGAGCCGACAGGATAGAAGAGATGGATTACACACAGTAAATACGAATAGAATAGGTAGATATACAGATGTCAATGACAAATACAATTAGTATAGTGTGTGCAAATTACTGTACATGTAATTAAACTCTTTCCAACATCGGGGGTAATAGTACGCCGATGTCGGACTCCCTCCCTTTAATGTGAGCTCCGGCGCTGAGCCCACATCTTTTCCGGCACATGTCAACTGCTTTGAACAGTTGATGTTATGATCTGCTACAAGCACTAAGGAAAGGTGGGAATTCTGTCCCTACAATAGGACTGAGCTGGATCCCTACGATGTAACGGGGGACCTGATCCTGCGACCAGACCCGCTAAAGTCCTCAGCTAGTCTGAACGAAGACCTATAGTTGCGAGGGAGGAATCCCTACAAGATCTAGGGACTGGGTGAAAAGGTGGACACCTCCTAACAGAAAGTGTAGCAGGGAATATAAAACAGAAAACAAATACTAAGAGATCCTAAGATCAAGCAAAACTGACAGAGTAAGGCACCTAAGCACCCGGCTAGCTTAAGAGTAGATAATACAATGAAGTCCAGCAAAGCCAGAAGGGCGGAGCCAGACTAAATAGGGAAAAAAGGTCATGTGACCAGCAAACTGAAACAAAATCTAACAAGAGGGTTCTAACAGTACCCTCCCTTCTAAGAGGATCCTCCGGATCCCCTAGGATTTAGGCTTATCCGGAAACCTCTTGTGAAATGCTCTGACAAGTCTAGACGCAGAAACATCATCCGCCCTCACCCATGAGTTATCCTCGGGTCCATAACCCTTCCAAGCGACGAGGTACTGCAAACTCCCTCTATACCGTCTAGAATTTAGGATGCGGGAAATCTCATATTGCCCGTCCTCCACCACCAGGGGAACAGTGGCCGAGACGTCTCCATCTGAGACCTCAGCTTTTTTCAAGAGAGAAACATGAAACACCGGATTAATCTTCCAGGAGGTAGGAAGCTCCAACTTAACAGCAGATTGGTTAATAACCTGAAGCACATTAAAGGGCCCTACAAACTTGGGACCCAATTTCTTAGACGGAATCCTCAAGTGCAGATTCTTAGAGGACAACCAAACCATGTCACCAATAGCAAACAAAACCTCTTGTCGTTTTCTATCAAAATACACTTTGGATCTTTTGTTAGCCTCCTGAAGATTACCACGTACATCAGTCCAAACTCTCTCCAAAACACCAGAAAAATTCTCCTCTTCAGGTATAGCCGATCCCAACTTGGAAAATGACCCAAAAGACGGATGTCTCCCAGTACAACAAAAAAAAGGCGAACAACCAGCAGAAGCGGATGTATGATTGTTAAGAGCAAACTCAGCAAGTGGCAGAAACTCAGACCACCCCTCTTGATTATCAGTCACAAAACAACGCAAGAACTGCTCAACATCCTGTTTTTTCCTTTCTGTCTGGCCATTAGACTCAGGATGATATCCGGATGAAAACGACAAATGAACTCCCAACCTGTCACAAAAGGCGCGCCAAAAACGAGCCACAAACTGAGGTCCCCTATCAGAAACAATGTCAGTAGGAACACCATGTAGTCTGACTATTTCCTTGACAAAGGCCTTAGCGAGAGTCTTAGCGCAGGGCAGTTTGATGAAAGGAACCAAGTGACACATCTTGCTAAAACGGTCCACGACCACCCAGATGACAGTGAAACCCTCAGAGGGGGGAAGGTCAGTAATAAAGTCCATAGCCAAATGTGTCCAAGGTGCAATAGGGACCTCCAAAGGGCAAAGCAACCCCGCAGCAGGAGAATGAGAAGACTTAGATCTAGCACACACAGTGCATTGGCGCACCCACTTAATGACTTCCTTCTGCCATCCTGGCCACCAAAAACTGCGACCTACAAGTCTCTTGGTCTCAGAGATTCCAGGATGACCTGCCAACCGAGAGTCATGACATTCATCAAACAAATCTCTCCTCAGGGTACCAGGCACAAACAACCTCCCATGCGGCATGTTAGATGGGGCATTCTCCTGTGCTTTAAGAATCTCATCTTCCAACACGGAGTCCAAAACAGCAATAACAACCCCCTCTTGCAAGATGTTTTCCTCCTCCTCCTCAGTACCCACCATAGGAGAAAAGCTGCGAGACAAAGCATCAGCTTTAACATTTTTAGTACCTGGGATGTAAGTAACGGTAAAATTAAACCGTGAGAAAAACAGTGCCCACCTAGCCTGACGGGCATTCAAGCGTTTGGCAGCATCAAGGTAGATCAGATTTTTATGATCGGTGAAGACTTGAACGGGAAATTCCGCTCCCTCCAAAAAATGACGCCAGTGTTCAAATGCGAGTTTAATTGCCAACAATTCCCGATTACCGATATCATAATTTAGTTCAGACTCAGAAAATTTCTTTGAAAAAAAAGCACAGGGATGTACTCCATCCGTCTTTGCCTGAGACAACACCGCGCCGACCCCCACAGAAGAAGCATCAACCTCAACCAAAAATGGTTTAGTCACATCAGGCTGCGTAAGGATGGGAGCAGAGCTGAACCTCTCCTTTAGCAACACAAAAGCCTCAATGGCCTCAGTAGTCCACTGAACCGCATCAGCACCTTTCCTGGTGAGATCGGTCAGAGGTTTTGCAATCACAGAAAATTTTTTTATGAATTTTCTATAATAATTGGCAAACCCCAAAAACCTCTGTATTGATTTCACACCAATAGGTCTAGGCCAATCCTGCACAGCTTGCACTTTCACCGGGTCCATCTCAAAACCTTCACTGGAGACAATGTAGCCCAAAAAACTAAGTCTCTGTACAGCGAACTCACATTTTTCTAGTTTGGCAAGAAGTGAATTATCACTCAGTAACTGAAATACTTCACGCACACTCCTCCAATGAGACTCCAAATCCGGTGAATAAATCAAAATGTCATCCAAATACACAACCACACTTCTGCCGATCAAAGGTCTAAGGATGTCATTAATAAGATTCTGAAAAAATGCCGGAGCACTGGAAAGTCCAAAGGGCATGACCAGATTCCAAAATGACCCAGTGGAGTGTTAAACGCAGTCTTCCATTCATCCCCCTCCTTCATGCGCAACAAATTGTATGCCCCTCGAAGATCAATTTTCGAGAACCACTTGGCCCCCACTAACTGATTAAACAAATCAGGAATCAATGGCAGTGGGTAAGGATTGCGTACAGTAATCTTATTAATTTCACGAAAGTCTAGACAAGGCCGTAAACCGCCGTCCTTTTTTTTAACAAAAAAAATCCAACCGCCACAGGAGATTTGGAAGGCCTAATGTGACCGGCGGCCAAGCTTGTCTGTATGTATTCCTCCAAAGCCTTTCTCTCAGGAATAGTCAAATTAAATAAACGACTTTTAGGAAGAGTCGCTCCAGGGACAAATTCAATTGCACAATCATATTCTCTATGAGGAGGCAATACCTGCGATTCCTTATCAGAAAAAACTTTCCAAAAATCCTGAATAGGTACAGGTAACTCCCCCTTAACTACAGCAGCAATACGCCCGTTACAACACTTGTCATAACACTTAGGACTCCAGGACTTAATTTCATTGGTAGACCAATCCAGTACCGGATTGTGCAATTTTAACCAGGGTAACCCCAAAATCACCGGAGAAGGTAAATTATTCAAAACTACCAAATCCAAATTCTCTTGATGAACACCATTAATAGTAAGAGGAAATTCACAGATATGGTGAGTAACATTTTTCAAGTGAGAACCATCCACAGACACCACATTAATAGGAGAAGATAGAAGTTTGGGTTTTAATTTTAGTTTTTCCAAAAATTTCCCATCAATCACATTGAGAGTTGAACCACAATCCACAAATACCCAAAACTCTATTAATTCCTCCTCAACAGCAGTGGTAGCAGAAAGAAAGACACCTTTATTGTTTAAACAAGCTATGCGGGCAAAACTGACCTAATTTTTTTTTCTCTCTTTATTCATTCGAAGCGCACAGTTCTTAATGAAATGCTCAGATTTACCACAGTAGAAACACAAACCTTGAGCAAATCTGCGTTCTTTTTCTCGAGAGTGAGGTGTCATTGCTCCAATTTCCATCGGCTCTGCAATGTCAGTACATTCCTTCTCCAAACTTGGAGCTGACAAGGCAGATTTACTCTCATTAACCCTTGCACGCAGTCTCCTATCCACCCGTATGGCTAATTGCATAGCCTCTTGCAAGTTACCAGGTATGGGATAAGCAATCAGCAAATCTTTAACCCTTTCACTTACCCCTGCAAGAAATAAACTTTTCAAAGCTGAATCGTTCCAGCCCACCTGAGCGGACCACCTTCGGAAGTGAGTACAATATTTTTCCACATTACCTGATCCCTGTCTCAAACGTCTCAATTCTGTCTCAGCTGATGAAACACGATCCGGATCGTCATACAATAACCCCAAAGCAGAAAAAAAACTATCCACTGATCTAAAGCATGGATCACTAGGCAGCAGAGAAAAGGCCCAGTCCTGAGGTTCTTTGCGCAAAAGTGACATTATGAACCCTATGCGCTGTGATTCATCACCAGGGGATCTGGGTCTCAAACGGAAATACAAGCAAGCATTTTTAAAAGAAAAAAAATCTTGTTGTTCACCAAAAAATAAATCAGGCAAACGTACCTTTGGCTCCACGAAATCAGCTCCAGAACAACTACTCACGTGTTGCTGGATTTCAGCCACCTCCAGAGAGAGTCGCTGCAGGTGTTGAG
>JARQOD010000002.1:143105738-143210778 GCA_033576555.1 Oophaga sylvatica
ATACAACTGTTTGGAGGCCGCGATCCTCTGTTGGTACCAACATGAATGAGTTCTTCACAGATCTTCAGTAACATCTGTAGACTAGAGAACAAACCTCTCGCAGGAAAAAAACAAAAACGAAAACCTGGAACTTCATGCCATGCCTACTTAACTGAGCAGCTTCTCCCAGACCATTGCCAGACGTACTTTCATCTTGTGAGGTTTGTGCTCCCTGTGCCCTGAGTTCTATATGCTTGATCTGTTGCCTGACCTTGGACTTCGTTCTGACCATCCGCCTGTTTAACCCCTTCAGCTCTGATCCGTTATCCTCCCAGTACTCTGACCTTGGAACGTTACCTGACTACGCTTTTGTCTCTTCCTTCTGTTTATGACGTACCCTCCTGGCTTCTGACATTGGACTCCCTGACCACTCTGACTCACGGTTTAGCCATGTGAAGTGACTAGCGTCACAAGCTATGAGGATCTGAAAAAAAAGAATTGTTGTTCTACATAAAGTTGGCCTTGGCTATAAGACAATTGCCAAAACCCTGACACTGAGCTGCAGGACGGTGGGCAAGATCATACAGTGGTTTAACAAGACAGGTTCCACTCAGAACTGGCCTCACCATGGTCGGCCAAAGAAGTTGAGAGCACGTGCTCAGCGTCATATCCAGAGGTTGTCTTATCACAATAAATGTATGAGTGCTGCCAGCATTGCTGCAAAGGTTAAAGGTGTGGGTGGTCAGCCTGTCAGTGCTCCGACCATATGCTGCACACTGCAGCAAAATGGTCTGAATTGTTTTGTCCCAGATGGAAGCCTCGTCCTCCATTGCCTTGCTAAAGAAACTGAGGGTAAGGCTAAGTTCACACGTTGCGGAATTGCCGCGGAAATTTCCGCGGCAATCCCGCACTTCTCCCGCAGGAAATACGCACGTTTTTTGTATGCTGATTCCCGCCAGAATAATAGCGTTTTGCAAGCGTAATTAGCTTGCAGAATGCTAGCGTTTTCCTAGCGATCTGTAGCATCGCTTGGAAAACTGATTGACAGGTTGGTCACACGAGTCAAACATAGTGTTTGACAAGTGTGACCAACTTTTTACTATTGATGCCGCCTATGTCGCATCAATAGTAAAAAGATCTAATGTAAAAATAATAAAAAAAAATAATAAATAATGATATTCTCACCTTCCGGCGGCCCCCGCAGCCTTCCCGCCTTCAGCGACGCTCCCGGCAACTCCCGGTCCCAAGAGTGCTTTGCGACAAATCACACTGATGACGTAGCATCTCGCGAGACCGCTATGCCATCTGGGTGATTCTCGCAAAGGACTCTTGGGACCGGAAGTTGCCGGGAGCGTCGCTGAAGGCGGGAAGGCTGCGGGGGCCGCGGGAAGGCTGCGGGGGCCGCCGGAAGGTGAGAATATCATTATTTTTTATTTTAATTATTGTTTTACCAGGGATATGGTACCCAGGGCCTGGAGGAGAGTCTCCTCTCCTCCAGACCCTGGGTACCATCGCACATGAACCGCTTACATTGCGCATGGTGGGCATAGCCACATGCGGAAAGTAAGCGGTTCAATGCATTCCTATGGCGGCGGAATCACCGCGATTACGCTAAATTAATGAACATGTTGCTATTTTTTCCGCGAAGCGTTTTTTTCGCGGAAAAAAACGCAACATGTGGCCAAAACATGCGGAATCAATTAACATGTATAGGATGCTTAATGCTTGCGTTTTTATCGCGTTTTTACCGCGGAAAACCGCGGAAAAACCGCGAAAAAAACGCAATTATTCCTGATCGTGTGCACTTAGCCTAAAGGTGCTGGACTGTGGGACATTCTGAAATGAAAGGTGGAGGAATACAAGGTCTCTAACATCCACGAGCTCCGTGATGCCGTCATGGAGGAGTGTAAGAGGATTCCAGTGGCAACCTGTCAATCTCTAGTGAACTCCATGCCCAAGAGAGTTAAGGCAGTGCTTGAAAATAATGCTGGCCACACGAAATATTGACACTTTGGGCACAATTAGGCCATTTTTACTTAGGGGTGCACTCATTTTTGTTGCCAGAGGTTTAGACATTAATGACTGTGTTGAATTATTGAGAAGGCACACCAAATTTACACTGATATAAAAGCTATACACTGATTACTTTACATTGTTGTCCCATGAAAATATGTAACAAAATACTTACAAAAATGTGAGTGGTGTACTCACTTTTGTGATATACTGTATCTATATATACACACACATATAGTTACATATATTAGATATACTGGTAACTGTGATTTTAGTGGGAATGCGTTCTGCATTCATCTTTCTTCTATTCAACTTACAAACTAATAATAGGTAACGCTCAGGAAAGGAGCAGGTTCAATGTTCAAGTAAAACCTTGAAATAATTATACTTTTATTCCCTGCGAATTCAGAAGGAGCATTGTGTTAGCGTTCATATGCCCGGCATTGTGCGATTCCATGCGCTGCAGGATTTGATGATTCGCACATTACTTCCTTCTTAACAATGTTACTATTTTCTTCTATTTTATTAGTTTGCAAAATGCTACAAACTGGAAACAGGAAACTTTGTATAGTAGTAAAGCTACAGTGCATTGTTCCAAATAATTGTAAACCCCACCATTCATTTTATGTGAATAGTTATGTCAGAACATCTCTTTTATAAGTAACAGAAGCACATATAAATCCCTATCCTGGAATTAAGTAACAAAACTAAAAGTTCAAGTGTGGTCGGAGCTAAAACGCAGAATGGCTGGATCTCTTAAAAATAACATTTTCGAAAAAGAAAATCTGGGGTAAGAATAAACAATTGCAACTTTTCGTGTTATATTTTTTGCTATTTATTTTTTTATTTGTTGATTATTCCACTGCACATTTGTTGTGCGATCCAGAGAATCACAGGCAGACATTACTAGTGTGAGTAGTAAACTGCAGCTGAGGCATGTGTTGGAAGAAATACCATATCTTGACAGCAGGGAGCCATGCAGCAGCAATGGACCAACCGGATAGAAATTAAAAAATACAATTATGAGCAATTTTTTTTTTACAAACTTTAGCAACAGAGCCACTTCATAAGTCAACAATGAGGTCATACAAGAAACAATTGTATTTGATAAACTAGTCATACTAATCAAAATACTAACGTGTTAACTAGTGATGAGCGAGCGTGCTCGGATAAGGTGTTATCCGAGCACGCTCGTGTGCTAATGGAGTGTTTTCGGCGTTGACGAATACTATGTTTGAGTCCCCGCAGCCATTCATTTCACCAAATATTGTACTGAGAAACAGGAAAAGAATTCCAAATGAGACGAAATAATAAAAAAATAATGCAATTCCACCATCGTTTTTGGAATTCTATTTAATGATGTTAATTGTGCAGTACAGATCACTAGGCAATGTGGTTTCTAGGTCAGTATGATTACAGTGATACCAGATATTCATAATAAAAAAAATAGTAAAAAATTCTTAACTATGTAAAAAACTCTAACTTTTAATATTTTTCCAGTAGCAACTGAGCCATATAAGAGCTTGCTTTTTGGTGCGCTGACGGTAGATATTTTTGTATCATTTTGGGGTACACGCTACGATTTGATCGCTTTTCATTGCATTTTTTAAGGGTCTTTCAGTGACCGAAAAATCTGCAATTTAGGCATTTTTATTTTTTTTATTTTCAATATTTCTTATACAGGTTTGTAAGGATTCTGGATTTTCCATTGAGCCTGTTTGCCCTTGTCCAGGATGGAGTCTTGTACCTCGCCCTGTCCTGGAACTTCCTGTCTGTCCTATTTAAGTCCGGCTCAGGAGATCCTCCTTGCATGAGTATTTTGTTGCTGCTGGCTTCTGAGCTTCCTTCTGGTCTGCTTCTGGAGTTCCTGCTACTGCTGCTCGGTGCTCTGCCTCTCCACTTACAGCTGCCTTCAGCCCTTTGTGCGGCTTCCTGATCCTGGCTGATGTTACTTACTGTCCAGACTTCTAGGTTGGAGATACTCATCTCTGGAACTGCTGTGGTCAGTAAGAGACTCTGATATCGTTATCACCTTATTGGACTGTGTTCTGTGTGGGCTGCGGTGCTGGACTTGAGCGGGACTTTTCAGCCCTAAAGGTACATTTAGTAACCTTCTCCTATTAATGCTCCACCTGTGTATTGCTGGACTTCTACGTTAAGTGCTGTGTACACTCTTGCTCATATTATTGCTGGACTTCTACGTTAAGTGTTGTGCGCACTCTTGCTCATATATTTGCTGGACTTCTACGTTAAGTGCTGTGCGCACTGTTGCTCATATTATTGCTGGACTTCTACGTTAAGTGCTGTAGGTACTTTTGCTTCATATTACTGCTGTTCACTTCGTTACTATTGCAGGAAGATCTCTGTTAGATTTGGTTCAATTTCTTATTTTGTTAAATACACTTGTTTGCCTCAGCTTTGGTCTCAGTTTCTTTTATCACACGCAATTAGATTCCATAGTACCCACATAATTATTACAAGATTAAACAAACGCATTGTTTTGATAGATCAGATTTTTATAGGCGAAGCGATACCAAATATGTATTTATTTTTTTATTTCTAACTGCAGAAAAGCGTTAGGATTCAAATTTTGAGTGTATTTTTGATCTTTTTTACAAATATATATAAATTATTGTATATTTTTATTTAAATTATGGGACTTGAATCTGATATACAGTATTGCAGTATAGAAGGCAAATATTGGTCTCCTTTAAAATCCAGCGACAGGCTAGGCTTCACAGGAGCACCAACATGGCAGCAACCGGGGAATTCAGCAGGACCCTGGCAACCCATTGGCACCCCATGATCGCATGATGTTGGGTCACTGGGTGATAGAAATAGATGCACAAGCAAGATCCATCAGCTTAAATGCTGCTGTCCGTGATTGTCAGCGGTATTTAAGGAGCTAACTGCATCGACCTGAGCTGGCTATAAATCGCTACTGTTAAGAGGCAGATGGAAAACATAATCTCAGACTAAAAGCTCAAATATGCATGGCAGTAATGTAGTCCAATAAGGAGCTACAAAATAGGGGGGGGGAAAGAAAAGGGCAATTGCCCTATGGCACTCCACTGCAAACTCATAAACACAAGAAAATTGGAGAAAAACGCCAAAAACTAATATATAAATATTTATTAATACCAATAGTCATATATCTCAATAATCATAAGTAAATACATACATAAATACGTAGCTCGATAAGTGGTTTGAAATGGCATGCGTGATGTTACTAGATGTAATTTATGCCTGTGGTACATAGGACAGCAGGGTAAGATGGGCAAATAAGTCATAAATATATAGTCAGATACTCAATAGCATAATGTGCCCCACTAGATTAAACAGTTAATACGCAGCAAAGAATTGTCCCAAAGAAAACACGTATTGTAGTAATTGCAAGTGCACACAGAGAAAGGGTCCGGATTCCCAAGCTCATGACAATTAGTGCGGTTCAATGCTGCTGCCTAAATAAATGATATAACTCACCCATACTGGCACTAAGACCCAGGAACGCGCCCCGACGCGCGTTTCGCACTGGCTTCTTCGGGGTGTTCCTGGGTCTTAGTGCCAGTATGGGTGAGTTCTATCATTTATTTAGGCAGCAGCATTGAACCGCACTAATTGTCATGAGCTTGGGAATCCGGACCCTTTCTCTGTGTGCACTTGCAATTACTACAATACGTGTTTTCTTTGGGACAATTCTTTGCTGCGTATTAATATGTTTAATCTAGTGGGGCACATTATGCTATTGAGTATCTGACTATATATTTATGACTTATGTGCCCATCTTACCCTGCTGTCCTATGTACCACAGGCATAAATTACATCTAGTAACATCACGCATGCCATTTCAAACCACTTATCGAGCTACGTATTTATGTATGTATTTACTTATGATTATTGAGATATATGACTATTGGTATTAATAAATATTTATATATTAGTTTATGGCGTTTTTCTCCAATTTTCTTGTGTTTATGTGTTAAGAGGCAGATGTCGGCTGTATAAGGCTAGTTTCACACTAGCGTTACTCAGAGCTGCGGAAGGCTGCAGACTTCCTCTGTGAAGCTCTGCCCACTGCTGCACCTCCTCCAGTCAGCTCCGCCCACGTCTGCATGCGACCTGCGTACCTTTCTTTAACATTGGGTACGCAGGCCGCGTGGCTGTATGCGGATGCCTCTGCATGCGTCGTTTTGACAATGCGGCAAAAAAAAACTAATTCCAACAAGGCACATTCGACGCGGGTTGCCGCATCGTCAAAACGACACATGCGGACGCATCCTCATACCGCCGCAAGGCCTGGGTACCCAATGTTAAAGATAGGTACGCAGGCAGCATGCAGATATATGTGAAGCTGACCGGAGGAGATGTGGCAGTGGGCGGAGCTTCACGGAGGAAGTCCGCAGCCCTGCGCAGTTCTGAGGAACGCTAGTGTGAAACTAGCCTAACACAGTTGGCATCTACTTTGTGTGAAGTAATGGTACATCATGGAGCATAAAGGGTTAAGGTATACGTTAAGACATGTATGCTAAATGGATGTCTCACAGCAGGAGTCATCACCCAGCGTGTTATTCACCAGCCAGACGAGGGTCTTAATCGACACTTTTTCTGTCTATCTGCGTGTTCTGTGTTTAGCTTTCCAAGTGTACAAAGTAAATATACATGAAAAATGTGGTACGAAAGGAAAATAATCTATCACAAATTGTTTTAGCTGAATGATACTTTGGTCCTCCCTTGTGACACCAGGGAGTTTTGTTCGTTGCGTTCTGATGAGTTGTCATTAATCGGGAATTTAATGATAACATTTAGACAAACGTAAGTTTCACATACACATGAAACAATTGCCTTTTAGAGTCTAATTCAGCTTTTAGAATTAGGTAACAGGTAATAGGTTTCACTTTATCAGTTAAAGGTTGGGTTTCCCCTATCATAATTAAACTGTGGAATTCCCCTGAAATCCCCTGTATGTTGTAACAGTTTAAGAAAATATTGCACAAAATTGTTTAACAAACATTAATTTACTATGGTCATAATTACTCAAATAGAACTGTTTACAAGTTGTAATTTTATTGTTTATTAGCTTATTAAATGCAAACTAAACTCCTTAATGACCGCCAATATGTCTTTTTACTGACCTGAGATATAAGAGGATATCATCCCCATACAGGTGACAATCCAGCAGCTGTCGGCTGTACACTATAGCTGACAACTTTCTGCATCAGCCGCGATCAGTGTTGTCACCGTCCATATCTGTTTAACCCCTTAGATGCTGCTGTCAATAGTGACTACATCATATAAATGGTTAACAGAGTGTGGCTTCTCCCTCTTTACCCCCATCAGCACCCTGAGATCATGATTGTGTGGTCCTGATGTTTGCCATGGCAATTCATGACCAAATAGCGGCCTTAGAGTCTGCCGGCAGTAATAACATGTTCAGACGTTAACGACATTTGGGTGGTAAAGATACACTTTTTCATTCCTGTCATGTCACTTTGCATTAATTCTTGATAAGCACCTGAAGGGTTAATAAACTACCTGACAGCAGTTTTCAACATGTCAAGGGGTGTTGTTCTTCAAATGGTATCACTTTTGGGGTGTTTCCAATATATAGGACCCCTAAAGTTACTTCAAACCTGGATAGATCTCGAAAAAAAATTATTTTGGAAATTTCCTTGGAAAAATTGCAGCTACATTTTTAAACCTTCTAAAAGGCTAACATGATAAAATAATATTTTACAAATGTAACTGTTAGGCTATGTGCACACGTTCAGGATTATTTGCGTTTTTTTAGTGTTTCTGCGGCGGTTTTCTGCTGCAAAAATGCTTAAAAAACACATGCATTAAGCATCCTATTAATAGAATGCATTCTGCAATTTTTGTGCAGATGCGGAAAAATACGCATCGCGGAAAAAAACGCAACATGTTCATTCTTTTTCTGGAATCTTGGCGATTCCAACGCCATAGGAATCCATTGAACCGCTTACTTTCCACATGTGGCTATGCCCACCATGCGCAAAGTAAGCGGTTCATGTGCGGATGGTACCCAGGGCCTGGAGGAGAGGAGACTCTCCTCCAGGCCCTGGGTACCATATCCCTGATAAAACAATAAAATAAAAAATAGTGATATTCTCACCTTCCGGCAGCCCCCACAGCTTTCCCACTCCACAGCGACGCTCCCGGCAACTCCCGTTCCCAGGGATGCCTTGCGACAATGACCCCAGATGACGTGGCGGTCTCGCGTGATGCTACGTCATCTGGGGTCATTGTCGCTAAGCATCCCTGGGAACGGGAGTTGCCGGAGCATCACGAGGACCAGGAAGGCTGCGGGGGCCGCCGGAAGGTGAGAATATCATGATTTTTTATTTTTTTAATTATTTTTAACATTAGATCTTTTTACTATTGATGTGGCATAGGCGGCATCAATTGTAAAAAGTTGGTCACACATGTCAAACACTATGTTTGACTCGTGTGACCAACTTGTCAATCAGTTTTCCAAGCGATGCTACAGATCGCTTGGAAAACGCTAGCATTTGCAAGCTAATGTCATGTGTGCATCGCCACGAAGATCGTCGCGGTTGCACATTCTGACTTCTCACAGCTGAGTTGCTGTTTCTTTGTGTTTGGCAGTTAGGGAGTTAATTCTGTCTGTGCTCAGTTCTGGGACTGGGTGCAGTTTCTCCCGGCTGCAATTAATTATTTGTTGATTGGTTTTCTTTAAATCTCTGGTTGTCTGTGTTGGGAGTTGCCAGTGAAATTCTTCATGCAGACCACAGTTAGGATTGTATCTGTATAGACTTAAGTTAAAGAGCTCCTTAGTTGTTTTAAGCTCACCTTGCTTAGAGTTTAATATCCCAGATCATTTATGTTCCTTCTGTGTTTGAGTGTGTATGCAAGTCTGTGTTTTCTCCAGTCTGTCTTATATGTCTAATCTGTGTATTTAGCAGAGATCAGCCCATATCCCTTTGGTGGTAATCAGAATCCTTCTTAGGACTGATTACAGGGTTCAGGGACTGATAGGAGACAGGGTTAGGCTGGAGACTTGGACCTCTGAACCATTATCAGTACCTCCAAGGTGAGGGATTAGTTAGGACCCCAGTTTAGGGTCAGGTTAGACCCCCGGTCCTCCTCTTTCCTGTGACAGTGTATCAAGTCCTCAAGATTAACCCTGAGTTCAACGGATATCATGTCAGGTAAATCTATTCTATATTTACATGCTGATGTTGCTAATCTATATGTTGTATAGAGTGTTGTTCTTTTAAGAATAGTTTACTGACATCGTACACATATCATAAGACCGCGTGACATTTTCACTGGCCCATAAAATTATTCCCAGTTGCCATGGATCCAGTAGCCCAGCTGGCTCTGCAGTTGCAGGGATTATCCATGGAGCTGACGGACATTAAGTCCAAAGTTTTGTCTCCCTCGGAGCAAACCAGATTTGAACCTAAAGTAGCTCTCCCGGACAGGTTCACTGGTGGGCGAGACAAATTTTTTACCTTCAGGGAAGCATGTAAATTGTATTTTCGGCTTCGGCCTCGATCATCAGGGAGTGAAGAGCAGAGAGTGGGAATTGTTATCTCGCTCCTACAAGGGGACCCTCAATCCTGGGCCTTCTCCCTTCCTCCGGGATCCCCGGCTCTACAGTCAGTAGATCGATTTTTTACTGCCCTGGGTTTGGTATATGATGACCCAGATCGGGTCTCTCTTGCTGAGACAAAATTACGTAAGATACAGCAGGGAGATCGTCCGGCAGAGGAATTTGCTTCTGAGTTCCGTAGATGGGCCACAGATACTCAGTGGAATGACCCAGCTCTTAGAAGCCAGTTTTGTCATGGGCTTTCTGACAAATTAAAGGACGTTTTGGCTCAGTATGATTCTCCTCCATCACTGGAGGCTGCTATGGCCCTAGCTATCCGTACTGATAGACGGCTCCGGGAGAGGTGCGAGGTAACTCCGCCCCCTGTTGTTACTCCACCTACTACTAAAGTCCTTTATGTTGAGGTTCCCCTTGTCTGTTCGGAGGAGCCTATGCAGTTGGGAGGGACATCATTTCGTAGAGGGGATTGGCGGTACGCCGCAGGACTAGAAGGTGTTTCTTCTGCGGGAAAGAGGGACATTTTGTTGGGGGATGTCCATCCCGTGCCTTGTTGAGCAAAAAGTCGCCGGAAAACTGTTAATCCCAGGTTTGTGGTGGACGACAACCTGGGAGTATGTATTTCGTTCGCTAGTTCTTCTCAGTTCCTTGTACCAGTGGAGGTGGTGGTTGGTACGAGAGTGGAGAGATTTTCTGTTCTTCTTGATAGTGGGTCCGGGGCTAATCTGGTTGACGCTCAGTTTGCTCAGGCTCAAGGTATGCATCTGAGTGTATTGGTCAAACCGATCCCTATATTCTCCATTGATGCCAGGCCTCTCGGCCAAGGTAGCTTTGTTCATGAGGTTCATAACATTGACCTTCGGGTAGGGGCAATACATAGGGAACTATTATCTTGTTATGTGTTGGAGGGTCTACCTACTCCTATTGTGTTGGGACTTCCTTGGTTGGTTAAACATAACCCTGTGATTAATTGGCAGTCCAGAGATATAAGCCAATGGGGTGAGTTTTGCAAAAGTAACTGCATGAACACAGTCATCAGTGCGGTCGTGCCTAGTACTTTGCCTCCTTTTTTGGAGGACTTTGGGGATGTGTTCTCTGAGGAGGGGTGTCAGGAGTTGCCTCCTCATCGCGTGTATGACTGCTCTATTAATTTACTTCCTGATGCTAAGTTACCTAAAGCTAGGTTATATAACCTTTCTGGTCCTGAGAGGCAGGCTATGAAAGATTATATTTTGGAAAGTCTGGCCAAAGGGCATATTAGACCTTCATCTTCCCCAGTGGCCACGGGGTTCTTCTTTGTGAAGAAAAAAGATGGAGGCCTACGCCCTTGCTTGGATTTCCGCGAACTTAATCGGATTACTGTTCGAGATCCGTATCCACTCCCTCTGATTCCTGATCTCTTCAATCAAATTGTTGGCGCCAAATGGTTCTCTAAATTGGATCTCAGGGGGGCGTATAATCTGATTAGGATAAAAGAGGGGGATGAGTGGAAAACGGCGTTTAACACGCCGGAGGGACATTATGAGAACCTTGTCATGCCTTTTGGTCTGACTACTGCACCAGCAGTATTCCAACATTTTGTTAATGACATTTTTCGTCATCTGGTGGGGCTGTTTGTGGTCGTATATTTGGATGACATTTTAATTTACTCACCAGATCTTGTGTCTCACCAGGAGCATGTGAGACAGGTGTTGCAGATCTTGCGAGACAATAAACTATACGCCAAACTGGAAAAGTGTGTATTCGCCGTACAGGAACTTCAGTTTTTGGGTTTCTTGGTGTCAGCCTCCGGTTTCCGTATGGACCCTGAAAAGGTGAGAGCAGTGCTTGAATGGGATCAGCCAGAGGATCTTAAGGCTCTGCAGCGTTTTCTGGGGTTTGCTAACTACTACCGGAAATTTATTTGTAATTTCTCATCTGTTGTCAAACCTCTCACTGACATGACAAGAAAAGGGACGGATTTTTCGAAATGGTCGGACAAAGCTTGCCAAGCTTTTTCCTCTTTGAAAAAATGTTTTGCTTCGGCACCCGTTCTCATCCAACCAGATGCATCACAGCCGTTCGTTGTGGAGGTGGACGCGTCTGACGTAGGGGTGGGTGCAATATTGTCCCAGGGTCCGTCCCCTGGTAAATGGCATCCGTGCGCTTTCTTTTCTAAAAAATTGTCGTCCGCCGAAAGGAATTATGATATCGGCAATAGGGAACTTTTGGCCATTAAGTTGGCTTTTGAAGAATGGCGTCACTTTTTGGAGGGGGCAGTCCACCCGGTCACCGTCATTACTGATCACAAGAACCTGCTGTATTTGGAATCTGCTAAGCGTCTGAATTCCAGACAAGCTCGATGGTCGTTGTTTTTTACCAGGTTTAATTTTGTTGTCACTTATCGCCCTGGATCTAAGAATGTTAAGGCGGATGCCTTGTCTCGCAGTTTCCCAGGGGCTGGGAAAATGGATGACCCGATTCCTATCCTTCAGGAGGGGGTGGTAGTGTCGGCTGTATGTTCTGAGCTTGAGGAGGAGGTGTTAGAGGCTCAGGGGGACGCCCCTGCAGGACCTCCAGGGAGACTGTTTGTCCCAAATCAGTTGAGACAAAAGGTTATTGAGGCACATCATAATTCTGCTTTAGCAGGACATCCAGGGAGTAAGGCTACTTTAGATCTCCTTTCTCGCCGGTTTTGGTGGCCTAACGTTAATAAAGATGTTTTAACTTTTGTCGCGTCCTGTGGGGTTTGTGCTCGCTCTAAGACCCCTCATACCCGTCCGTCTGGGACCCTCTTACCCTTGAAACTTCCGGAGCGTCCATGGACTCATTTGTCTATGGACTTCATCACGGACCTTCCTCAGTCGTCAGGGAAGACTGTCATACTGGTGGTTGTTGACAGGTTCAGTAAGATGGCACATTTCATTGCTCTTCCTGCCCTCCCTAATGCTAAAACTCTGGCGCAGGTGTTCATTGGGGAGATTGTGAGACTTCATGGGTTGCCTTCTGATGTGGTGTCAGATAGGGGGTCTCAGTTTGTGTCCAAGTTTTGGAGGGCATTTTGTTTACGTCGGGGGATGCAATTGTCATTTTCCTCGGCTTTTCATCCGCAGACCAATGGTCAGACAGAGCGTCTGAATCAAAGCCTAGAGACTTATCTTCGGTGTTTTGTCTCAGAGAACCAGGAGGACTGGTCTTCTTTCTTGCCTCTGGCAGAGTTCGCTCTTAACAACAGGCGGAGCGAGTCCACTGGTAAGTCCCCGTTTTTTGGGGCATATGGTTTTCATCCCCAGTTTTGTACATTCAATGGGGGGGGCCCTTCTGGGGTTCCTGAGGAGGAGCGTTTCTCGTCGTCACTTGCTTCAGTGTGGAGAGGTGTATTGAATAATCTGAGTGCTATGGGGAACCGTTATAAACGTATGGCTGATAGGAGGAGAGTTTCTGGTCCAGATCTTAATGTGAACGATCTGGTATGGTTGTCTACCAGGAATATAAAACTTAAAGTTCCCTCCTGGAAGCTGGGCCCCAGATTCATCGGGCCGTACAGGATCAGTTCCATAATTAATCCTGTGGCATTTCGTCTGGACCTCCCTCCTACGTTTAAAATCCACAATGTGTTCCACAAGTCATTACTTAAGAGGTACGTGGCACCAGTCATACCATCACCTCTACCTCCTCCTCCAGTGGTGGTCAATGGTAACTTGGAGTTTCAAGTGTCAAAGATCATTGACTCACGTCTGAATCGCCGGTCCCTTCAGTACTTGGTGCATTGGAAGGGGTATGGTCCAGAGGAGAGGACGTGGGTTCCTGCGTCTGACATTAACGCAGATCGTTTGGTGCGGACCTTCCACAGAACTCACCCGGGCAAACCTGGCCCTGAGGGTCCGGAGGCCCCTCGTAGAAGGGGGGTACTGTCATGTGTGCATCGCCACGAAGATCGTCGCGGTTGCACATTCTGACTTCTCACAGCTGAGTTGCTGTTTCTTTGTGTTTGGCAGTTAGGGAGTTAATTCTGTCTGTGCTCAGTTCTGGGACTGGGTGCAGTTTCTCCCGGCTGCAATTAATTATTTGTTGATTGGTTTTCTTTAAATCTCTGGTTGTCTGTGTTGGGAGTTGCCAGTGAAATTCTTCATGCAGACCACAGTTAGGATTGTATCTGTATAGACTTAAGTTAAAGAGCTCCTTAGTTTTTTAAGCTCACCTTGCTTAGAGTTTAATATCCCAGATCATGTATGCAAGTCTGTGTTTTCTCCAGTCTGTCTTATATGTCTAATCTGTGTATTTAGCAGAGATCAGCCCATATCCCTTTGGTGGTAATCAGAATCCTTCTTAGGACTGATTACAGGGTTCAGGGACTGATAGGAGACAGGGTTAGGCTGGAGACTTGGACCTCTGAACCATTATCAGTACCTCCAAGGTGAGGGATTAGTTAGGACCCCAGTTTAGGGTCAGGTTAGACCCCCGGTCCTCCTCTTTCCTGTGACAGTGTATCAAGTCCTCAAGATTAACCCTGAGTTCAACGGATATCGTGTCAGGTAAATCTATTCTATATTTACATGCTGATGTTGCTAATCTATATGTTGTATAGAGTGTTGTTCTTTTAAGAATAGTTTACTGACATCGTACACATATCATAAGACCGCGTGACAGCTAATTACGCTTGCAAAACACTAGTTTTTAGCGGGAATACGCATATCTATAAATTCCGCTGCAATTCTCATACGTGTGCACATAACCTTAATGTTTTGCTACGATGAGACTATCTGGGTTAAAGGGATAATCATTCAAAGTTTGAAAATTGCTATTTTTTTTTACAGTTGTGTCAAATTTCTGATATGGTACCCCTCGTTTAATGACAGAAAAACCCACAATGGTCACAGAAATAACTTGAATCTGACATAATAATAAATCAAAAATCTATGAAAATGAACAAATGAAACTCAGACATTGCTTTTCAACCATGCTTCCACAGAATAAAAAAAAAATACAACACATGAAATAGGCCTGGACAGAAATGATGGCACCCTCAACTTAATATTCTGTTGCACAACCTTATGAGGCAATCACTGCAATCAAACGATTCCTGTAACTGTCAATGAGACTTCTGCACCTCTCGACAGGTATTTTGGGTCACTCCTCAAGAGCAAACTGCTCCAGTTGTCTCGTGGTTGAAGGTTGCCTTTTCCAGACGGCATGTTTCAGCTCTTTCCAAAGATGCTCAATAGGATTTAGATCAGGGCTCATAGAAGGCCACTTCAGAATAGTCCTGTGTTTTCCTCTTAGCCATACTTGTGTGTTTTGGGTCATTATCCTGGCCACAATGGTGTCAGATTCAAGTTATTTCTGTCACCATTGTGGGTTTTTCAGTCATTAAACGAGGGGTACCAACAATTTTGACCACGTGTGTAATATTGATGCTATGCTGATACATGAGCTACTTAAGACCGCAGAATTCTGGATACACACAGACCTCAAAACTAGCATGTATTACTGGCAGAGAAACATAGACTTCACATTCTGCATGTATAACAGGAAGGAATACTCCCACATGAGAAAAATTTTAATCTTGGACAAGACTTCAAAGTGAGTATCAGGGGTTTAAAATTAATGAATGAAAGGAGATAGTAGGCTGAAACTTATTAAAAAAATTTAACTAATGAGTTCCACTAACCTATGTAAAAATATGTTTTACAAAGTCAAATGTGTCCATAGTTTTTCATTTAAATGGTTGTGGACTTGGGAAAAACAAACATCAAATACATCCTGCATGACTACAAGAGAGCATTGAAAAACTGTTTATATAGTATTACTCAATAAGCTAAACTCACCATGATGAGGTAATATTGCTAAACATAAAATACCAATATTAGGCACAACTCTGCGCAGCACATTGTCTTTAAAAGAGAGTCACCCCCATATTGCAAAATATACTACTTAATTATAACTATAATTACAACTATAACTTATAACTAGTTATATAGGTGACTTAGCCCCTGTAAAATACTGAGTACAGGCTGTGAAGAAGCGAGCCCTGTCAATCAAACTCAGGTGGAAACTAAAAATGAAATTAAGAGGGGAGTAACAGTGGCTTTGGGCCATGCCATGGGTGCACCAAAGCCCCCTCAGTTGCATATGGATTAAAAGCTGATTTTTCAGCCACTAAGGCTGTGGTTCCACGATCCGGAACCACAGCGCTTTGGACGGAGCGGAAAGTCCGCTCCGCCCAAAGCCCCGCCCTCTAGTGAACGTGCGGTCAATCGGGATGTGTTCATGGAACACATCCGGAACACATGCGGAATGACCGCAGGGCTACACAGGCCTGTGTTATTTCCCTTGCGGCGACGCAGCGTCGCCGCAAGGGAATAGGACATGCTGCGGTCTAAAAAGAGGCGCAGCATGTCCGTTAATGCAGGTCTGCCGCCTGCGTGTTTTTAAGCATAGTGGAGACGGGATTTCTTAAAATCCCCTCCACTATGCTGTAACATCTGGACGCTGCGTGTTTGACGCTGCGGCTGTACACAGCGTCAAACACGCATCAATTACTGAAGAATTCCGGATCGTGGAAACACACCCTAACACAATATATGTACACATATAAATACACATATACTGTTCTATTTTTAGTGGCTAAGTCTACTGTATAAATATTTAAGTAGTTTACCATATTTTTCGGACTATAAGATGCACTTTTTTATGTAAATTTGGGAGGAAAATAGGGGTGCGTCTTATAGTCTGAATGTAGCTTACCAGGTGGATGGTGATGGTGGAGCGCGGTAGCAGGAGGCAGGGTCGCCGCAGCAGTAAGTCAGCGGCAGCAGGAGTGGGGCGAAGCTGCGAGCCCTGGGCTTTGAAGAGGGGGTGTCCCGGCAGTGTGAGGCAGGAGCCACTGATCTTCTGGCAGTGGGCTTCAGAAAAATGGCGGTGGCGCACGCACAGATTTAGGCTATGTGCATAAGGTGCATTTTTGATGCTTTATTGCCACGTTTTTTCCGTGCAGAAATGTGGAACTTTCTCATACAACAGTGGTGCCGTAAGGGAGATCATTGGAGCTGATCAGCTGATGAACACCAGTGACCTCTCTAACGGCAGCTCAGCGATTCACTGCGGGAGCGATTACCTCCTGTCAGTGTATCACCGGTTGTTTTTGAGAGCACTCACATAAGTGACTGCTCTCAAAGTCATCAGGATCATCGTGGGACATTAAGGATTATCTTCTCCACAGACAGGTGAGGAATATTGTGGTTTATTATTTTATTTTCGTTGCAGGAGACATTGGCGTCAGTGGATTAGGCGTTCGGTAAGTATGGTTTAATTTAGATTCAATAAAGGAGTCGGTGTCATTATTTAAAATAAAGGACTTTATTCTGGGTGTGTGTTTTTATAATATCACTATGGGGTTAGTAAAGGAAGCGTCTTATAGACGCCTCTCCATTACTAACCTCAGAGCTTGATTTCACCTGACAATACAAAGGTGACATCAACCCCCCAACCATCACCCCACTTGACACCGCTACAGTGCAAGTGGGAACAGCGAGGCTAAGTGCCAGATTTGGCGCATCTTATAAATTTGTCTTTTCTGGGGCGGCTGAGAGCTGATGCTTTTAGTCTCGGAGGGGCCAATATCCATGGCCCTTACCTAGACTATTAATATTAGCCTGCTGCTGTCTTTCTAGCCTTTGCTGGTTAGATTTTACAGAGCGACCCTATGTAAAAAATTTTCTGGGTTCCCCATATAAATTAGCCAGTAAAGGCTAAGCCGACAGCTGTGAGCTGCTATTTATAGCATGGGAACCTTTATGGCTATTGGCTCCTTCCCAGAAACTTAACATCAGCCCTCATACGTCGACTTTTGCTCTGCTGGTTGTGAGAATTACGTGAGAGCCCATGACTTTTTTTTTTCATTTTTTTCCTTTAAATTAAGCTGCTGTTTGGTTATAGCCTATGTAGGTTCATTCTGTTAACTCTCCTACATAGGCTGGTGACAATGTGTGTTTGTTTGTGTGTGTATTTGTGTTTACTTACCGGCTTAGTAATGAGGGTGTCACGCTGACACCTTTTCATTACTAAGCCTAGGGCTTGGTGTCAACGACAGCTGCTGACACCGAGCCCTAATCCCTTTAACCTAATGCTACTGCATCAGAATGAAAAAAGAGGTGTTAAACCAAGAAATTACATAACAAAACTTTTTTTTATATATATCTTTAGTTAGCTCAAAAAAGCTTTCATTGCTGTACAAAAACGCATACAAACCGCAGCAAAAACTAATTAAAAATTGCGGCAAAAGTCGCATTTTTGCTGCAGCGTTTTTGCTGCCAAGAGATGCAGAAACCTTGCAGAAATTTCTGCAAACAAATACTCAACGTGCACACACAGCCTTAGATCTCGGCTCAATGACGAGCTGAGATTTAAATCTGGCATGAAACGATGCCATTTTCCTGAAGACCACCACTGGGAGATCAATGTGCGCTTAGAGGACTCAGCTCCTGTCTCACACCACTGTCTCTAAGATCAACTTTAAGGCAACATTCACACTATCAGTATTGGGTCAGCATTTTACACCAGTATTTTATGAGCCAAAATCTGGAGTGGAGCAATCAGACGAAACGTGTAATAGAAACATGTTACCACTTCTGCATTTTTCACCCGCTGCTGCTTTGGCTTACGAATACCGATGTAAAATACTGACCAAATACTGAACGTGTGAGAGCGGCGTAAGGGTTTCTCTGCAAGAAACTTTGAGAATGCAGGATATATATTCTAGCTAATTCTATTGCTGTACCTACTCAACTTCAGCTGAAACCACTGACTACTTCTTGCCTTTAGAACCACAAACTTCATTTACAGTGACCTCTGAAACACAGCCTAAGAAAAGGATTCTTGTACAGAGCACAGTCTCTTGTTTACAGGACTTACTCTCAGAGAAACAGAACTCAACTTCTTTAGAAACAAGAAGTAACACAAGAGTCCGTAGAAGGCGTGGGACGTGCGACTCAGGCTGATTCCCAAATGGTTAGCCATATTATTAAAAATTGTGTGGGCAGTGACACGTTCCCACTATCTACTTAGCTGAAGAGCAAACTCTCCATTTAATTGGACATTTGGGAAATGGTGACGTTCTCCTTTGAGGGAAATGTTCTATGGATTATGGCTTTGTCATTGTTTTAAAGAAAACATATCGTCAGGGACATATAGTCAGGCCAACAAAAATGCCCACACGGCGATAAACCATTGCGCATATACTGTACTAATAAATGCTCACTTCTCATTTTAGCCTTAGCATAAGAGGTCTGAGAAATTACTGATTTTAGACAGAGCTTCTTTTCTGCCATAACAGATTTGTTAAGATATTTCCATAAGGTATGTATACATATTAGTCCTTAAACATACTAAAATCACATTCCGAAGACACAATCTTATAACCAGCCCTCCAAAATAATGGAAGGAAAAGG
Source organism: Oophaga sylvatica (assembly GCA_033576555.1). Taxonomy (NCBI): domain Eukaryota; kingdom Metazoa; phylum Chordata; class Amphibia; order Anura; family Dendrobatidae; genus Oophaga; species Oophaga sylvatica. The sequence goes on from JARQOD010000002.1 coordinate 143,124,750, forward strand.
AATGTATAAAATAGTCATAACTTTTATTAAATTTTCAAAAAGATTCTCAAAATATACATACAAAAATTTCAAAATTATTATACAGGATGCCTCATGTCAAAAAGACAGGCAATTTCACTGCCCACTATTGGCGACATACAGTCATGGCCAAAAGTTTTGAGAATGACACAAATATTATATTTTTACATGATCTGCTGCCCTCTGGTTTTTATGTGTGTGTTTGACAGATGTTTTTATCACAGACAGAAATATAATTGCAAACATATGAGTAACAAAAGCTTATATTGACAGTTAGAATGAGTTAATACAGCAAGTCAATATTTGCAGTGTTGACCCTTCTTCTTCAGGACCTCTGTAATTCTCCCTGGCATGCTCTCAATCAACTTCTGGACCAAATCCTGACTGATAGCAGTCCATTCTTGCACAATCAATGCTTTCATTTTGTCAGAATTTTTAGGTTTTTGTTTGTCCACCCGTCTCTTGATGATTGACCACAAGTTCTCGATGGGATTAAGATCTGGGGAGTTTCCAGGCCATGGACCCAAAATCTCTATGTTTTGTTCCCTGAGCCATTTAGAAATCACCTTTGCTTTATGGCAAGGTTCTCCATCACGCTGGAAAAGGCATTGTTGATCGCCAAACTGCTCTTGGAGGGTTGGGAGAAGTTGCTCTTGGAGGACATTCTGGTACCATTCTTTATTCATGGCTGTGTTTTTAGGCAAGACTGTAAGAGAGCCGATTCCCTTGGCTGAGAAGCAACCCCACACATGAATGGTTTCAGGATGCTTAACAGTTGGCATGAGACAAGACTGGTGGTAGCGCTCACCTTGTCTTCTCCGAATGAGGCGTTTTCCTGATGTCCCAAACAATCGAAAAGGGGATTCATCAGAGAAAATAACTTTACCCCAGTCCTCAGCAGTCCACTGCCTGTACCTTTTGCAGAATATCAGTCTGTCCATGATGATTTTTCTGGAGAGAAGTGGATTCTTTGCTGCCCTCCTTGAGACCAGGCCTTGCTCCAAGAGTCTCCGCCTCACAGTGCGTGCAGATGCACTCACACCTGCCTGCTGCCATTCCTGAGCAAGCTCTGCACTGCTGGTAGCCCGATCCCGCAGCTGAAACACTTTTCAGAAACGGTCCTGGCGCTTGCTGGTCTTTCTTAGGTGCCCTGGAGCCTTTTGGCTACAATGGAACCTCTCTCCTTGAAGTTCTTGATGATGCGATAGATTGTTGACTGAGGTGCAATCTTTCTACCTCCGATACTCTTCCCTGTTAGGCCATTCTTGTGCATTGCAATGATGACTGCACGTGTTTCTTTAGAGATAACCATGGTTAACAGAAGAGAAACAATGATGCCAAGCACCAGCCTCCTTTTAAAGTGTCCAGTGGTGTCATTCTTACTTAATCATGACAGATTGATCTCCAGCCATGTCCTCATCAACACCCACACCTGTGTTAATGGAGCAATCGCTGAAAAGAGGTTAGCTGGTCCTTTTAAGGCAGGGCTGCAATGATGTTGAAATGTGTTTTGGGGGATAAAGTTCATTTTCTAGCCAAATTTTGACTTTGCAAGTAATTGCTGTTAAGCTGATCACTCTTTATAGCATTCTGGAGTATATGCAAATTGCCATTAGAAAAAGTGAAGCAGTAGACTTTGTAAAAATTAATATTTGTGTCATTCTCAAAACTTTTGTCCATGACTGTACATGGGGTTCGGCCACACATATGTAAAGATGGTCACATGAGGGTAAAAACAGGCACTGATAGGACAGCAGGAAGAAGACAACGTTGAAAAGCTCGTTGGGGTGGAAGACAGGCAGTTTGACTCCCCACTATGGTAAACAAAACTATATGCACCTTTCTTCTTATGGTATTATGCTTGTTTAAACCTGCAATATTGTTTACATGCACCAAGGCACTTTCTGGGTTTAGTCCAGTAGCTAATGTTTACATTTGTATACCGTATATACTCATGTATAAGCCGACCCGTGTATAAACCGACCCCCCTAATTTTGCCACAAAAAACTGGGAAAATTTATTGACTCGCGTATAAGCCTAGGGTGAAAAATGATTATGCCCCCATATGCTCCATAGATTTGGCCCCCATAAACTGCACAGATCATGCCCCCGTATGATCCACAGATTATGCCCCCATATGCTGCATAGATTATGCCCCCATATGCTGCACAGATTATGCCCCCACATGCTGCACAGATTATGCCCCCATATGCTGCACAGATTATGCCCATATGCTCCCCTGATTATGCCCCCATATGCTCCAGATTATGCCCCCATATGCTGCACAGATTATGCCCCCCATATGCTGCACAGATTATGCCCCCATATGCTCCACAGATTATGCCCCCATATGCTCCACAGATTATGCCCCCATATGCTCCAGATTATGCCCCCATATGCTGCACAGATTATGCCCCCACATGCTGCACAGATTATGCTGCACAGATTATGCCCCCATATGCTGCACAGATTATGCCCATATGCTCCCCTGATTATGCCCCCATATGCTCCAGATTATGCCCCCATATGCTCCAGATTATGCCCCCATATGCTGCACAGATTATGCCCCCCATATGCTGCACAGATTATGCCCCCATATGCTCCACAGATTATGCCCCCATATGCTCCACAGATTATGCCCCCATATGCTCCAGATTATGCCCCATATGCTCCAGATTATGCCCCCATATGCTCCAAATTATGCCCCCATATGCTCCAGATTATGCCCCCATTTGCTCCACAGATTATGTCCCCATATGCTGCACAGATTATGCCCCCATATGCTCCAGATTATGCCCCCATATGCTCTACAGATTATGCCCCCATATGCTCCAGATTATGCCCCCATATGCTCTACAGATTATGCCCCCATATGCTCCAGATTATTCCCCCGTATGATCCACAGATTATGCTCGCATATGCTCCAGATTATGCCCCCGTATGATCCACAGATTATGCCCCCATATGCTGCACAGATTATGCCCCGTGTGCTCCACAGATTATGCCTCCATATGCTCCACAGATAATGCCCCCATATGCTCCAGATTATGCCCCCATATGCTCCACAGATTATGCCCCATAGTATACGTCTCTTATGCTGCCGCGCTGCTGCAAAAAAATGACATACTCACCTCTCGTCGCTGGGGGCCAGGTGCCGGTGTCCTGAGCAGGCGGTGACACTGGCCCGCCTTGAGGGACAGGTGCCGGTGTCACCGCTCGCTCAAGACCCCGGCACCTGAGATATTTACCTGTCACCGGACCGTTCCACCGCTGCACTGCTCCCTCTTCCGGGTCCTCGGCAGTGAATGACGTCGTTTGTGCGCGCCGCACCCTCTGCCTGAACATTCACAGCTAGAGGAGTCGGACGAGTGAGCAGCGCGCAGCGGTGGAAAGGGACAGGTAAATATCGCTATACTCACCCCTCCACCGGCGCGTCACTATCTACAGTGAATCCTCTTCTCCCGGCGGTCTCTGCAGCGCTTCCGTCCTACAGCGGTCACGTGGTACTGCTCATTTAAGTCATGAATATGTGCATATTCATGACTTTAATGAGCGGTACCATGTGACCGCTGCAGGAAGGAGCCGGAGATCGTGGAAGCAGGGGGGCTGCAGAGACCGCGCCGGCGGAGGGGTGAGTATGATTCAACACCCCGCTCCCCTCCCCCGCCGACTCCCATATATGACCCGCGTATAAGCCGAGAGGGGGACTTTCAGCCCTAAAAAATGGGATGAAAATCTCAGCTTATACACGGGTATATACGGTATTTACCTTTTGTATACCATTCTCTTGCACTAAGGCACTTTACTGAGAATTTTTTATTTCTACATTGGTAGCAAGGTATACTTTAGGTTATGTTGTAAACAGTCAGAAAAAGGTTAAATTCATAGTAAAATCTAGCAATTTACTTTACCATTTAGATTTGGGCTAATATTAATTAACTAATAGTGGGCAGTGAAATTGCCTGTCTTTTTGACATGAGGCATCCTGTATAATAATTTTGAAATTTCATGTACAGTACAGACCAAAAGTTTGGACACACCTTCTCATTCAAAGATTTTTCTGTATTTTCATGACTATGAAAATTGTAGAATCACACTGAAGGCATCAAAACTATGAATTAACATATGTGGAATTATACATTACACTTTACAAAAAAGTGTGAAACAACTGAAAATATGTCTTATATTCTAGGTTCTTCAAAGTAGCCACCTTTTGCTTTGATTACTGCTTTGCACGCAGAAAAGGTGAACGGATGGACTCTACATGCCTGGTTCCCACCGTGAAGCATGGAGGAGGAGGTGTGATGATGTGGGGGTGCTTTGCTGGTGACACTGTTGGGGATTTATTCAAAATTGAAGGCATACTGAACCAGCATGGCTACCACAGCATCTTACAGCAGCATGCTATTCCATCCGGTTTGCGTTTAGTTGGACCATCATTTATTTTTCAACAGGACAATGACCCCAAACACACCTCCAGACTGTGTAAGGGTTATTTGACCAAGAAAGAGAGTGTTGGGGTGCTACGCCAGATGACCAGGCCTCCACAGTCACCAGACCTGAACCCAATCGAGATGGTTTGGGGTGAGCTACACCGCTCACCGCTTCAATTTTGAATAAATCCCCAACAGTGTCACCAGCAAAGCACCCCCACACCATCACACCTCCTCCTCCATGCTTCACGGTGGGAACTAGGCATGTAGAGTCCATCCGTTCACCTTTTCTGCGTGCAAAGCAGTAATCAAAGCAAAAGGTGGCTACTTTGAAGAACCTAGAATATAAGACATATTTTCAGTTGTTTCACACTTTTTTGTAAAGTGTAATGTATAATTCCACATGTGTTAATTCATAGTTTTGATGCCTTCAGTGTGATTCTACAATTTTCATAGTCATGAAAATACAGAAGAATCTTTGAATGAGAAGGTGTGTCCAAACTTTTGGACTGTACTGTATATTTTGAGAATCTTTTTGAAAATTTAATAAGTTATGGCTTTTTTATACGTTCCTTTTCCTTCCGTTATTTTGGAGGGCTGGTTATAAGATTGTGTCTCCGAGTGTGATTTTAGTATGTTTAAGGACTAATATGTTACATACCTTATGGAAATAACTTAACAAATCTGTTATGATACAAAATACCATATCTTTCAAGAATCACCAAATTACAGCACTAAAACAGACAAGACTGGGCGTGACTTATCTAAGGGGGAAAGCAAATGCTTCTTGCTCCCCTGTGTCAGGCAGTGGGGAAAAGTTTATGCTACAGCCAGTTGTCTTGCCAGATATGTGAAAAGAAAGAAATGATACAATCAATATGGATAACAAGCTCATAGCCTAAAGGGCCCGTCTCACATAGCGATATCGCTACCGAGATCGGTGCTGAGTCACTAGTTTTGTGACGCAGCACCGAGCTCACCAGCGATATCGCTGTGTGTGACATTCAGCGACGATCAGCCCCCCTGCCGGGTATCGCTGATCGTCGCTGAAATGTCAGGACATTTTTTTGATCGCTGGTCTCCCGCTGACAGGCACGCATCGCTGCGTGTGACAGGCGGGAGACCAGCGATCCGCTGGTAACCAAGGTACACAGCGGGTTTCCAGGCGCGGGGCTGTGCCTAGAAACCCGCTGTGTACCTTGGATACCAGAGCCCTGATGCAGGGAGCTGGTATCCAAGGTACACAACGGGTTTCCAGGCACCGCGCAGCGCTTGGAAACCCGCTGTGTACCTTGGATACCAGCTCCCTGCATCAGGGCGCTGGTATCCAAGGTACACTGCGGGTAACTAAGTGATGTTACCCGCAGTGTCGCTGTCCCAGATCGCTGCCTGAGCTGCCTGTTTGGCAGCTCAGCAGTGATACACCAGCGATCCTGACAAGTGCATATCGTCGTCGGGATCGCTGGTGTATCGTTATGTGAGACCCAGCCTTAAGAGAGATTCTAATGACATCATGTCCCCTTCTGTTTCTTGTCAGGTTTCAGTGTTCTTGTCATGAAGACATCTTGTAGAGTGAAGTTACATACTGGCTTCCACTTTTTGTACAAATCTTGAATAATGTGGGTTATGTGAGAATATTGGGGATATCTAGGTGTTTGGTCATTAGGTTCCATACAAGATCATCACACCAATTCACAATGAGAAATGCTTAGAATATAGGAATTTTACAAAACATACTATAGGTCTGAAACTTCTGGGGCCTGCACAAAAAGTCACCAAATTTGGGTCAAACACTACCTTTAACAAATTAAAAAAATACCCAAATCAAAAATGGTCAATATAGGTACGCACTTCCACAGTATATACAGCTCTGGCAAAAATTAAGAGACCACTGAAAAATTTTCAGTTTATCTTATTTTTCTCTTTATAATTTTGAGTAAAATGTAAATTGCACTTTTATTCTATAAATTACTGCCAACATGTCTCCGAATTTCCAAGCAATAAATTTTGTATTTATTTGCAGAAAATGAGAAATGGTCAAAATAACAAAAAAACGCAGTGCTTGCAGACCTCAAATAATGCAAAGAAAACAAGATCATAATCATTTAGAAACAACAATACTAATGTTTTAACTTAGGAAGAGTTCAGAAATCAATATTTTGTGGAATAACCATGATTTTTCATCACAGCTTTCATGCGTCTTGGCATGCTTTCCACCAGTCTTTCACATTGCTTTTGGGTAACCTTATGCCACTCCTGGTACAAAAATGTAAGAAGTTCTTTCTTTGATGGCTTGTGACTATCCATCTTCCTCTTGATTACATTCCAGAGGTTTTCAATGGGGTTCAGGTGTGGAGATTGGGCTGGCCATGACAGGGATTTGATGTGGTGGTCCTTCATCCACACATTAATTGATCTAGCTGTGTGGCATATCGCATTGTCCTCCTGGAAAAAAACAGTCCTCAGAGTTGGGGAATTTTGCCTGAGCAGACGGAATCAACTGTTTTTCCAGGATAACCTTGTATGCGGCTTGATTCATAAGTCCTTTGCAAAGATTAACCTGCCCAATTCCAGCCTCGCTGAAGCATCCCCAGATCATCACCGATCCTCCACCAAATTTCACAGTGGGTGCAAGACACTGTGGCTTGTACGCCTCTCCAGGTCTCCGTCTAACCATTAGACGACCAGGTGTTGGGCAAAGCTGAAAATTAGACTCATCAGAGAAGATTACCTTACTCCAGTCCTCTACGGTCCAGTACCTATAGTCTTTGGCAAACTTCAGCCTGGCTCTCCTTTGCTTCTCATTGATGAAAGGCTTTTTTCTAGCTTTACATAACTTGAGCCCTGCCTCTAGGAGCCTGTTACGAACTATTCTTGGCATGCACTTCACCCCAGCTGCCATTTGCCATTCCTTTTGTAGGTCACTTGATGTCATCCTGCAGTTGCTGAGTGACATTTGAATAAGATGATGGCCATCCCGGTCAGTGGAGAGTCGTTTTCGCCGTCAGCCGGTCTGTAGCTTTGTTGTCTCCATTGTCTGCTGCTTGACCTTGTTGTATTGGACTGCCGTCTTAGAAATTTTAAGGATGGAGGCAATATGATGCTCACTGTATCCCTCTGCTAGTAAAGACATAATTTAGCCCTTCTTTTCCACACTCAAGACTTTTCTTTTCAACTCCTTTGGCATGCTTAAAAGTTATTTTTTCATTCCTATTACTTTTGGGATATAACTAGCACTTATTTTGCCATCCAGCTTGTCCTATTGCAAGAGGATTGTGAACACCATAGCAGTGTTTTTTATACTTTCCTTCGTTAAATAAGATTTGGTTCAGGTGATCACCTGTTATGTTTAGGTAGCCGGGGAGGCAGGAGCAAAAAACAGCATAGGCAGCCTAACACCAGAGAGGTTGAAAACTAATAGGTTGCAGACCCCTAAACTAACCGCACAACTAGAAGCAGCCATGGGATGTACCTACGGTGCCCTAGACGCCTCGTCACAGCCGGAGAGATAGCTATCCCTGAAGATGGAAAGAGGAAAGCTAACTGCCCCGGAGTAGACCCCAAAAGAATAGGAAGCCCCCAGACATATAATGGCGGTTAGACAAGATGAAAATACGAACACAGACAGAAAATAGATTGAGCAAACGCTGGGGCCCAAAACTGTCTAGATAGGACAGCATAGGAGACAATACTGTCTGCAACCCAGAAAAACCCTAGGAAAAACTCCAACACTTCTGAATCCAAAAATACTGAGACCACACGGTCTCGAGCACCTATATCAGATCTCTGGTGTGGACACGTAGCAACCCAGCAGTAAAATATCACAAGAACTGAGCAAATGAACAAATACAAAAAACGAACGGAGACCAGCCAAAGCCCCCCAAAGGGGACCCGGCTGAAGACAAAAAGCAATGCAGCAAAAAGCAAGGAATTCAAACCACAGTAAAAAAAAACTGAAAGAGACTTATCTGAATGCAAGCAGGAGACAGCAGAAAAGCAAGCTGAATTCCAAACTAGACCAGGAAGAACAATTGATCACCGGCGAGGATCATGGGAGGTCAGCTCACTTATATCAAGCCGGTCAGTACCACCTGACAACCACTCGTCAACTGCAGGTGTAGGACTCTTGGTGTTTAACATAGGTTCAATACCCTCAGCAACCACCAGAGGGAGCTTCAGCTCCGAAGTCGTCTCCAAGATGTTCACAACAATCACCTAATCAGAAGCACATTAAGTAGAATGAGGTGTACTCTGGTTGGAATTCAACTGACGCTGGGAATGAAATGGCTGTCAGACGTGTAGAGATGGTGATTTTTATAAAACTGTGCAGTGGTCTCTTAATTTTTGCCAGAGCTGTATAACCCAAAGCAGCAAAAGGAAGCAGAAAAGCGTGACAAAAATATGTTTAAAAATATCGAAAATTTTATTAGTACAATTATACACAGACAATACAATAAAAAATATAATAAAAATGGAGAAGTAACACTAAGTGAGCACCACACCAGTTATAGAAAAATGGTTCTAATCGTGAAAGTAAATAATGCAATGCATATTAAGTAGCCCTGCGGCAATATACCCCAGTGGGTATAGATACTTCAGATACAATAAGGAAAGAAGTCCCAAGGAGGAGGCAGAGTCTTAGCATAAATGAGACATATTAACTGGTGCTGGGCAGTTACCAGACCCCAAAGCGCGTTTCGCGTCGGCTTCTTCGGGGGTGAAGATATAAGATCAAACTCAAGCCCCTTACTCTATATCCTAGGATAGGGTAGCACCTTTATCTGTAGTTGTTCCTTTGGTTTGGCAGGGTATTACATTATGCATTATTTACATCCACGACTGGAACCATTTTCTATTCCTGGTGCTGTGCTCACTTAGTGTTACTTCTCCATTTTTATTACACTTTTTATTGCATTGTCTGTGTATACCGTAATTGTACTAATAACATTTTCAATATTTTTAAAAAGATTTTTTTTCACGCTTTTCTGCTTCATTTTGTTGTTTTGGGTTATACATCTTTAACAAATTTTGCGCCTTTTTGATGCCAGAAAATAAGCGTAGAGAAGATGATACTGTAAATTATTTCTATTGTTCCTCCCTAGTATAAGACTACGTTCACATGTTGCGTTTTGCAAATTAAAAGCTGCTGTTTACAGTACCAGCACAAGCTAAGACATTTCAGAAATGTTTGAAGCGTTTTTGGTGAAAACAAAAACACAGGCTCAGCAAAATGTAAAACCCTTTTTTTTTGCGATTTTCCCAAATATGTATTGTATAATGTAATGTATTGCTATCATCGCATGGAGCATAGATGTTCCACATTTACAGGGGTTTTTCCGTAAACAAAAGTTGATTTTAATCAATAGATTTTGGAATAATAATAATTTCCACAACTGGAAGTGTTTATAAAAAATGTTCCTGTGCCGAGATAATCTTATACATATGCCCCTGCTGTGTACTGTGTAATGTCTGTGTCTGACCGTACAGGGACATGGTCTGATCATACCACAGCTCCTGGGCAGGGGAGGAAGCAAAAGAGAGTATACAGATATTGGAGCAGGGGATCGCAACTGATTTGTTCGTGGGAAAATCCCTTTAAAGTGAACCTGTCAGCAGCATTTTGCTCAGTAAACTACAGACAGTGTAGTAAACAATTACATTCATAATACAGGTGCCGGCGCCAGCACTGTAGCATGATACGATCTATAGTATGCAGATTTTTATTTGACTTTGTCATATAATTTTGTTGGGAAAAAAATGATCTTAATCAAAATGGCACCGGCAGTCGCACCTGCATAGTAGCATCATTTGGAACGTGATAAATGCTACTGAGCAGGCACCTTCGGCGCCATTTTGCTAGAGAAAAATTGGCTCCATCAAGATGGCTCCAGCGGATTGCCAATAGATACTGCTGCACAGGCGCTACTGCCATTTTGATTAAGATAATAATTTTTTCCCAACAAAATTATATGACAAAATCAAATAAAAATATACATATTATAGATCGGATCATGATACGGCACCTGCATGAAGAATGTAATTTAAAAAAATTAAAAAAATATGATCTGCAGTATGTAAAATAGGGGGCAGGACACTGAAGGATCAGCAACCTGTCATAAGCCCATACAGATGGATATGTAAGTAAAGCACCACGTAAAGACCCCACACAGGCCGCTCCGGTAACACGAGAATCTCATTAACTGAAAACTACAGACAAAGATTAAACAACAACCACAAGACGGATTTCATCAAACCAGATATCATTGTAATCAGTATAATGGCAGCGACATGACACTGTCTATAGGCTACTGTGCATAATCCTGCTGACAGGTTCCCTTTAGGTTTTTTTTTTTTAAATTGTGATTTAATTTGCACTTTTATATTAAAGCATTCTATTTGTTTTTCCCCACTCCAAGCATAGTTTAATAAGTGATAATTACATTAAACAGTGCCCTACCACCAATTCAACTTCCCCTGCTGTTTTTATATTTGCAATTGTGTATTTTTTTCATGTACTCATTTAATGTTAGTTCACAGCTACACTTCAGCTTTGCTGTTCATGACAGTCACAAGTAAAAATGTTATGCTACTAATAGTTATATTATTATTATTATTATTATTAATAATAATAATCATACTACTAGTATTATACTACAAACAGGTTTTTCAGACATAAAAAATAAACTTTTTTTATAACTGAATATTTATTGATTTTCCAATAGAAATTTACAGAATGAAATCACAAAAAGATATAATACATGCAGACTTACTATGCAAATCAGTTAACAAATATAATAGAAACAAATAGGAATGACAGGACAGTAAACAGGAGGGAGAGAAGGTGATGAGGTCCCTGGGAAAGATGGTACATTTTGCTGGGTAAATACCATTATTAGGCCTTCTGGGCCCAGTATACGTCCCACAAATTCCACGTTGCTTCAAAACTTTCAAACATATTATTTATTAAATCTGTGAGGTGCTCCATATTTCGTAAGTCCTGTATCCGGAGATATAACTCATTGAGTGATGGAGAATAAGCCAGCCTCCAATTCTTTACAATTAAACATGTCGCAGCTGTGGTCAGATGTAAAATAATCCGCTTAGTCCTACTTCCAATCTGGAATGGGGGGATATTGAGCAAGTAGAATTTAGGGTCTAATGGTACATGAAGACCCTTGACTTCGAAAATTAAAGTTTTGACCTTACTCTTGAACCTTTGTATAATTGAACATGTCCAAAAAATATGGGTTAGGTCTCCATCATCAGAACCACACCTCCAACATTGGCTAGATATATTTGGATTAAATTTATGTAATAATGAAGGAGTGTGGTACCAAAACATGAGCAATTTTAACTGGTTTTCCTTATACGCTTAACAAGTGGAAGTCTTAGCTGCACTCCTCCAGACCCCCGCCACACATCCGGAGAAAGAGATTCCCCCAAGAAACCCTCCCACCTGTCAATATTGGAGTGTCTTGGAGACTCTTCTGGGTATGGGTCCAATAAAATCCTATAGCTATCAAAGATAAGACCCTTGGTTGATACTCCCGCCCTGCAGAGTCTTTCAAAGCGAGTTGGTATAGAAACTGTTAAAGAGGAGTAAAGAGACTGCATATAATTCCTAATTTGTAAATACTGAAAGAAAGAGTTTGACTGTAAATCGGAGCCCGATTGTATCTTATCAAAAGGTAACAAGGACCTAGTGTGACTATCAACTGTATCAGCAAAACAAAAAAGTCGCTTATCAAACCTTAACTTAATCAGGTTCCCCCTAAAGTTGTCTGGTAGTTTGGAATTAAACAAAATGGAAGCTAGGGGAGGGCATCTCGACATCAGTGAGAATTTATTCATACAGGTAATCCAAATCCCCTTAGTGAAAGCTATTGGTCCCAATGTGTGCAAGTCGAGTTTGCGGTAGTTGCCCATAGATACAAGTTGGGATGGACCGGAGCCATCCACAATTTCTCAATCTCCATCCACCTAGAAAATGCTCTAGGTGCAGACCAGGCTGGGATACATCTCAAATGAGTTGCCCAATAATATTTGGTGATATTTTGGGACACCCAAACCTCCTCTATCTCTACTAGCTAACATAATTTGGTTTTTGATTCTGTGCCTTCTGTGAGCCCAGATAAAGTGGATGATAGCCGACTGAATACCCTTCAGGTCACTATGGGGGACCACAACGGGGAGGGTCTCAAATAAGTATAGTAGCTTTGGAAGAATGGTCATTTTAACAGCCAATATTCTCCCAAATAGGGATAGTGGGAAATTATTCCATTTATTAAATAGTTGTTTCAGTTCCGAAAACAATTGGGGGTAATTATGTTTAAATAATAGCGAGAGGAGAATGACGCGCACTCAATAAATTAGATAGGTGCAGACTGAACTGGGAAACAAGCCCACTTTAACAAAGTAGAAAAGCAAAATATTGGGCTAATGAAGTTTCTTTTTATTATTCAATGTATATTTAAACAACACCACATGGACAAAAAAAGGACAAAAAAGTATACCGAGGTATACCGAAGTCCGGATTATTAAGGGGAAGAGCCTCCGTTTTTGTTTTGTTAATTTTATATCCCGAGAGCTGGCCAAACTGTTTTAGAAGTGAATGTAGACTGGGAAGGGTAGTATGTGGCTGGGTAACAGCAGATCATCAGCAAATAAAGACTGTTTACATTCTTTATCTCAAACCATCACTCCTTTAATGTCTGGATCAAGGTGGATGGCCTCAGCTAGAGGCTCTATACATATAACAAAGAGTAAAGGGCCCGTCTCACATAGCGATATCGCTACCGAGATCGGTGCTGAGTCACTAGTTTTGTGACGCAGCAGCGAGCTCACCAGCGATATCGCTGTGTGTGACATTCAGCGACGATCAGCCCCCCTGCTGGGTATCGCTGATCGACGCTGAAATGTCAGGACATTTTTTTGATCGCTAGTCTCCCGCTGACAGGCACGCATCGCTGCGTGTGACAGGCGGGAGACCAGCGATCCGCTGGTAACCAAGGTACACAGCGGGTTTCCAGGCGCGGGGCTGTGCCTAGAAACCCGCTGTGTACCTTGGATACCAGCGCCCTGATGCAGGGAGCTGGTATCCAAGGTAAACAGCGGGTTTCCAGGCACCGCGCAGCGCTTGGAAACCCGATGTGTACCTTGGTTACCAGCTCCCTGCATCAGGGCGTGGTATCCAACGTACACTGCGGGTAACTAAGCGATGTTACCCGCAGTGTCGCTGTCCCAGATCGCTGCCTGAGCTGCCTGTTTGGCAGCTCAGCAGCGATCATGTAGCGATACACCAGCGATCCTGACAAGTGCATATCGTTGTCGGGATCGCTGGTGTATCGTTATGTGAGACCCAGCCTTTACAGAGAAAGTGGCAGCCTTGACGAGTGCCATTAAAGATTGGAAAAGGCTGACACAATGCATGGGTCAATTTTACAGTCGCCGATGGAAAAATAAACTTTTTTTTAAAGCAGTCCTTTTGTTTTTTCCACTCCAAGCAGAGCTTAATTGAATTAGTGATAATTAAATTAATGGTATGTGTTAAAAGTAAACAATGCCCTACCTAATAAACAGAAAAACTTTTCCTCCAAAATAATGTTCAAATTGTCCCTATTTGCAAAAATATTTATGGTTTAAAATAGGAAAGATGTGTATCTTCGTACCGTGTTAGCCAGTAGATAGAAAAATATTTAGACTTGAGAGTCCTCAGTGGTTGATACCTTTTAATGGCTAACTGAAAAGATGGTAACAAATTGCAAGCTTTCGAGACTACTCCGGTCTCTTCATCAGGCAAAGACTAAAACAAAAAGTTTTTGTTTTAGTCTTTGCCTGATGAAGAGACCGGAGTAGTCTCGAAAGCTTGCAATTTGTTACCATCTTTTCAGTTAGCCATTAAAAGGTATCAACCACTGAGGACTCTCAAGTCTAAATATTTTTCTATGGTTTAAAATACATCTTACATTGGTGGCCTAAAAACGCCATGTATTGTTTATGCTTGTAAAGTGGAAGCAAAGCTGAACTTTGAGTTCCTAAAGGAAGAAACAAAAAAGCACCTAAAACACAGCAAAACCTGCTTTTTGTAAGCCGTTTCTTTACTGCCAAGATATCAGATTCTGGCTGCAGCAAAAACGCAACGAGTGAACATAGCTTAAACTACAGTACCGTATTTTCCCGCGTATAAGATGACCAAACCTCCGACTCCAACTCCTCAATTTCCATGACACTGACTCCAACTCTGACTCCACCAAAATGGGCTCAGACTCCATGACTCCGACTCTTCCTCCACAGCCCTGTTTTACATACCGTATTTTCCGGCGTATAAGACGACTTTTTAACCCCTAAAAATCTTCTTAAAAGTGGGGGATCTTCTTATACGCTGGGTGTCATCTTATAGGGCGGGTGGGGACCAATCTGCATATGGTGGGGGGGAGACGACGAAGAGAGGGGGTGTCTCACAGGGAAGGTGTTGGAGTACCCCCTATTACCTCATTGTGTCAGCGAGTCTCTATGCTGGGGGGCGGCGGCTCCTCTTTCAGCAGCGTGGGGGCTCTGTGCTGGGGGGCGGCGGCGGCTCTTTGTGCAGAGTCGGGGCTCTGCCGGCATTTCCTCAAAGCCCGGAGGCCCCGGCATTGCTGCGATGTGGTGGCTTCTGGGAAAATGGCCTCTGGGGTGGCGCATGCTCAGTTTCAGATCTCGTCTCCCGTCTCCCGAGATCTTGGGACGAGATCTGAATTTGAGTATGCAGCGGCCATTTTCTCGGAGGCCACCGCATCGCAGCAATGGAGCTGCCGGGGCCTCCGGGCTTTGAGGAAATGCCGGCGGAGACCCGACTCTGCACAAAGACCCCCAGCACAGAGCCCCCACGCTGCTGAAAGAGGAGCCGCCACCGCCGCCCCCCAGCACAGAGACCCGCAGAGAGCACTGCTGCCACAATGAGGTAATAGGGGGATACTCCAACACCTTCCCTGTGAGACGCCCCCTCCCTTTGTCATCGGGACCACTCCCCCACCATATGATGATTGGTCCGCACCCGCCCTATAAGACGACACTCGGCGTATAAGACGACCCCCAACTTTTAAGAAGATTTTCAGGGGTTAAAAAGTTGTCTTATACGCCGGAAAATACGGTATGTAAAACAGGGCTGTGGAGGAAGAGTCGGAGTCATGGAGTCGGGGCCCATTTTGGTGGAGTCAGAGTTGGTGTAATGTATGTAGTACAGTTCATATAGCGTCTTGTGCTTGGGTGCGATGAAAACACAGGAGTCACAGGTTTGATATAGAAAAGTCCTGTATTACTTCATACAAGTTGGCAGAAATAGTCACACAGTTTGCAGACACAGAAACAGGAGACACAGCAGGCCAGAGTAATCCAAGCTCAGCAATCACTCTCCAATACAGATTCAGGATCTTCTTCTCTGTTACCGTAAGTCCATGCAAACGTGGGTCTTTCAAAGAGCAGGGTTCAGAGTCCACAAGTGCTTCAGAGTTCCTCAGTAGGAATAGCTGGAGTACAAGGTCCAAGGCTTACAGGAGTCAAGTCACAGGTTCACTGCAGGCTAGATTCTGAAGCACTGATTGCTCAGCTGTGGCTGCTTAAGAAGCAAAGGAGAGAATCAGGGCGGGAACATGCAAGCTGGAAACTCCATTTTGACTGAGGGCAAGATAGCTGCAGCAAGACAGAAAGTAAAATGGCTGACGAACAAACTGAGTTTCAGGAATATATACATAGAACCTTACATTACTCCCCCCTTAAGGACAACCTCCGGATGACCTCAGACCAGGCTTGTGTGGGTACCTCTGATGAAACTGACGGAGCAAGCGAGGAGCATTAACGTTATTGACCGGTTCCCATGAGTTGTCCTCCACTGGGTAGCCCTGCCATTTAATCAGATATTGTAACTGATTTCTATACAACCTGGAATCTAAAATCCTTTCCACCACAAATTCTTCCTGACCATCGACTAGCACTGGGTCAGGGCAAGGAGAGGAACGTCCAGGAAACGTATTGGGTGTCGCAGCCTTTAGTAGGGATACATGAAAGACAGGGTGGATTCTCATAGTTCTGGGCAGTTGAAGACGACAAGCAACGGCACTTATAATTTTACTGATTTTATAGGGTCCAATGTACTTATGTCCCAACTTAGACGATGGAATCCTTAACTTAAGATTTCTGGTTGACAGCCAGACCAAGTCTCCTACCTTGAAAGCTGGTGCAGGTTTACGAAATTTATCTGCTGCTTTCTTGTACCTTTCTTGAGCCGATTCCAGATTTTCCTTTAGAAGATCCATATTCTTCTGTAAAGACGTGATTCTTTCAGCCACTGCTGGTAAAGGCGTTTCTATGGGAAATCGTGGTAGAATGTTAGGATGATAACCTAGATTAGAGTAAAAAGGAGACTGTTAGTGGAGGCACTCTGAGAGTTGTTATACGAGAACTCAGCTAATGGAAGTAGATCCACCCAATCATCCTGTAGGTGGCAGATAAAGCAGCGGAGATACTGCTCCAGGGTTTGATTGGTTCGTTCGGTCTGTCCATTAGTCTGGGGATGAAAAGCAGAAGAAAGGTTTACTTTAATGTCCAATGCTGCACAGAAATTTTGCCAAAACCTAGAAGTGAATTGCACCCCTCGATCCGAAATAACCTCATCCGGTACTCCATGTAAGCGAAACACATCTTTAATCATCAAATCTGATGTCTGTTTTGCAGTGGGTAAGCCGACACAAGGGATAAAATGAGCTGCCTTTGTTAGACGGTCAACCACCACTAGAATGGTGTTCTTCCCCTGAGAGGTTGGTAACTCCACAATGAAGTCCATAGAAATGGATCCCCACGGGCGGGACGGGGTGGGAAGAGGCTGTAACAGACCAGTTGGTGAGGAGCGAGGTGTTTTGCATCTTGCACAGACCTCACATGAAGTGACATAATTCAAAACATCCTTCCTGCAAGTGGGCCACCAAAAGAAACGAGAAAGAAATTCCTGTGTCTTTAGAATTCCTCTATGCCCAGCTATCTTGGAATCGTGAATGAGTTGCAATACTCTTAATCTGACTGTTTCAGGAATATACAGACGTTGTCCCTGAATCCACACACCATTCTTAAAGACAAGACTTACGTCCCTTGGGGGTTGTGCCAAAAAGGAATCCGCATGGTATGCTTCCTTGATGTCCTTAAGTAGGTCTTGATTATGAATTACTCCTAGGAATCTAGAGTCAGGAAGAATAGTCTTAGGAGGAGTAATTGGACGTGTCTCTGCTGAGTAAATCCTAGAGAGTGCATCAGCCTTTCCATTGCGCGATCCTGGTCTATAAGAGATGATAAAATTAAATTGGTTTAAGAAAAGATTCCAGCGAGCCTGGCGAGGAGTCAGGCACTTAGCCGACCTGATAAACTCAAGGTTACGATGGTCTGTCAGGACGACTATTTGCTGTGCAGCTCCCTGAAGAAGGTGTCTCCATTCTTTGAAGGCGGCAATAATGGCCAACAACTCTCTATTGCCCACATCGTAGTTCCTCTCAGCCGAAGACAACTGCTGGGAAAAGAAGGCACAGGGATGCAAGACATTCTTCTCACCTGTTCTCTGAGAGAGTATAGCTCCAACGGCACAGTCTGAAGCATCCACCTCTATTATGAAGGCAAGCTCGGGGTTGGGATGTACTAGGATAGGTGCAGTGGTAAATTTATCTTTTAGACGGGAAAATGCTTCCTGGGCTTGGGGAGTCCAGGAAAACCTAGACTCTTTCCGGGTAAGTTGAGTGATAGGTGACACTACCTCAGAGAAATTTCTAATGAAACGTCTATAGAAGTTGGCAAACCCGATGAAGCGCTGTACCTCCTTCACATTTCTAGGACTTGGCCAATCCTTGATGGCTTGGGTTTTGCTTCCATCCATACTAATTCCTTGTGTAGACAGTACATACCCCAGAAATTGAATTTCGGTCCTATGGAATTCACACTTTTCAAGTTTGATGTAAAGATGATTTTGTCTTAGACGTTCCAAGACCATTCTCACATGTCCATGATGTTCCTCTGTGGAGTTAGAAAAAATTAGAATATCATCCAAATAAATTACCACGAATGTATCTAGGAGATCCCTGAAGATGTCATTCACCAAGTGTTGGAAAGTGGCTGGGGCGGTACTCAGACCAAAAGGCATAACTAGATATTCAAAGTGTCCATAGCGTGACCTGAATGCAGTCTTCCATTCATCCCCAGGTCTAATACGGACTAAGTTATAGGCCCCACGAAGATCTAGTTTAGAAAAAATTTTGGCATGTCGCACTCTCTCCAATAACTCAGGGATTAAAGGCAATGGATAACGGTTTCTAATAGTAACCTTATTGAGTTCCCTATAGTCTACGCATGGTCTCAGAGATCCATCTTTCTTCTTTACAAAGAAGATGGGTGCACCTGCAGGAGATGAAGAGGGGCGTATGAAGCCCTTGGCTAGATTTTCATCTATGTAATCCTTTAAAGCCTTTAGCTCGGGCCCCGCCAGGGGGTAGATCTTACCAAAAGGTATCTCTGCTCCAGGCAATAATTAAATTGGACAATCATATGGACGGTGAGGAGGAAGCTGGTCAGCGTTCTTCTTGTCACATAAATCCACATAGTCCTGGTATACAGCTGGTAGTTCAGGGACTGACATGATTCCTTTAGGAACAGAGCAAGCTGAAACTTTTGGACTCATCTGTTTCTCTGGAAAGTGTAATTCCTTGGTCTCCCAGTTAATGGTAGGATTCTGAGCCTGCAGCCATGGTAGCCCTAGAATAATGGGAAAGTGGGGAGAAGAGATAAGCATAAAGGACAGTTTCTCTTGATGATCTTTACCCATAAGAACCCTCAAAGGCTCTGTTTCCTGATCCACTGGTCCAGAGGTCAGCAGGGAGCCATCCACAGTTTCCATCTGTACTGGAGTAGCCTTCTTCACTGAACGTATTCCCTGTTTCAGAGCAAAGGAGACATCCATAAAATTTCCACTTGCCCCTGAGTCGATCATAGCAGAGCTAGACACCCAAGCTGAGTCAACCCAGAGTTTGATGGAAAGAAAGCAATGAGAATTGTTTTTCTTACAACTCAGCTGGGACACCGCTGAGGAAACTTGAAAAATGGCAGCGTTTACACAGTCAACGTCCTCAGAGGTAACGGAGTTTAAGTCCGAGAAATCAAGATCTGTTGCTGCAGATCTCTCTGGAGCCTGAGGCTCGGACCTGACAGATCCCCTCTCGCAACACTCACAATGAATGAGTGCTGCAGTAGTCTTACGAGAACGGCTGGGGCAGTTTATAATGAAGTGCCCTGACTTACCACAATAGAAACATAGATTCTCCTTAAAACGATGTTCCTTGCGTGCATCACTAACCCGTCGTTGTAAAGAGTCTACCTGCATGGGTTCAGGTTCAGGTTCCCGTGTAATCCTACTCAAAGGTTCCTTAGCTGGAGAGGAAGGTAGGAAAAGGTTAGTACGATCGCTTTCGAACCATCTCTCTTGCCTGCGTTCAGTCAGACGAGTATCAATACGGATGCAGTAGTTAATAAAGTCACCTAACGCAGTGGGAGGGTCGGCACGAGCAAGTTCATCCTTAATCAGTGGAGATAACCCCTTTCGAAAAATAGATTTTTTGGCGGAACTGTCCCAGGTGGTATCAAGGGCCCATCTCCTGAAATCCAAGGCATATTCAGCTACCGAGTGCTTACCTTGGCGCAAAGCTAACATGGCTGCTTCAGCTGTTGCACCTCGATTGGGGTCATCAAACACCTGCCCCATGGCTGAAATAAAATCATCAAGGTGATTCAAACAATCATCCTCAGTCTCAATCAGAGGGTTTGCCCACATTAAAGCCTTGTTGGTAAGCAACATAATTATAGTAAGCACCTTAGATCGTTCAGTGGGAAATTGTGAAGCATGTGCAGAAAAAAAAAGATTGCATTGATTAATAAATCCCCTGAATTTCTCACGTTCACCGCCAAAACGAAAAGGGGGCAACTTGGGAATCCCAGCACTCGGGGCTACGGCAGGAGCCTGGACTCGCCCCTCTAGAACCTCAATCCTGGCTCGCAAATCCTGGGTAGTCTGTCCAACCACTTGCAAATTGTGATTATTGAGGTCCTGTAGATTTGTAAAACGGGACTTTATATTCTGCAAATCTGCAAGGATATTATCAGTCACTCCGCAAAGTTCCTTTATGCGGGCCTCCATTTTCCAGATCTTTTAAGACAGGATTACTGGAAGAAGAGGAGAGAAAAAAAACAATAGTGTTCACCTGTGGCAACACTGCAGAGAGAAAAAAAAATTAAGGGAACTGCTCACCTGGAATGGTTGTGAGAAGTCACAACCACTATCATCACAGAAAGTTTCAACCAGACATCTGATATCCAGAGTTACAGCAGACAAAAAAGAGAAAAGGAAAAAAAAAAAACAATAGTGTTTACCTGTGGTAACACTGCAAAAAGAAAAAAACTTAAGGGAATTGCTCACCTGGAATGGTTGTGAGAAGTCACAACCACTGTCATCACAGAAAGTACAACCGGACGTCTGATATCCACAGTACAGCAGACACAGCCTTCCAGACCCAGCAGACACTAACGTTTTGGCTTCAGAATCTTGTAATGTATGTAGTACAGTTCATATAGCGTCTTGTGCTTGGGTGCGATGAAAACACAGGAGTCACAGGTTTGATATAGAAAAGTCCTGTATTACTTCATACAAGTTGGCAGAAATAGTCACACAGTTTGCAGACACAGAAACAGGAGACACAGCAGGCCAGAGTAATCCAAGCTCAGCAATCACTCTCCAATACAGATTCAGGATCTTCTTCTCTGTTACTGTAAGTCCATGCAAACGTGGGTCTTTCAAAGAGCAGGGTTCAGAGTCCACAAGTGCTTCAGAGTTCCTCAGTAGGAATAGCTGGAGTACAAGGTCCAAGGCTTACAGGAGTCAAGTCACAGGTTCACTGCAGGCTAGATTCTGAAGCACTGATTGCTCAGCTGTGGCTGCTTAAGAAGCAAAGGAGAGAATCAGGGCGGGAACATGCAAGCTGGAAACTCCATTTTGACTGAGGGCAAGATAGCTGCAGCAAGACAGAAAGTAAAATGGCTGACGAACAAACTGAGTTTCAGGAATATATACATAGAACCTTACAGTTGGAGTCAGTGTCATGGAAATTGAGGAGTTGGAGTCGGAGGTTTGGTTTACCGACTCCACAGCCCTGGTATGAGGGAGTCGGAGTCGTGGAGTCGGTGTCATGGAAATTGAGGAGTCGGAGTTGGAGTCGGAGGTTTGGCTTACCAACTCCACAGCCCTGATGTAAAACATTTATAAACTCTTTCTTTACAAGTACTTTATGGCAGTATGCCCTGATCAGTGCAATATACCAAATATTCCAAACTGCAAGACAAATTATACAGCACTTTTCAGTTTAGATGTGATTAGACCACTGGTATCCTGTAGTGCTAGTGCCACGGGATCAGTAGGCTTCTGATTATGACATCATTCCACAGCAGGCGGACTTCTACAAACCAGCATTTAGGGTTAAGAAGGGAATGTTCTGGATCTGGAATGCATAATTACAATGCAAATCTGTGTTTCTAACGTTACACAAGTTCCGAGTAGCCAATTGTTGTATGTCAAATACTTACATTTGATGAAGAAAGTGCTTCTATATTTAACATGCTGCTTGCTTGTTCTCATAGCGGTACAATTCTCAGAATTAATACCTGCAGAACTCTTTGTAGCCAGCATAGCATGGCTCCCAAGTTCAATTTGTTCTTAAAGGGCTTTTCTGCTAAATACAATTAACACTTAGCCAAAGAATAAGTGATAAATGTGCAATCGCTGGGACCTCTAGAATAACCCTAACTGTGGGCTCAAAATTCTCAATGAGCCACATAAGGAAGTGCTAAACATACAGTGGCATGTAAAAGTTTGGGCACCCCTGGTCAAAATTGCTGTTGATGTGAACAGTTAAGCAAGTTGAAGATGCAATCATCTCTAAAAGGTTTAAAGTTAAAGATAACACATTTCTTGTTTTTTAGGGAAAAAAATATATATTTTCATTTTTTACATTAGAAAAATTAGAAAAAGGAAAAATGGGCCAATGCAAAAGTTTGGTCACCATTGGAGATTTGTGTGCTCAGATAACTTTCACCAAAGTTTCAGACCTTAATTATCCTATTAGGGTTATGCCTTGTTCACTATCATCACTAGGAAAGGCCAGGTGATACAAATTTTCCAGCTTTATAAAAACCCAGCCCCCTCTACCACGTGCCAAAAAACAGCAGCCATGGATTCTTCTACGCAGCTATAGCGAAGCTCTCCTCTTCTTAGCTTCCCGTCGCGGCTCCGGCGGAGGCTATAAGAAGATAGCAAAGGGTTTTCAAGTTGTCCTTTCCTCAGTTTGAAATATAATTAAGAAATGCCAGTTAACAGGAACAGTGGAGGTCAAGATAAGGTCTGGAAGACCAAGCAAAATTTTAGTGAGAGCGTCTTGTAGAATTCCTAAAAAAGTAAAGCAGAACACCAGCTTGACTGCAAAAGACCATCAGAAAGAGACTCCTGTGGACCAATAAGTCCTGTGGACCAAGGAGATTAAAATTGAACTCTGGAGAAAACACATAAAAACATAGTTACTAGCACTGACTATGCAGGGAGGAAGTGGGGAGAACACCTTATCTTTGCGCACACCTGATTTCACTGGAGCGGATGTCGCAGTGACTCGCCGGCTCCTGCGCAGAAGATCCCTGAATACACGGCCCATAGATGGGAGGAAAAGATATGGATTATGGAGGGAGTACATGGCATAGGCACGCGATTCCGGCACCACAAATGCACGTCCTCCATTCTTAGTCCGGTTTGTGTATGTACATATACACTGTAACTCCCTAGTTCAGGGCCGACTCCATGTTTTAGTGGTGAGACTCAGTGGGCTCCTTTGAAACATACCACAATTTATCATGCAAAAAATACGGCAGAGAAATATAGATATAGTACACCGGTCCCAGCATGCCCCCTCATCCTTCACCTACGCAGATATGCACATACATACAATACGAAGTACACGGACATGCACACACATACCATACGCAGACATGCACACACATACAAGCACATGCATAAAGTAATCAGACATACACACACGTACAGTATTCAGACACACACATACAAGACGCACATACGTATACAATACGCAGACATGCACACACAGTATGCAGACATGCGCACACGCACACAGACATGCACACTCAAGCAGACCTGTGTACACAATACGCAAACATGCGCAAACAATACACAGACATGCACACACAGTACGCAGACATGCGCACACAATACTCATACTTGCGCACACAATACACAGACATGCGCACACACAGACAGACATGGGCACACACAAGCAGACATACGCACATACAATACGCAGATACGTTCATATACATATTTGAAGACAAATTCACAAAAATACATAAATATATACAGTCATGCATATATATACACAGATATACACATTATACATGCATACACAGACATACAGACAGATTAGAAATATTTTTAATATGGGGAAGCTGGCAACATGCCTCACTCCCCCCCCCCGGCTTGTCTCCCATCCAGCTTCTCTGGCATGTGGCTATGGAGGGCGCGCTGCTTGATGGAAATCACTTAAACAAATATGGCTGCGCATAGTGCACTGTGCCTGCTAATAATGATGTGGCCTGTGCCTTTAACTTTGCTTGTTCGTCGCCCCGGCCGTGTCGTTATTTGCAGACACAGCCGCACAGTGCACTACGCGCAGCCATGTTTCTTTAATTGACGACTCAAGCAGCGCCGAAGAAACAGGTGGCCCTGCACAGCTGCTGGGGGAGCAGTTTGAACCCCCTGGTGTCCCGACCACGAATGCCCCCCCCATTTGTCCAGGGCCCCAGAACTTTCCTGGTTGCACTGGGTGCTGACGCTGGCCTTGCCCCATTTCCCTGGCTGGGGCAGGGAAATAGATATAGGGCTGATTCAGAAAGTCAGCAAGATACATGGCCCCGGCGTCTTCACCATGAGAAGTAATCCGGCGAGCAAGTTTAGCTAGGGCGCCCTAGTGTTAGGGACAGAGACAGAGCCTCTGACCCCAGGTATTCCGACAACAGAGTAGTGACACCCGATATAAATGGATGGTTCCACTTTGCTTTCTCTTAAAACAGGAATGCATAAGCTGTATTAATTTCTCCATTTGTCTGTTCTGAATGTGTGAATATAGCCTGACTTAGTGGTTATTGAACACGCCCATAGCTAGAAAAATGTAAGAACTTGATGTTATGCTTTGTAATCCCAGCTATTAATTAGAAGCAGAGAATGCATGTGTTGGCTGCTGCTATTACAAGATAACATGTCACAGAGAATAAAGTAGGGAGCATAGCTGGCATACACTGCTATCGTAACTCTCAGCCCTGAAATCAGCAGAAAGGCGGCAATATTAGCAATGCAAGAGAAGGTGGTGATGCACCAGCCTGTGTAGTACTGAATGTTTTGTGACATTTACCAGTGAGAAAATATCTCATTATAAGCCCGGTAAAAATAAAATACCTTAAAGGAGTTGTCCCACAAAATACATGTTAATTAATAGATGTATTAAAAAAATGTTCCTGTGCTGAGTAGTGTTGAGCGATACGATACTGCAAATATCGGGTATCGGCCGATATTAGCTGTATCGGCCTTTCGATAATTTGTTTCGATATTTTCGTCTTATCGAATACCGGAATCGGATTTGTCACTGTCACTGTGAGTGTCCGTCGGTCGGGTCTGTCAGGAGTCAGCGGCACTTACCTGGCAGAAGATCTCCGGCGGTCACGTCCTGGACTGCTTGATGGCCGCCATTATCTTCTCCCTGGCGGTCACATGCAGTTTTTCGCGATAACTGCAGTGACTGCAGGGTAATCCCGGCCGTAAACCAGTCCGATGACGTCACCGCCGGGGAAGCAGGTAATCAGCTGTGCTGCGCCGGGATGATGATGTAGCAGAGCTGGATCGTCGTGGGACACTCGTTACTATGGACTGCGTCAGTCAGGTGGCATACTTTTTTTTTTTTTTTTCATTTTTTTACAGGAGATCGATGGCGTCGCAGGATGAGACTGTAATAAAAGTAATGAAAACTGTTTTGTTTTTTTTTATTAAATTAAAAAACTTTTTTATGAACATTCACCCGTCCGGGTACATAAACAATTTAACTATTTACATACAGGGACCCTGTCCGGGTTATTTATAATTCTTTGGCAGGGGTGTTCCAGGTACCACCTGGTACTCTTCTGATGCTTGCCAAACATCCGAGGCACCAAGGACCACCAGGACCTGATGACGTTGTGTGGCCTGTACAGTCAAGTCGTGACCCGCTATCTGGGTCTGTGTGGCCACCTCTTTCATCTCCCTCCCGGTCTGGAACCCTATGTCCCGGACTGAACGAACCCCAGGGGGCCTAACAGGCGCCGGGTACGGGCCAGCTATAGTTATCATGTCCATAGCTGGGGCTGCTGAGGAGACCACTGAGGGAGGCTTGGGAGATTTACGGCATGGGGTGGGCACTTTTGCAGAGGCCTGGATGTGGGAGGCTGAAGGCTCCGAGGGTCTCACAGGTTCCTGACACTCTGGGGAGTAGGGGTCGCACCTGGTAACATTTAGGGCGTACCATCCATTGTAACCCCAGTGTCGGGTGTAAGTCACCAAGTCTCCTGGCAAAAGGTCCCTCCCCGGGTGTCCTTCTGGGAGGTGAGCCTCCACGTCCCGCCGGTTCACAAAAACTTCTAAAGTCCAGGCTCCTGGATGAAGCCCCAACCACCTTTCAATTTAAAGCTCCGTACTGCACCCTTACGCTGCGGCTCCCTCAGGGTTCCTTTATCCTTTCTCATCCGGTCCTTATCTGCCCGGTCCTTCTCCAGCTGACGTTGGCGAAGTTTTTGGGATTCTCGCTGCTCCCTTTGTCGCTCTGCTTCCCGCTCCCAACGTCTCCACTCTTCCTCCTGACGCCGGTTGTAATTCTCCTCCACCAGCTGCTCCATGTCTCCACCATCAAATGCCAGCTTACAGTGTCCGGTTTGCGGCAGCTCTCCTGGCGCCCCCCAGTCCTGGCGGCGCTCACCTGCGGAGGAAGCAGCCGGCTCTGGAACAGATGACAGTCGGGGCTCCGGTACAGGCAGGTAGTGCTCTGGTGCCTGCGCGGCCTCCTCCATGAGGACGAGTGTCGCTTCTTCTGTCTCAGCGACGGGGGCAGACAGCGGGATCTGGGGTGCTGCCGGTGCAGCGTTTTTTGCACGAACGGGTGCCTCCACTGCGACAACGTCAACCGGATCACATTGCAAGGGCTCCTCTACTAGAACGGGTGCCTCACCTTCCGGTACAGACACTTCAGGTAAGAGGGATTGGCGCCGCTCCAAGTTTATTTTTAGGGCACGCCAGCTCGCTTCCATCCTGGCGACCTCCTCCCGGTGCCGGGCCAGGCCTCTTAGGGTATCCTCCGCTTCTTGCAGCGTAGGAGGGTTTCCAGGCCGGGTGCCCAACGGTGGTTCCGTGGCGATCGGGTCGCTTCCGTGGGGGGAGAGCTCTGACTGCTCCATCCCTTCACACTTCTGCTCGTGTCCATTAGCCATCTCTGCCAAGTCACATGTGTCATTAGCATCTGGAGAGGGCCCCTCTTTTGTAGGGAGGCGGGACCTTCGTGTTAGTTTCCGCCCACTGAGGAGGATGAGGAGGCGGAACTGAAGAGCTGTGGGGCACGATCTTACATTGCAGTACCATTTAGAGCCATCGTTTTCGCGTCACTGAGTGTACACCCATGAAGAGCACGCCCTTCTTCTTCACCAGTGCCTCGTCGTGACGCAGATATGGCGGAAAAATGGCAAATACATTCTCTGATGATTTTAGCAATTCTCAAGCACAAAACCAGTTCAATTCAGGCACACAGGACTCGCTTATAGCGAGCTACAGAATCCTGTTCGTGACGCCCAAGTTGAGTCGCACAGAGCCAGAGGTTTTTGGGGTACTCGGCACCGAGCCCGTCGACTTCTATGGGGTATGTCACGGCTTTACCCGGCAATTGAATCAGAGTCTATTTTACTATGTAGAAGTGTATAAACTATAAATATATGTATATATATATGTCACAATGACATGTATATATATATATGTATTCTATGTGTGTATATTTTGTGTTTACAACGAAAGAAAGGGTTTTTTTTGTTGCGATATTTTGTTCCCATAGACTTACATGGGACTTCCGGTATCAGAATCGGATATCGACGATATTTAGTGATATCGGCGATACCATTTCGATACGATATTTTTAGATATCGAGCAGTATCGCTCAACACTAGTGCTGAGATAATCTGATATGCTATGTACAGTGTAATGGCTGTGTCCGACTTCCTATGTACTATCAGACTACGCAAAGCTACTTCAGTTCATGGTCGGTACATCCCACAGCTCCAGGACAGGGGAAAGCATAAATCACTCATGAAAAGTGAGAATACAGACCAAGGCTGTGGAGTCGGAGTCGTGGAGTGGGTTTCCATTTTGGTGGAGTCGGAGTCGGTATAAGATGGGCCGACTCCTAAAATATATAACTGGAATCAGTAGTTCATGCATGATGTGCTGTAAAATGTTTTCAAAAGAATTTGGGAAAGTTATGAAATGTCCTATAAATGTCTGTTCTGTTCATGAGCTAAGGATCTCAGCTTTTAGTTGAGATGAATCTGTGCTGCACTTTATGAACATGCTCAGTAGTGAGGCAGTGCTGTGTACTCGGATTCAGGGAAATTGAGGAGTCGTGGAGTCGGAGCCCATTTTGGTGGAGTCAGAGTTGGAGTCGGTGTCATGGAAATTGAGGAGTTGGAGTCAGAGTCGGAGGTTTGGCTTACTGACTCCACTGCCCTGATAAGAGGGGATCAAAGCTGCTGCTTTCTCAGGAAACACATTTCCCTGTCTATTTTATCACAGAAGTGTTTCGGCCATGTCTCCAGCCCTCTGAGCTCATCATACACTGACGAGCAAAATCATAACAATGTTTTGAACTTTTCATATCTCCCCATCCACTACAGCTTCGAACATGAGACTACCATCATTTTATAGACAATCATCTTGGCTATCTCATACATAAGTTTGACTTGCAACTATTTGGCATATAATTAGTTATGCAGATTACTGTCACTGGAGCGCCTACATCACTGACATGATTTAGAAAGCTGGAGAAAGCTCAGAAAGCTGGAGATGCAGACGAAACACTTACTCCTCTGTTACTTCAAAAAGAAGCATCTATGAGCCCCTGCTGTTTGTTTCGTCTGTATACTCACTTATCATAATTGACCAAGAGCTGTGGTATGTGCCGCCATTGACCTGGAGCAGCTCTAGTTGTCGGACACAGCAAATAAGACAGCATATAGTGGGGCACATTTATAAGACAATCTCAGCACAGGAACATTCTTTGAATACTTCAAATTATGGTACTTATTATTATTCCAAGATCTATTGATTAAAATGTACTTTGTGGAACAACAAGTCATGCCTTTTTTTTGTTTGAAAGATACAGGCTCTCAGAAAGAGCCTCAATCGTCAATTATTTTTTGCAGCCATGGCCGAGAATGTTGGCGCCCTTGAATTTGTTCCAGAAAATTAAGTATTTATCTCAGAAAATTATTGCAATTACATATGTTTTGTTATACACGTGCTTAAAGGGAATCTGTCACCCCATTTTTCGACCATCAGCTGTAGCTACCGCCATCAGGGGCTTATCTACAGCTTTCCATAATGCTGTAGATAAGCCCCCGATGTCACCTGAAAGAGAAGAAAAACGAGTAATATTATACTCACCCAGGGGCAGTCTGCCGTCCGATGCGGTCCGATGGGCGTCGCAGTCCGGTCCGGGGCCTCCCATCTTCTAGCAAAGCCCTCCCCTTCTTAGCTTCCCGTCGCCGCTCCAATGCAGGCGCACTGCTCTGCCCTCGTGAGAGCAGAGTATTGCAGTGCGCAGGCACCGGGAAAGGTCAGAGAGGTCCGGCGCCTGCGCACTGCAGTATTCTGCTCTGCCCTCACCAGGGCAGAGCAGTGCGCCTGCGCCGGAGCCGCAACGGGAAGCTAAGAAGAGGAGAGCTTCGCTAGAAGAAGGGAGGCGCCGGACCGGCCGCGACGCCCATCGGACCGGACGGCGGACCGTCCCGGGTGAGTATAATATAACTTGTTTTTCTTCTCTTTCAGGTGACATCGGGGGCTTATCTACAGCATTCCAAAATGCTGTAGATAAGCCCCTGATGGCAGTGGCTACAGCTGATGGTCGGAAAATGGGGTGACAGATTCCCTTTAATTCCTTTGTGTATTGGAACAACACAAAAAATAGAGAAAAAAGGCAAATTGCGGATAATTTGACACAAAATCCCCAAAATGGGCAGGACAAAATTGTTGGCACCCTCAACTTAATATCTGGTTGCACACCCTTTAAAATAAATAACTGTAATCAATCGCTTCCTATAACCATCAACAAGCTTCTCGCACCTCTCAAGTGGAATTTTGGACCACTCTTCTTTTGCAAACTAGTCCAGGTCTCTGATCTTACAGCAATTGTAAGATCTCTGCTCACTTCAGAACTCTCCAGCGCTTTGTTTCCATCCATTTCTGGGTGCTTCTTGAATTATGTTTGGGGTCATTGTCCTGCACGGAGACATATGACCTAGGACACAAACCTAGCTTCCTGACATTGAGAACTTCATTGCGACTCAAAATCCTTTGGTAACCTTCAGATTTCATGAGGCCTTAAACACAGTCAGGGCACCCAGTTCCAGAGGCAAAAGAACAACCCCAAAACGTCTTTGAACCTCCACCATGTTTATTTGACTGTAGGTACTGTGTTCCTTTCTTTGTAGGCCTTGTTTCATTTTCGGCAATCAGAATGATGTGCTATACCAAAAAAGCTCTATCTTGGTCTCATCTGTCCACAAGACACTTTCCCAGAAGGATTTTGTCTTACTCACATTTTGGCAAACTGCAGTCTAGCTTTTTTATGTCTGTGTCAGCAGTGGGGTCCTCAAGGGTCTCCTGCCATAGTGTTTCACTTCATTCAAATGTCGACGGATAGTTTGCGCTAACACTGATGCACCCTGAGCCTGCAGGACAGTTTGAAGTTATTTATTGAATTTATTTATTCCTGCATTGCAATCTTTCATCAATTATTCTGCCGTCCACGTCCAGGGAGATTAGCTACAAAGCCAAGGGTTGTAAACTTCTTCATTATGCAACGCACCGTGGACAAAGGAACATCAAGATCTCTGGAGATGGACTCGTAGCCTTAAGATTGTTGATATTTTTCAACAATTTTGGATCTCAGGTCCTCAGACAGTTCGCTTCTCCTCTTTCTGTTCTCCATGCTTAGTGTGGCACACACAGACACACAATGCAAAGATTAAGTCAACTTCTCCCCTTTTTATCTGGTTTCAGGTGTGAATTCCATATTGCCCACACCTCTTACTTGCCACAAGGGAGTTTGAATAAGCATCACATGCTTAAAATAAATTGGTTAACCCACATTTTTGGAAAGGTGACAAGAATTTTTGTTTCTGTGTAAAATTATGTGTTTTGTGTGAAATTATGTAAAATTTGCATTTTTGTCTGTTTTTTGTGTGTTGTTCCAAAACACACAAAGGAAATAAATAGGTGTATAACAAAACATATGTAATTGCAATAATTTTCTTGGAGAAATTCATCATTTTCTCCAACAATTTTAAGGATACAAACACTTTCAGCCATGACTGTATATATCTGCCAAAGCCAGTTTAATAAAGAAAATATTCATTCCATGCTTTTAGTGATTATGTCTATAGTGAGTTATAAGGCCCCCATACACATTAGATAGCTGTAGAAGGAACAATTGTTCCGCCAACAGCTACTTGTCTCAGCTCACCCATACACAGGAACGCTCTGCTTGGCAGAGTGTTGCTGTGTTGTCAATGAGAGAGCCGCTTCTATACACCTGTGACAGCGGCTTATCTCTGTGCCAAACAAAAGGATCGGTTTTTGAAATTCCATAAGCCAAATTGTTCCCTCTTTGGGGACGAGTTGGGTGCCCTCATACACATTCGACTTTTGCCAGAGCTGACATTGGCTTACTTTGGTCTAGCGTTTATGGAGGCCTATAGTATCAAGATTTATCTGTCTCATCTGCAGTTAATAAATGGTACCTTATGATTGTTTGCCTGCTGAGCTGAATGAAACTGAGATCAGTCACTGTGTTGTGGTAACATATATTGTATTCATCTAGAAATTATGAGTATTTCCCATATAATTTTTTTCATTTTACACTTGTTTTAGAGTTTATTACTTATGTCAGGCAGAATAGTCAGAGGCTTTAATTGATTATAGCCCTTTACTTCCTCCATGCAGATGCTAATGGAGATACTGTAGTTTGTTAGCTATAATAGAATTGGTAATTTCTTGTCCAAAGAATTAAAAGCTATTTGTGTATCAATAGAGGAAATAGTTATTTAATAAGATCCCTTTGATTACTGCAAGAGCGGGAAGAAAAATGTAATCTAGTGGCCTGTAAAAACAGTGACCAGTCTGTAGCTCCAAAGTATCTGTAGCATAAAAGACAATTACAACAACTTACGGTAATATTAGTAAATTAGTAGGTGGGAAGTCTGTAGTACAAATGGCAGAGTTGGAAAATGTAAGAAAACGTGTTGTGCTTTTACATCTAAAAATCCATAAAACATGAACACAGCACTCATCATGCTAAGACATTAAGAGTAGGAAGAAATGGATTAAATAGCTCAGATAATTTTAAAATAGGGTTTGTATAAGCTTCTATCTCCAAGTACAGCAGTTCACTTAAAAACCTGAAAAAAGCTACTATGTTAGTAAAGAAATACAAAAATATATAAAGCAAAATATACCAAGAAAAAATAAATAAATCTTATACCAAGGCTCAAAAAATGACTGTTACCTGCTAACATACAGTGGGTTCGTAAAGTATTCAGACCCTTTAAATTTTTCACTCTTTGTTTCATTGCAGCCATTTGGTAAATGCAAAAATGTTTTTTTTTCTCATTAATGTACACTCTGCACCCCATCTTTACTGAAATAAACAGAAATGTAGAAATTTTTGCAAATTTATTAAAAAAGAAAAACTGAAATATCACAAGGTCATAAGTATTCAGACCCTTTGCTCAGTATTGAGGAGAAGCACCTTTTGAGCTTGTACAGCCATGAGTCTTCTTGGGAATGATGCAACAAGTTTTTCACACCTGGGTTTGGGGATCCTCTGTCATTCTTCCTTGCAGTTCCTCTCCAGTTCCGTCAGGTTGGATGGTGAACGTTGGTGGACAGCCATTTTCAGGTCTCTACAGAGATGCTCAATTGGGTTTAGGTCAGGGCTGTGGCTGGGCCAGTCAAGAATGGTCACAGAGTTGTTCTGAAGCCACTCCTTTGTTGTTTTGTTTTAGCTGTGTGCTTAGGGTCATTGTCTTGTTGGAAGGTGAACCTTCAGCCAAGTCTGAGGTCCAGAGCACTCTGGAAGAGGTTTTCATCCAGGACATCTCTGTACTTGCCGCATTCATGTTTCCTGCAATTGCAACCAGTCGTCCTGTCCCTGCAGCTGAAAAACACCTCCATACTCCATAACATGATGCTGCCACCACCATGTTTCACTGTTGGGAATGTATTGGGCAGGCGATGAATAGTGTCTGGTTTTCTCCACACATATGGCTTAGAATTATCACCAAAAAGCTCTATCTTCTTATCAGACCAGAGATTCCTATTTCTCATAGTCTGGGAGTTCTTCATGTGTATTTTTTAGTAAACTCTATGCGGGCTTTCATATGTCTTGCACTGAGGAGAGGCTTCCGTCTGGCCATTCTGTCACAAAGGCCCGACTGGTGATGGGCTGCAGTGATAGTTGACTTTGTAGAACTTTCTCTCATTTCCCTACTGCATCTGTGGAGCTCAGCCACAGAGATCTTGGGGTTCTTCTTTACCTCTCTCACCAAGGCTCTTCTCCCACAATTGCTCAGTTTGGCTGGACGGCCAGGTCTAGGAAGACTTCTGGTGGTACCAAATGTCTTCCATTTAAGGATTATGGAGGCCACTGTGCTCTTAAGAACCTTGGGTACTGTAGAAATTCTTTTGTAACCTTGGCTAGACGTGTGCCTTGCCACAATTCTGTCTCTGAGCTCCTTGGCCAGTTCCTTTGACCTCATGATTCTCATTTGGTCTGACATGCCTTTACAAATCAAGAGTCCTATCAGTTTAATTAAACACAGCTGGACTCCAATGAAAGAGCAGAGCCATCCCAAGGAGGATCACAAGAAAATGGACAGAATGTGCTGTAAATATGAGTGTCTGAGCTAAGGGTCTGAATACTTATGACCATGTGATATTTCAGTTTTTGTTTTTTAATTAATTTGCAAAAATTTCTACATTTCTGGTTTTTATCAGTCAAGGTGGGGTGCAGAGTGTACATTAATGAGAAAAAAATAACTTTTTTGCATTTACCAAATGGCTGCAATGAAAGAAAAATTTAAAGGGGTTTGAATATTTTCCGAACCCAATGTAAATCACAAACTAGAGCATAAACAAGATATAAAATTTCACTCATTGCATAACGACAGTTGCATGCAGGGACCATTATCTCATCAGCAATGCCCATAATATTGTAGGAGAGACAACATTTAGCAAAAGCCTATAGAAGAATAAGTTTATCACCTCCATACAATGTCATTGTCTTCGCCCTTATTCGGTGGCCATTACTGCAGTATTTCAGTACTGAAATACTCCCCATGTGTCTGTGGGTTTGCAAAGTTTACTCGGTTGTATCTCACATTCTAACAGTATGTAGGACTTATAGCCAAGTTGTATAAAACCAGCAAGTTGTCACAATGTTAGTCCTTCAAAGCTTCTAATGGAGTTTGTCATAAGTCTGTAGGTAAATTACAATTCTTATTAACGCATTAGAATAATATTTATTTTGAAAAAAAAAAGATCTTAGAACTTCATTTTACGCTTCACTTTAAAAGGGAAAAATATGTGTCCAAAGTCCTGAGGAACTGACAGTTTTGTCATCCCCCGTCTTCAGCAGGATACTTGAATTTCCATTTGCGTCTGAAGATACTGAAAAACAATGACATCAGCGCACTGAATATAACTCTCATTCTTCCATTGCTAAGTCATGCACTCTGGGATTTTTTTTTTACCAGAACATTCACAAATCAAATGTGTTTTACTTTTCTTAGCTTGGCTGTTCTAGGTGTCTGCGACTCGGGCTACAATAACCAGGATGGCCCTGGCAGAAGAGGAAATAACAGTACCATTAAGCTGTGTAATACTGGCAGATACACTTTTAAGTGTTTCAGGACAATTAAAACATAAGTTCATTCAATGTTATTAAATCAGGCAAAGTTAATGTTGTTAAAAGCCAAAAAAAAAGTAACAAAAAAAGTTTAAAGACGACTTGTCACCAAGTTAAAAGTGGCCAGTTTTTGTTGTATTCGGTTTTGTTGTTCTGGTTTTTGTTGTTATCGCTGTACGGTTCCAGACCTATGGTTCATTTTTGTTTAATGCTAAATTACATGGGCATTACCAAAGGGACGTAGCTGACAGGATAATGTAGAGGCATGGTTTTAGCCTGCTCCGCATTATTACTTTGAGGGCAATGCCGCTTTCTAAAGAGGACAGAAACTCTAGTGCCATCAATCCCTCTCTGCAGAGGCCATTTGCATATGTAAAGGAGCATTGCATTGATATGTCTCCTTAAGTTGCCTTGGCACCCTCCACAAGGAGAAATTTTACCCCTTAGGCCGGGATCACACATGAGAGGAAATCGTCCGACACTCGCATGAAAAAACCCAGCTCTGGCGCCGGCACTCGGGAGTGGAGCGAGCGGCTCCATATAAATACATGCAGCCGCGCACTCCACTCCCGAGTGCCGACGCCAGAGCTGGGATTTCACATGCAAGTGTCGGACAATTTCCTCGCATGTGTGATCCTGGCCTTAGACACACTGCCAGAAGCCTCTTACCCAGCCAGCCAAATTAGCTCTCCTGCTTTGCACTGATGAGGGGCAAACATCATGAAACATGTGTCTGTAAATAAAGTTCCTGGTTTGGCTTGTTAGGATCCTAAGTCAAATGGCAATGCCAATAAAGGGTTGATACTGACTTTTAAGATTGTTACTTCAAATAGGTGACACTAGCGTTCTTGTCCTCTTCCCTTTGAATGTCTTTGTTGTATGTGAAGAAGTTGAGCTGTGCTTACCTAGCCTAATAATACATGTTGGTTCACAAGGTAAGAGTTTGTACTGTAGCCTGGAATTTATTTTCATGGTTTATTTTCTACTGGGAAGAAAACCAATACATAATACATTACAGAAAAGCAGCCCTGGTCAAACAAAAACATCCTGCTAGAAGAGACCAAAGTATGGAGATCCTGAGTCAGATAGGGCATCATGCTTGTTGATTTAGGAAGGAGAAACATGATTTATTGGTACATGGACAAATTCTCTGCCTTCCAGTTGTATCATCAAATGCAATTTATTCACTAAACAATAAAAACAGAATCTGCTTCTCCATGCTAGTTTCTCAAACTTTTTTTTAGGCTAGTCATCTAGATACAGGAAGAGTATAATAAAGTATAATAAAGAAGGTGTAAAAGTAAAAGGACTAGGAAAAAAAAAGAAATTTTCTGCAGGAAATGTTATACAAAAAACAGCAAACCCATTGGTAGCCTAAAGCAAAAAATAGTCAGTGTTATCAGTGTTTTTACAGATGATTTTCAACAGTCACTTTTTACAATCAGTGTTTTATCAGTGATTTTTAGTAATGAAAACATAAATGACAAAAATTCTCCAATACATTACAATGTTAATCATGGACAGCAAAAGGATTATGCATTATTGATGCTATCCGTGTCCGTAATTTTCACAGAAACATACATTTGTGTGGGTGATTCTCATTAGTGATGTCGATAAGAAAAGCACCATGTCTCTAGGTTTTTTTTTAAGGATAAACAGTCTGCAAAAAAATATGTACACGTGAACAGCACCATCTCTATATATAATCGCCAGTGGCCGCTGTCCCCGAATCCCATAAGGCACCGCGGCAGTTCCAGCACAGCGTCATCATCATGTGTCCAGTGCTGCACTACATGTAACTAGGAGCCCGCGGCCGCCTCGCTGCCCTCCCCGGGGAGCAGAATGCCTGTGCGCGGCCCGGCCTGAGAACTAGCAGATCCACTCCCCTCCAGACTGTGCTCCGCCAGCTGCAGCCGCTATTTCCCTCAGGAGGCAAACACTGGACTGGGACGGGGCTGCGGAGAGCAGGTTGACGTCATGGGAGCATGCTGTGTGGGAAGGGGCGGAGCCTGCTACGTGCATAGTAATTAGGGTATGTGCACACGTTGCAGATTGGTCTGCAGAATTTTCTGCACAGAATCTGCATCTCTTGGCAGAAACTGCAGATCAAAATCTGCGCAGTTTTTATCCTTTTTTTATCCTTTTTCTCTGCAGATTTACTGCAGTTTTTGTGCAGAATTCCTCTGCCTTTTGAGACCTGTTGATTCCTATAATGGAGCAGGTCTCAAAACGCTGCAGTTCTGCACAAAAGAAGTGACATGCTGCAGTTTTAGGGCCTGTGCACACGTTGCGGATTCCTAGCGTTTTTGCAAAACCGCTTACACAATACAACTCATTATGGCCTATGGGATTCCGCAATGCTGTGCACATGCTGCGGGTTTTTCCGCGGCGGAATCCGCAGCATGCTCATCCTTTTTTGCGGAACTGCGGCGATTCTGCCGCCATAGGAATGCATTGAACCGCTTACTTTCCGCATGTGGCTGTGCCCACCATGCGCAAAGTAAGCGGTTCATGTGTGGATGGTACCCTGGGTCTGGGGGAGAGGAGAAGTGCAGAAGTGTCAGAAGTGCAGCTCTGAGTGACATAGTTCTGCCAGTGGGGAGAGGGGTGCGTGTGGGGGGTATTGTGGGTACAGCTTGCGCTAGAAATAGGCCTGATGCTATCGCATCGGGAGTGCGGTGAAATTACTGGGGCTGCAAAGCCTGCCCCCATCATGACATTACCGCCCTCCCAATGCGATAGCATCAAGCCTATTTCTAGTAGATTATAAAGTGCACTTGTTGTATCCCTGAATAACCAATGTCTGTATGAGGCCGAATACAAAGTATGGCCAATTTTCCAGCTTAATGCTGAGACGTGAGAGCATTTCGGGTACGTGCCCACGATCCGGAGTTGCTGCGTGTTTGACGTTGCGTACTTATGGAATGCCAAACCCATAGCGGACAGATGTTACAGCTAAGTGGATGGGATCCCATGCCCACTATGCGTTCACAGATGCCTGAAGATTACCCAATGACACTGACATGCAGCGTGTCTTTTCAGACTGCAGCATGTCAATTTCTCTTACGGAGACGCTAGTCTCCACAAGAGAAATTACATCAATAGAATGGATTGGACGCAGTGAATTTGCACGGTTCAGTAAGCACAAGCAGATTCACCTACGTTCAATAAACGGCAGCGCTCTGGACGAAGTGAACATGCCCTATGTCCAAAGCGCTGCTAGTTCCGGATTGTGGGCACCTTAGAGATGAGAATTACCGCCTTGCAATTGATGTCTCTTCAGCTATCCACACACTACAGTATTTCAGGGCCATTTATCAAGCAGACAAAACCACTTTAAATATTACTCGCTAAGTACACAATGAACAGTTATAGAAAGGTGTAAAGGAGCACACATAAAAGCCTATTACGGCTGTAATCTGGAACAACCACAGGCGGAGGCTTGTTGTAAAAGGGAAACTATTTTCATTTAAATTACCGTATGTTTCCTTTATATTAAAAAAAACTATAATTTTGAAGCAAGTATTAGAATGAAATTTAATTTTTATTTCAGAGTTCTTTCATATTATCAATACAATAAACAGGGGTTAAATTTGTAATACCATCCACCATATCGCCTGCAGCAAGTGTTATCAATTCCATGGAGGCACTCTTGACATATTCATGACCCCTGCGTTACTTCATTCATTTATTTGCCAGGAAAGCACTTTACATTGGCTGAAAAATTCCAGTCCATCAATTGTTGGCTATAATAGTCCAGATCTTTTTACTATTTTTGTCCCCCTGTTTCCTTATATAAATAACTTTGATTGCAGGATACTTGCTCCTTTTGTTTAATTGTAGAATGATGTGATACTTTGTTATAGTTTGTACATGTAGCCTTTGAATTGTAAGGTGCTGTAGCATAGGTTGGCACTATAGAAATAAAATTAATATTATTAAATAAAAGTTTAATTAAATTTATTACTAGATGCTTATATAAACTCATCAAAATCTGTCAGTTCATAACAAAAAAAATTCTATGAACTTACTTAGATCTGAACCAACACCAAACATGAATGTTTAGGATATTAATGTTGTGATGAAAGTACAATTAATATTGGGGCTGAACCAAGTTTAAAGCAATGGGGCAGAAACATAATTGGCACAAGTACAACATGTTGGGGTTCAAAAGTCTAAAAAATTTACAAAAAAGGGGTAAAAAATGTTTTTTAAAGTGTTCCTTTTTTGGACTAAGGGGTTGTCCACTCTTTGTGACTGCACACTAGTGAATTCTCACATCAGTGCTTTGAGGATTCTCCGATGCCAGAGGCGAGACCGAGCGTTCATACCACAAGTATGCGCTATGCATACTCCTAGTCACATTCCAACTAGCGAGCTAGGCCGCACATGTCTAGTCGGAATGTGGCCAGAAGTACTGTATGCATATTGCATACTTGCGACCACATGACTGCTCGCTCTCGTCATCGTCACCGGAGAATCTTCACAGCTTGCACTGCACAACATGAGAATTCATAGGTCTGTAGTCACATAGAGTGACTACAGACTTTTGTGATAAGTCTGGACAACCCCTTTAAAGTTTTTTCCTGTGAAATCTATGACCTTAATAAGTGCCTGTGCTCTAGTCCATCAATGGTTAAATAACCCCCTGACTCACCCTGTATACCCACCAAAAATCCTTGTGAAGTTCTCCAGCGCTGTTTGTCCAGTCCGATGGGTGTGGGTTCTGCAGTCTTCTTGCTCAATGTTTGAAAAAGACCCAGGCTGGGTCGAAACGTAACCTTTATCACTCTACTGATTACCTACTATTTTTGAACACTGTGGTGTACGACTACCCTTTTGTACAAGAAAAAAAACTTCTTGAATAATCTCTGCGAGTGCGACTGACACCTTCAATTTTTCTACTTGGATTTATCCAGTTCATCCAGCACCTCTACTAGTAGCTGAGTGCCCATCCTAACTATTGTCTATATTCATTGAATAACATTGATCACAAGATCAGGGACTGGAAAATCTGTCCATGATCATGTTTTCTAGGGTCTCAGCTATCCCCGGTAACTGAAACCCAAGAGATTTTCAGACTCTGGGGGGTCGCTATACCCTTATTCTGATCGAGGGTTTTAAAACGGCGATTAGGAAATAAGGTCCCTTAGATTCCGCCGTTTTAATATGTATCAGCGGTCATTAAGGGGTTAATAGCCTGCTTAGCCACCCTGACCCCCATTTCCCATAGACATAGAACAATCAATAATAGATATTTCTGTTCACATAGACTGTCATAGATGACTACAAGCCGATTATCTAGTATGGCCATGAGTTACTACCGGCCTATTATTGGGAAACGAGCGTTCCTTGGATAATGATAATCGGCTGGTGTAAATGCACCTGTAGACTAGGATCACCAAGGCAGAATCATATCTAAAATTTTTCAAATAAACAGGAAATTTTAGAGAACACAGAGTTGCTCTGTAGAACTAGCGATACCTAAAGATGACTTCCACCACCATCATCACCGTATCTTATGAGCAGGCTTCCTAAACTCTTCCATTATCTGTAACCTAAGGTCACTGTATCCATCCTACAAAGCTGCCCAATCTTTCGTCATTAGGTTAATTACGTTAATTCTACTTGAATGAAGTACTTCCACGTGAATATAGTATTAGACGTGGCACAAGAATTTTACATACATCCTGTAAACCAAAAATGACTTATCATTATCATTGATTTTACAAACCACAGGAATAATCAACTGATCAGCGAAATAAAGCATCGTGAATGTAACTCCTGTCAACCTATCAGACATTCATGGACTTAATAATTAATATGATGTACAGAAACACTAATTGTCCATTACCGCAGGAATAGTAACTGATGTAACAGATGTTGGTACATATTACAGCATATGTTCTGCCTTATCAAGTAGAGGAAATCAAACGGCTCTCATTACTATTGATTTCCCAAGGTAGAATCACAGACCAAGGAACAAAGAAATGCTGGCTCCTGGGATCTCGATCATTAACCCTATACACTACTTTTATATCAGGCACTTAGGCCAGGCTCCACACTGTCACTGAGAAGAAGCAACACGGCCACAAATGTGGGACTCCAGTGATTCCCTGCAAAAATTATTCTCTATTTGTTACAAAACTGCAGTCCTTAGTGCGCCCTCATAGTCTATGGATGTCAAGGCATGCTGGGTGTTGTAGTGTTCTCACAGCTGGAGATCCATTGGTTGGAGCCCACTGGGCATTTCTGTGCAATAATATGGCACATAAGACTTTTAAAGCACCACTCCACCATTTTTTTCATTTGACCGCTGGATTGGTGCAACTAATAATTCCCTGCCCCTAATTATATACTTACCAGCTGAGGTCTTCATCTGTTATTGGCGCCGCTTCGGTCGTCTTCTGCAGGTTATGACCCGCTGGATCGCTACAGTGTTTGCTGGGCAATCAGAAAGTCACTACTCAATGTAAGTCTATGGGAGAACGAGAGCCTCAGATTTACACTCAGAGCTTGTTACCATTATCTCTGACTTCCTGTCCGTCAGAAGCTGTGGTCAGAAGATAGCGGTGCGGGACTGAAGCAGTATCGAGAGGAGCAGAAGACGGCAGCTGCTAAGTATAATATTAGGGTAAGGGAACTTAACCCTTTAACCACCGCCGACATACCTTCTAATGACCGCTTTTTAACAGCACTGAGAAATAAGTGTATAGCGCCCCTCAGCATCCTAAAATGATTCAGGTCGGTTTTTACCGTCCCCAGTCACGCGATCACCGTTATTCACCGAGTAACGGCGATCACAAAAAAAAAGTCAGATTTTCCATTCATTTCTCGCTCCTCTGATATGATCTAGCAAACCAGAGGAGAGAGAAATGGTGTCCCCCGAGTCCCCCCGGTACCTCCAGTATTCCCGGACCCTCCTGCTCTGTCCTCCTGCAAGAAAATGGTGGGCACATGCGCAGTGCGCCTGCCGAGATCTGACGGCCGGTAACAAGCAACAACAGAAGACTTTTCCTATTGGTTCATTTTGATCACTGTGATAGGGTTAATAAACTTCTTGAATGTGGTTTTGCGCACTTTGAGGGTTGTAGTTTTTAGAATGGTGTCACTTTTGGGCATTTTCTGTCATATTGACCCCCCGAAAGTGACTTCAAATGTGAGGTGGTCCCTCAAAAAAATTGGCTTTGTAAATTTTGTTGGAAAAATGAGAAATCCCTGGTCAACTTCTAACCCTTATAACATCCTAGCAAAAAAGATTATGTTTCCAAAAATGTGCTGATGTAAAGTAGACATGTGGGAAATGTTATTTATTAACTATTTTCTGTGACAGGACTCTCTAATTTAAGGGCAGAAAAATTAAAAGTTTGAAAATTGCAAAATCATATTGAAGAAAAGTCATATTGAAGAAATTTTACCACTAACATGAGGTAAAATATGTCACGAAAAAACAACCTCAGAATCAGTGTGATCCGTTGAAGCGTTCCAAAGCTATAACCTTATAAAGTGACACTGGTCAGAATTGTAAAAATTGGCTTGGTCACGTATATACTCGAGTATAAGCCGAGATTTTCAGCCCATTTTTTAGGGCTGAAAGTCCCCCTCTCGGTTTATACTCGAGTCATATACAGGCGGGAGGCGGAGCGCAGCTGTTCTATATACTCACCCCTCCGCCGGAGCGGTCTCTGCAGCCCCTGCTCTTCTCCCACGGTCTCCGGCGCCAGTGTTCAGCGGTCAGGTGGTACCGCTCATTAAAGTCATGAATATGCACATATTCATGACTTTAATGAGCGGTACCACCTGACCGCTGAACACTGGCGCCGGAGACCGTGGGAGAAGAGCAGGGCAGAGACGCGCCGGCGGAAGGGTGAGTATAAGCGATATTTACCTGTCTCTTTCCACCGCTGCTCGCCGCTGTGTCCTCGGGTCCTCTTGCTGCGATGTTCAGGCAGAGGGCGCGATGACGTGGTTACTGCGCGCCGCGCTCTCTGCCTGATCATTTACTGCTGGAGGACCCGGAAGACAGCGGCGCTCAGCGGTGGACCGGGTGACAGGTAAATATTGCAGGTGCCGGGGCCCTGAGCGAGCGGTGACACCGGCACCTGTCCCCCATAGCGCGCCAGTGTCCCCGCCTGCTCAGGACACCAGCACCTGGCCCCCAGCGACGAGAGGTGAGTATGTCTTTTTTTTTTTTTTTTTCACAGCAGCAGCATAAGGGGCCTATTCTATGCAGCATCTATGGGGGCATAATACATGGGGCATCTATGGGGGCATAATACATGGGGCATCTATGGAGGCATAATCTATGAAGCATCTATGGGGGCATAATCTATGGAGCATCTATGGGGGGCATAATCTATGGGGCACAATCTATGGAGCATCTATGGGGGCATAATACATGGGGCATCTATGGGGCATAATTTAAGGAGCATCTATGGGGGCACAATCTATGGAGCATCTATAGGGGCACAATCTATGGAGCATCTATGGGGCATAATACATGGGGCATCTATGGGGGCATAATCTGTGGAGCATCTATGGGGTCATAATCTATGGAGCATCTATGGGGGCATACTACATGGGGCATCTATGGGGCATAATTTAAGGAGCATCTATGGGGGCACAATCTATGGAGCATCTACAGGGGCACAATCTATGGAGCATCTATGGGGCATAATACATGGGGCATCTATGGGGGCATAATCTGTGGAGCATCTATGGGGGCATAATCTAAGGAGCATCTATGGGGGCATAATCTAAGGAGCATCTATGGGGCATAATACATGGGGCATCTATGGGGGCATAATCTGTGGAGCATCTATGGGGTCATAATCTATGGAGCATCTATGGGGGCATAATCTATGGAGCATCTATGGGGGGCATAATCTATGGGGGCACAATCTATGGAGCATCTATGGGGGCATAATACATGGGGCATCTATGGGGGCATAATTTAAGGAGCATCTATGGGGGCACAATCTATGGAGCATCTATAGGGGCACAATCTATGGAGCAACTATGGGGGCACAATCTATGGAGCATCTATGGGGCACAATACAGTCATGGCCAAAAGTTTTGAGAATGACACAACTATTCATTTTTACAAAGTCTACTGCTTCACTTTTTCTAATGGCAATTTGCATATACTCCAGAATGTTATAAAGAGTGATCAGCTTAACAGCAATTACTTGCAAAGTCAATATTTGGCTAGAAAATGAACTTTATCCCCCAAAACACATTTCAACATCATTGCAGCCCTGCCTTAAAAGGACCAGCTAACCTCTTTTCAGTGATTGCTCCATTAACACAGGTGTGGGTGTTGATGAGGACATGGCTGGAGATCAATCTGTCAAGATTAAGTAAGAATGACACCACTGGACACTTTAAAAGGAGGCTGGTGCTTGGCATCATTGTTTCTCTTCTGTTAACCATGGTTATCTCTCAAGAAACACGTGCAGTCATCATTGCAATGC
Source organism: Oophaga sylvatica (assembly GCA_033576555.1). Taxonomy (NCBI): domain Eukaryota; kingdom Metazoa; phylum Chordata; class Amphibia; order Anura; family Dendrobatidae; genus Oophaga; species Oophaga sylvatica. The sequence goes on from JARQOD010000002.1 coordinate 143,169,030, forward strand.
ACAAAAATGGCCTAACAGGGAAGAGTATCGCAGCTAGAAAGATTGCACCTCAGTCAACAATCTATCGCATCATCAAGAGCTTCAAGGAGAGAGGTTCCAATGTTGCCAAAAAGGCTCCAGGGCGCCCAAGAAAGACCAGCAAGCGCCAGGACCGTCTCTTAAAAGTGTTTCAGCTGCGGGATCGGGCTACCAGCAGTGCAGAGCTTGCTCAGGAATGGCAGCAGGCAGGTGTGAGTGCATCTGCACGCACTGTGAGGCGGAGACTCTTGGAGCAAGGCCTGGTCTCAAGGAGGGCAGCAAAGAAGCCACTTCTCTCCAGAAAAAACATCATGGACAGACTGATATTCTGCAAAAGGTACAGGCAGTGGACTGCTGAGGACTGGGGAAAAGTTATTTTCTCTGATGAATCCCCTTTTCGGTTGTTTGGGACATCAGGAAAACGCCTCATTTGGAGAAGACAAGGTGAGCGCTACCACCAGTCTTGTCTCATGCCAACTGTTAAGCATCCTGAAACCATTCATGTGTGGGGTTGCTTCTCAGCCAAAGGAATCGGCTCTCTCACAGTCTTGCCTAAAAACACAGCCATGAATAAAGAATGGTACCAGAATGTCCTCCAAGAGCAACTTCTCCCAACCCTCCAAGAGCAGTTTGGCGATCAACAATGCCTTTTCCAGCATGATGGAGCACCTTGCCATAAAGCAAAGGTGATAACTAAATGGCTCAGGGAACAAAACATAGAGATTTTGGGTCCATGGCCTGGAAACTCCCCAGATCTTAATCCCATTGAGAACTTGTGGTCAATCATCAAGAGACGGGTGGACAAACAAAAACCTAAAAATTCTGACAAAATGAAAGCATTGATTGTGCAAGAATGGACTGCTATCAGTCAGGATTTGGTCCAGAAGTTGATTGAGAGCATGCCAGGGAGAATTGCAGAGGTCCTGAAGAAGAAGGGTCAACACTGCAAATATTGACTTGCTGCATTAACTCATTCTAACTGTCAATATAAGCTTTTGTTACTCATATGTTTGCAATTATATTTCTGTCTGTGATAAAAACATCTGTCAAACACACATAAAAACCAGAGGGCAGCAGATCATGTGAAAATATAATATTTGTGTCATTCTCAAAACTTTTGGCCATGACTGTACATGGGCAGCATATGGGGCACAATACATGGGCAGCATATGGGGCACAATCTATGGAGCATCTTGTGGGGCATAATACATGGGGCAGCATATGGGGCACAATACATGGAGCATCTTGTGGGGCATAATACATGGGGCAGCATATGGGGCATAATCTCATTTTCCACCCTAGGCTTATACTCGAATCGATAAGTTTTCCCAGTTTTTTGTGGCAAAATTAGGGGGGTCGGCTTATACTCGGGTCGGCTTATACCCGATTATATACGGTAAATTAGCTGCACTTCTACAGTGCTGATATAAAAAAAAAAACACTGGAGTGGAGCTTTAATAATGTCATTCACTGTTGGGAAACATCAGGCTGCTACTAAAAAACTTCAAGGAGAAAAAACAAAATGAGCATATTCCCTATAGTAAGTAAATATGTAAATAGCAATAATACATGTAAATAACATAGGGAACTTAGTTAACACTATTTTGATCCAAAAAGCATAAAAGCCATCTCACTGTGACAAGGTGTACACAATCAGGACGGACCTATCCTGTGTCTAGTATTAAAACCTCACCTTGTGTCAGCCGACCTCAATGTAGATAAGGGCAGAGCAGAACAGGGGTCCGACTGTGTCCACACCTGTCGTGGCTGGATGGCGTTTACGATTTTTTGATGAAAACAGTTAGTACCACATGTTAATTGCATGCACTAATACTATTTACTTACTATAGGGTATGTGCTCATTTTGTTTTCTTTCTTCACCTTTTTTTTTCTGTGGAATGGCCACAGTGTGATCGTGCTCTTGCATACTGCACGTATACCAACATGTGCTCCTACTCATTTCTTTGGTTTTACTGCAAAACTCCACCAGGACAAGTCCTCTTCTAACATCCTTCATGTAAGAATTAAGGTTATGACTGACACTTGAGGCTACATGCTGACTTATTTGTAGTAGAATAATAGTAAAAATCCCTGCCGGGCTGTAAGAGAGGAATCTGGCGAGTACAGTATAGCACCCACAAGGAAGCATCTGGCTGCATAACTCAAATGCTTGTGAAAGAAATGACAACTGCTGCATTACACTACGCTCATGAAGACATTCGGCAGCGGGCGACATACTGACATTCCACGGAGGGTGACTTTAGTTTGCAGCAGGGCCAAGAATATACTCAGCAGTTCCCACTAAGGACTCATTTAGATAACCATTTTTTGTGGCACTTGTGTTCTACACATCAATCTGCAAATACAGGTGTCGGACTGGGGTGCCAAGGGCCCACCAGTAACCAACTCCTCCAGGGCCAGACTTTTCATCTATGTACAAATGTGACATTATTCTCAATCACATATTTATAGAACAAACTGGGTAGATTGTTAAATGAATAAAATGCTGCCTCTGTCTGTACATTGAGCCAGAGCTGTGCTAGTTAGGCAGAGGTCTGCATGACAGTGATTGGGCCAGACGGAAAATGGATTGAATTTGAAGTTATGGGATTGGATCATGAAGAGGAGGAGGCAGTAAAAGGGGTAGTATAAAAGGAAAAAGTTTGGGAAATGGGGCCATTTTAGAGGATCTCAGAAACAATAGTCCCACCCACCTACCCCCTTTTTCAGGAAGTATTGGCGTTTTTGGTGGTTTTATAAAAAAGAAATAGAAAGAAAGAAGAGAAAACATTTTAGATATATATTATATATAGGACTCTTTGGATCGTAGGCAACATTCGAGTATTTTATTACTGTGGCTTGCGGTGGCCTAGGCGGTGCGGGGGGTCCTTGGATTTGGTGGAATGTATTATGGGGGGGGATTTATATGGATAGTTCCTTTCAGGATAGAATTATGATCGGCTGACCTGGCACTTAGTGGGGCTCTGGATGGGGGAGAACCCTGGGAGCCAGTGGTGGTGTTCTTTTACCACTGATTGTGATCCGATGCCCTCAAGATCGAGGTTATGGCTGAGGGTAAAAATAATTCTAATGGCAAACACCTTGTTTTACATGTGCCAGATCTTCTAGTTTTAATGACCTCCCCCAATTTCAGTAATTTAAATTTGGTTATTGTCTGTGAATAAATGGCCACTGTGGCCAATTATATAAAAAAGAAGGGCTCCTGTGTACTATTATAAGAGGTACAGGGTCTTCGGAAGGAAATTAATAGGGGTGTTTGTTTGAATTGAACGAGTTGGCCATACACTCTCAAGTGTCAAGTACTGCTCATATAAGAGTGCGATCGCCCACTCTTGCACAGCGGCCCACCGGAGGATTCTCCTGTCCTCCTGTGGGCCAGTCCAAACCTGTAACAGTAATTGTGATCTGATTTGCAGACCTAAATCACCCATTTAAATCAATGTGTCCATTAATATAATGCTGCATTCTAACTAATGCAGTCCGAATTTTACTACCTATGGCCAAGTTCACACAACAGTATATTCGGCCTGAGAACTGTCCATGAAAAATCTGACATTACAAGGAAAGCACTAGGATTAATCTGATTCAATTGGACTGTTCAGATGACAGTTTGTTTCCTATTGACAGAATGTCCGCATAATAATAATCTTTATTTATATAGCTCCAACATATTCTGCAGCGCTTTACATTTTAACAGTTTCAAAACACAAGTCATAAGTAACAACGTTAACAATACAATAATGTCACGACGTATAACAGATATATTCAAAGATAGCAACCTATATCTAATGTGACATCATTCTAAATATCATATAATAGAGAAAATCAACATGTATACATAGTATCTGCCAGCAATGTCTTACCTGACATAATATCCTATGTATTGTGGGTCAATACTGTGTACGTGTCACGCTGTCACTGGATAGAGGTGGACCGGGGTCTATGCTGACCCTGAACTGGGGTCCTGACTAGTCCCTCTACCTGGAGATACTGTTAATGGTACAGAGGTCCAGGCCGCCAGCGTAACCCTGTCTCCTGTAGATCCCTGACACTGTAATCTAGTCCTGAGAAGGACCCTGATTACCACCACAGGGAATGGGCAGGTCACAGCTTACACACAGTCTTAGACAAACGAGACAGACAAGGGGTAAAGAAAACACAGCCTCGCATACCACACTTCCACTACAGAGGAACACAAAAGGTTAAGGAGATAAACAATAAGCAAGGAGAGGAAAAACCACAACAGGCACTCTTAAGGTACTGCCACACTACACAATCCCGCTAGCGATCTCGTTAGCGTCGCATACTAATGAGATCGCTAGCGGGATTGTTTCTATATCGCTAGTAGCTACCTAATTTAGCGATATCGTTAAGGACGCTATCGCGGTTAGCGATCTCCTTAACGACTTTAGCGGTACAAAAGTACCGCTAAATCGCTAAAAAAGGTGCCACACTCAGCGATTAGATACTTACCAGCGGGACGCCAGCGATGAAAATAGGGTCCGGAACGATCAGGACGACGGACGAGATCACAGCAGGGGCCACGTCGCTGGTAGATGCCGCACACAACAACATCGCTAACGGGATCGCTAAATAGTGACGTTTTTTAGCGATCCCGTTAGCGATGTTGTTTAGTGTGGCATACCCTTTAGCTTAAGTCTTCTCAGAAACGATCCGCTCTGCTGGTCTGAATGAATGCTTTCACCGGCAACTTCCCCCGCAGACCAGCAGGTATAAGAAGGAAGCTAATTAACAAAACATCAAACGCAGCTGGGCGAGGCTGGTCAGCCCAGCACCGAGAGAGAAAGGATTAACTCCCTCAGTGCCGAAAAACACCCAGCACCAGAAACTCAGCTGTGCGAAGTCAGGGTGTGCAATCGCGATGATCTCCGCCGCGACACACCCGTGACAGTAACCCCCTTCTACGAGGGGCCTCTGGACCCTCAAGGCCTGGTCTATCTGGGTGAGTAGTGTGGAAGGCCCGAACCAAACGGTCTGCGTTAATATCCGACGCAGCAACCCACATCCTCTCCTCAGGACCATACCCCCTCCAATGAACAAGGTACTGAAGGGACCGGCGATTCAGACGTGAGTCAATGACCTTCGATACCTGAAACTCCAAATTACCATTGACCACCACTGGAGGAGGAGGTAGAGGTGACGGTATAACTGGTGCCACGTACCTCTTAAGCAACGATTTGTGGAACACATTGTGGATTTTAAATGTAGGAGGGAGGTCAAGACGGAAAGCCACCAGATTAACTATTGAACTGATCCTGTATGGCCCGATGAATCTGGGACCGAGTTTCCAGGAGGGAACCTTAAGTTTTATATTCTTGGTAGACAACCATACCAGATCGTTCACACTTAGGTCCGGACCAGACACTCTCCTCCTATCAGCCATACGTTTGTATCGGTTCCCCATAGTGCTCAGATTATTAAGCACACCTCTCCACACTGAAGCAAGTGACGACGAAATTGTTCCTCCTCAGGAACCCCAGAAGAGCCCCCCCCATTGAAAGTACAAAACTGGGGGTGAAAACCATATGCCCCAAAAAACGGGGACTTACCAGTGGACTCGCTCCGCCTATTGTTAAGAGCGAACTCTGCCAGAGGCAAGAAAGAAGACCAGTCCTCCTGGTTCTCTGAGACAAAACACCGGAGATATGTCTCTAAGCTCTGATTCAGACGCTCTGTCTGACCATTGGTCTGCGGATGAAAAGCCAAAGAAAATGACAACTGCATCCCCCTACGAGAACAAAATGCCTTCCAGAATTTGGACACAAACTGAGACCCCCGATCCGACACCACATCGGAAGGCAACCCGTGAAGGATTACATTTCGGAAAGTCTGGCCAAGGGGCATATTAGACCTTCATCTTCCCCAGTGGCCGCGGGGTTCTTCTTTGTGAAGAAAAAAGATGGAGGCCTACGCCCTTGCCTGGATTTCCGTGAGCTTAATCGGATTACGGTCCGAGATCCGTATCCGCTTCCACTTATTCCTGATCTCTTCAATCAGATTGTGGGCGCCAAATGGTTCTCTAAGTTGGATCTCAGGGGGGCGTATAATCTGATTAGGATAAAGGAGGGGATGAGTGGAAGACGGCGTTTAACACTCCGGAGGGACATTATGAGAACCTTGTCATGCCTTTCGGTCTGACTACTGCCCCGGCGGTGTTTCAACATTTTGTTAATGACATTTTTCGCCACCTAGTGGGACAGTTTGTTGTCATTTATCTAGATGACATCTTAATTTACTCGCCGGATTTTGTGTCTCATCAGGAGCATGTGAGACAAGTGTTGCAGATCTTGCGAGATAATAAACTGTACGCCAAATGGGAGAAGTGTGTATTCGCTGTACAAGAACTTCAGTTTTTAGGATTCTTGGTGTCAGCCTCCGGTTTCCGTATGGACCCTGGGAAAGTGAAGGCTGTGCTTGAATGGGATCGGCCAGAGGATCTTAAAGCACTGCAGCGTTTCCTGGGGTTTGCTAACTACTACCGGAAATTTATTCGTAATTTCTCATCTGTTGTCAAACCTCTCACTGACATGACAAAGAAAGGGACGGATTTTTCTAGGTGGTCTGATAAAGCTTGTCAAGCATTTTCCTCCTTGAAAAAATGTTTTGTTTCAGCACCCATACTCATCCAACCTGATGCATCACAACTGTTCATTGTGGAGGTAGACGCATCTGACGTAGGAGTGGGTGCGGTATTATCTCAAGGTCCGTCCCCTGGTAAATGGCATCCGTACGCTTTCTTCTCTAAAAAATTGTCGTCCGCCGAGAGGAATTATGATGTCGGCAATAGGGAACTCTTGGCCATTAAGTTGGCTTTTGAAGAGTGGCGTCACTTTTTGGAGGGGGCAGTCCACCCGGTCACCGTCATTACTGATCACAAGAACCTGCTGTATTTAGAGTCTGCTAAACGTCTGAATTCCAGACAAGCTAGATGGTCGTTGTTTTTTACCAGGTTTAATTTTGTCGTCACATATCGTCCTGGGTCAAAAAATGTAAAGGCTGATGCCTTATCTCGTAGTTTCCCGGGGGCCGGGAAGACGGATGACCCGGTTCCTATTCTTCAGGAGGGAGTTGTGGTGTCGGCTGTATGCTCTGAGCTTGAGGAGGAGGTATTGGAGGCTCAGGGGGACGCCCCTGTAGGACCTCCAGGGAAACTGTTTATTCCAGATCAGTTAAGACAAAAGGTTATCGAGGCACATCATAATTCAGCTTTGGCAGGACACCCAGGGAGTAAAGCAACTGTAGATCTCGTTTCTCGCCGGTTTTGGTGGCCTAACCTAAATAAAGAGGTGGTATCTTTTGTCGCGTCCTGTGGGGTATGTGCGCGCTCTAAGACCCCACATACCCGTCCGTCTGGGGCCCTTTTACCGTTGAAAATCCCGGAGCGTCCATGGACCCATCTGTCTATGGACTTCATTACGGACCTTCCTCCGTCTTCAGGTAAAACTGTCATACTAGTTGTAGTTGACAGGTTCAGCAAAATGGCACATTTTATTGCTCTTCCTGCTCTTCCTAATGCTAAAACTCTGGCGCAGGTGTTCATTAGGGAGATTGTGAGACTTCATAGCTTGCCTCTCAGGACCAGAAAGGTTATACAACCTAGATTTTGGTAACTTAGCATCAGGAAGCAATTTTATAGCACAGTCATATGCGCGATGAGGAGGTAATTCTTGACACCCTTCCTCTGAAAACACATCCTCAAAGTCCTCCAGAAAAGGAGGTAAGGTTCTAGGCACGACCGTACCGATGACCGTGTTCATGCAGTTACTATTGCAAAATTCACCCCACTGGCTTATCTCTCTGGATTGCCAATTAATAACTGGGTTATGTTTAGTTAATGTCATGGGTGCATCGCCACGAGGATCGTCGCGATTGCACATTCTGACTTCTCGCAGCTGAGTTGCTGTTACTTTGTGTTTGGTGGTGAGGGAGTTAATTTTACCTAGCTCTTTGCTAAGACTAGGTCCAGCCTCGCCCGGCTGCTTTTGATTATGTTCTAATTAGTTTCCTTTATATAGCTGCCAGTCTGCTGGTTAGATGCCGGTGAAAGCATTCATACAGACTGCAGTTAGAATCGGTTCTGAGAAGACATAAGCTAAGAGTTTCTTTGTTGTTTCTCCACTCCTTGCTTATAGTTTATCTTCTAGACCTTTGGTGTTCCTTCTGTGTTTGAGTGTTGTATGACAGTATTTACTTTATTCGTTGTCTTTCTTATTTGTCTTTACTGTCCTTTAAACCGTTACCTGTTCATTCCCTGTGGTGGTAATCAGGGTCCTTCTAAGGACTAGATTACAGTGGTCAGAGATTTATAGGAGACAGGGTTTACGCTGGCGGCCTGGACCTCTGTACCTTTAACAGTACCTCCAGGTAGAGGGACTAGTCAGGACCCCAGTTTAGGGTCAGCATAGACCCCGGTCCACCTCTAGCCGGAGACAGCGTAAAAACGGATTCCGTATTGACCCATTGGATATTCTGTCAGGTAATTCTATGCCATCATATACCTATGCATATATATATATCTGCTAGACAGCGTGACATTTTCACCGGCCTTACTAAAGATTCTCCCCAGCTACCAGGGACCCAGTGGCCCAGATTGCCCTGCAGTTGCAGAAGTTGTCCTTGGAGCTTGCGGACATTAAGTCCAAGGTTTTGTTCCCCCCGGAGCAAACCAGGTCTGAACCTAAGGTTGCTCTCCCAGACAGGTTCACTGGTGGGCGGGACAAATTTTTTACCTTCCGGGAGGCATGTAAATTATACTTTCGGCTGCGGCCTCGGTCATCGGGGAGTGAAGAGCAGAGGGTGGGAATTGTCATCTCGCTCTTACAAGGGGACCCTTAATCCTGGGCGTTCTCTCTTCCCCCGGGTTCCCCGGCCCTCCAGTCAGTAGATCGATTTTTTGCTGCCCTGGGTCTGGTGTATGATGACCCGGATCGGGTCTCCCTTGCTGAAACGAAGTTACGTAGGATACAGCAGGGAGATCGTCCGGCAGAGGAATTTTCTTCTGAGTTCCGTAGATGGGCCACAGATACTCAGTGGAATGACCCAGCTCTTAGGAGCCAGTTTTGTCAAGGGTTGTCTGACAAATTAAAAGATGTTTTGGCTCAGTATGATTCTCCTCCGTCACTGGAGGCTGCTATGGCCCTTGCTATTCGTATTGATAGACGGCTTCGGGGGAGGTGCGAGGTAACTCCGCCCCCTGTTATGACTCCACCCACTACTAAAGTCCCTTTTATTGAGGTTCCCCTGGCCTGTTCTGAGGAACCTATGCAGTTGGGAGGGACATCATTTTTTAGGAGGGAATCAGCGGTGCGCCGCAAGACAAGAAGGTGTTTCTTCTGCGGGAGAGAGGGACATTTTGTTGGGGGGTGTCCCTTCCGTGCCTCATTGAGCAAAGAAGTCACCGAAAAACTGTTAATCCCAGGTTGTGTAGTGGACGACAACCTGGGAGTAGGTATTTCGTCCCCAAGTCCGTCTCAATTTCTCGTGCCTGCGGAGGTGATGGTTGGTGCGAGAGTTGAGAGGATTTCTGTTCTTCTTGATAGTGGGTCTGGGGCTAATATGGTGGACGCTCGGTTTGCCCAGGTGCAAGGTATGCAACTGAGTGTATTGGCCAAACCGATCCCTATACTTTCTATTGACGCCAGACCTCTCGGTCAAGGTAGCTTTGTACAAGCTGTTCATAACATAGACCTTCGAGTAGGAGCAATACATAAAGAACAGTTGTCTTGTTATGTGTTGGAGGGTCTTCCTACTCCTATTGTGTTGGGACTTCCCTGGTTGGCTAAACATAACCCAGTGATTGATTGGCAATCCAGAAAGATAAGCCAGTGGGGTAAATTTTGCAAGAATAACTGCATGAACACGGTCATCGGTGCGGTCGTGCCTAGGACTTTGCCTCCTTTTCTGGAGGACTTTGGGGAGATGTTCTCAGAAGAGGGGTGTCAAAAGTTACCTCCTCATCGCACGTATGACTGCTCAATAAAATTGCTTCCTGATGCCTTATCTCGTAGTTTCCCAGGGGCTGGAAAGACGGATGACCCGGTTCCTATCCTTCAGGAAGGAGTGCTGAATGGTCTGAGTGCTATAGGGAACTGTTTCAAGCGGAGGTCTGATAGGAGGAGAGTGTCTGGTCCGGACCTAGGTGTGAACGATCTGGTGTGGTTGTCTACCAAGAATATAAAACGCAAAGTTCCCTCCTGGAAACTGGGTCCCAGGTTCATCGGTCCATACAGGATCAGTTCTATAATTAATCCTGTGGCATTTCGTCTGGACCTCCCTCCTACGTTTAAAATCCATAATGTATTCCACAAATTGTTGCTTAAGAGGTACGTGGCGCCAGTTATACCGTCACTTCTACCTCCTCCTCCAGTGGTGGTCAATGGTAACTTAGAATTTCAAGTGTTGAAGATCATTGACTCACGTCTGAATCGTCGGTCCCTTCAGTACCTGGTTCATTGGAAGGGGTATGGTCCTGAGGAGAGGACGTGGGTCCCTGCGTCGGAGGTTAACGCAGATCGATTGGTTCGGACCTTCCACACAACTTACCCGGGCAGACCTGGCCCTGAGGGTCCGGAGGCCCCTCGTAGAAGGGGGGGTACTGTCATGGGTGCATCGCCACGAGGATCGTCGCGATTGCACATTCTGACTTCTCGCAGCTGAGTTGCTGTTACTTTGTGTTTGGTGGTGAGGGAGTTAATTTTACCTAGCTCTTTGCTAAGACTAGGTCCAGCCTCGCCCGGCTGCTTTTGATTATGTTCTAATTAGTTTCCTTTATATAGCTGCCAGTCTGCTGGTTAGATGCCGGTGAAAGCATTCATACAGACTGCAGTTAGAATCGGTTCTGAGAAGACATAAGCTAAGAGTTTCTTTGTTGTTTCTCCACTCCTTGCTTATAGTTTATCTTCTAGACCTTTGGTGTTCCTTCTGTGTTTGAGTGTTGTATGACAGTATTTACTTTATTCGTTGTCTTTCTTATTTGTCTTTACTGTCCTTTAAACCGTTACCTGTTCATTCCCTGTGGTGGTAATCAGGGTCCTTCTAAGGACTAGATTACAGTGGTCAGAGATTTATAGGAGACAGGGTTTACGCTGGCGGCCTGGACCTCTGTACCTTTAACAGTACCTCCAGGTAGAGGGACTAGTCAGGACCCCAGTTTAGGGTCAGCATAGACCCCGGTCCACCTCTAGCCGGAGACAGCGTAAAACGGATTCCGTATTGACCCATTGGATATTCTGTCAGGTAATTCTATGCCATCATATACCTATGCATATATATATATATATATCTGCTAGACAGCGTGACAGTTAACCAAGGAAGTCCCAACACAATAGGATTGGGAAGGCCCTCCAACACATAACAAGACAATAGTTCTTTATGTATTGCCCCCACTCGAAGGTCTATGTTATGCACGGCTTGCACAAAGCTACCTTGACCGAGAGGCCTGGCGTTAATAGAGAATATAGGGATAGGTTTGGCCAATACACTCAGTTGCATACCTTGCACCTGGGCAATACGAGCGTCCACCAGATTAGCCGCGGCCCCACTATCCAGAAGAACAGAAATCCTCTCAGTTCTCGTTCCTACCACCACCTCCGCTGGTACGAGAAACTGAGACGGACTTGGGGACGAAATACATACTCCCAGATTGTCGTCCACCACACTACCTGGGATTAATAGTTTTCCGGCGACTTCTTGCTCAGTACAGTACGGGATGGACACCCCTCAATAAAATGTCCCTCTCTCCCGCAGAAGAAACACCTTCTTGTTTTGCGGCGCACCGCCGATCCCTTCCCTCGAAATGATGTCCCTCCCAACTGCATAGGTTCCTCGGAACAAACCAGGGGGACCTCAATATTAGGGACTTTAGAGGGAGGCGGAGTCATCACAGGGGGCGGAGTTACCCACACCCTCTCCCGAAGCCGTCTATCAATGCGAATAGCAAGAGCCATAGCGGCCTCCAGTGACGGGGGAGAATCATACTGAGCCAACACATCTTTTAATTTGTCAGATAAACCTTGACAAAACTGGCTCTTAGGAGCCGGGTCATTCCACTGAGTATCCGTGGCCCACCTACGGAACTCTGAAGAAAATTCCTCCGCCGGACGATCTCCCTGCTGTATCCTACGTAACTTTATTTCAGCAAGGGAGACCCGATCCGGGTCATCATATACCAGACCCAGGGCTGTAAAAAATCGGTCCACTGACTGGAGAGCCGGGGATCCCGGGGGGAGAGAGAACGCCCAGGATTGAGGGTCCCCTTGTAAGAGTGAGATGACAATTCCCACCCTCTGATCCTCACTCCCCGACGACTGCGGCCGCAGCCGAAAATACAATTTACATGCTTCCCGGAAAGTAAAAAACTTGTCCCGCCCACCAGTGAACCTGTCCGGGAGAGCTACTTTAGGTTCAAATCTGGTTTGCTCCTGGGGGTACAAAACCTTGGATTTAACAACCGTCAGCTCCATGGACAAACTCCGCAACTGCTGAGCTAAATGGGCTACTGGATCCATGGTGGCTGGGGAGAATCTTTAAGTGGCCGGTGAAAATGTCACGACGTATAACAGATATATTCAAAGATATCAACCTATATCTAATGTGACATCATTCTAAATATCATATAATAGAGAAAATCAACATGTATACATAGTATCTGCCAGCAATGTCTTACCTGACATAATATCCTATGTATTGTGGGTCAATACTGTGTACGTGTCACGCTGTCACTGGATAGAGGTGGACCGGGGTCTATGCTGACCCTGAACTGGGGTCCTGACTAGTCCCTCTACCTGGAGATACTGTTAATGGTACAGAGGTCCAGGCCGCCAGCGTAACCCTGTCTCCTGTAGATCCCTGACACTGTAATCTAGTCCTGAGAAGGACCCTGATTACCACCACAGGGAATGGGCAGGTCACAGCTTACACACAGTCTTAGACAAACGAGACAGACAAGGGGTAAAGAAAACACAGCCTCGCATACCACACTTCCACTACAGAGGAACACAAAAGGTTAAGGAGATAAACAATAAGCAAGGAGAGGAAAAACCACAACAGGCACTCTTAGCTTAAGTCTTCTCAGAAACGATCCGCTCTGCTGGTCTGAATGAATGCTTTCACCGGCAACTTCCCCCGCAGACCAGCAGGTATAAGAAGGAAGCTAATTAACAAAACATCAAACGCAGCTGGGCGAGGCTGGTCAGCCCAGCACCGAGAGAGAAAGGATTAACTCCCTCAGTGTCGAAAAACACCCAGCACCAGAAACTCAGCTGTGCGAAGTCAGGGTGTGCAATCGCGACGATCTCCGCCGCGACACACCCGTGACAAATAATTAAAGCAAAATAAGCCGCCCCTGCTCGTGAGCGCTTACAATCTACAATGAGGTGGGGGAGATACAAAGTACAGGTGTATATATACGGTCCAGCCATCTTGAGGGAGTGATGGATGGAGATAGTGAATGGGATACACACGCACACTTACACCTAGAATGACTTTGATAAGTGAAGGTGATAGGCCGCTCTGAACAAATGTGTTTTGAGGGAGCGCCTGAAACTATGCAAATTGTGGATGGTCCTAATTACTTGGGGTACAACATTCCAGAGGATTGGCGCAGCATGGGAGAAGTCTTGGAGTCAGGAGTGGGAGGTACAGATTAGTGCAGAGGTTAGTCGAAAGTCATTTGCAGAGCGCAGCAGTCGGTTAGGCCGATAGATAGAAATGAGGGAGGAGATGTAGGGGGGTGCTGCACTGTTGAGAGCTTTGTAGGTGAGAACAAGTACTTTGAATTGGATCCTATAATGAATGGGCAGCCAATGTAAGGACTGGCGAAGAGTGGACGCGTCCAAGTACCGATTAGCCAGATGGATGACTCTGGCTGCTGCATTAAGGATGGACTGGAGAGGGGATAGTCAAGTACTGGGGAGGCCAAGTAATAGAGCGTTGCAGTAGTCCAGGCGGGAGTGGATCAGGGCGACAGTGAGGGTTTTTGTTGTTTCCATGGTGAGAAAAGGGCGGATTCTAGAGGTGTTCTTTAGATGTAGGCAGCAAGAGCGGGCAAGAGATTGTATATGGGAGGTGAAGGAGAGATTGGTGTCAAACATAACACCCAGACAGCGAGCCTGCGGCCCGGTGTGTTATTATGGTGCCACCCACGGAGAGGGAAATGTCAGATTTATGGAGGTTAGTAGACGGCGGGAGCAGAAGAAGTTCAGTTTTGGAGAGGTTGAGTTTCAGATAGAGAGCGGACATGATGTTGGAGACTGTGGACAGACAGTCAGTGGCGTTCTGTAGTACAGCGGGGTAATGTCGGGGGATGACGTGTATAGTTGTGTGTCATCAGCATAAAGATGGTACTGAAAGCCAAATCTGTTGATGGTCTGTCCAATTGGGGCCGTGCAGAGAGAGAAGAGAAGGGGGCCAAGGACTGAGCCCTGGGGAACACCGACAGTGAGAGGAAGAGGAGATGACATGGAGCCAGAGAACAAAACACTGAAGGAGCGGTCAGAAAGATAGGAAGAGAACCAGGAGAGAGCAGTGTCCTTAATGCACTAGTCTAATCTGTAATTTGGATGAGAGCCTATAGGTGCACAAAAAGTGGATCTCATACGGTTCATCTGTATAGCCTCTGATTTTTACAGATACATTGCCATTATAGAAGCAATATTTGGCCTTGTAAATATTATTATCTGCTGATGTATAAAAACAGAGGGAATACAGATGTAAAGATCAGACATACATATAGCATATGGATTGAACAAAGATAACTATACAGATGAAAAATCATCCTTTTATTTTGGAAGAAAATCGGACGATTTATACACGCTTGTGAAGTTAGCCTAATGGGCAGGAGAAGCCTAGGAAAAAAAATTTTTTGTTAATTTGACAAAAACAGAAAAACAGATGACACCAATGGGAAAAACAAACACACAGGCCAAAAATGAATACAAATCAAATCCAGTACACTGATAAAAATGGTCTGCATTTTATCTGGCATGCCAAAAAAAAGACATTGGAAGGAGATCTGACAAATAGGACGTATCCGATTAAAAAAAATTTAATATAAAAGCCAGATTATTATAAAATACTTCAAATCTCAATGCATTTTCCATGGACATGAAATTCAGGACCACGATGCTTTGAAGAAAGACACCGCAGGCACAGATATCACTTAGACTACATGCACTTTATGAAGTACAAACCTTCAGTAATTCCTCAACTAAAGGTACAGAGCAAAGCTACACTGCTACCGTTTTACTGAACAGCATTATTCTCCCAGTCCTGATGACACGAAAATGACATCATAACATCCTCAAAAATGATGTCACTGGGGTTGTGCTTCCAGCTGGTGATTTGGTGATTGTACAGGAGTGACTTTACTATTTTATCATTTGGCTCCTGGTTTCAATTCAAGCAGTGATTATCACAGAAGAACTTTATCCGCACAATATCACAGATGGATGTGACCTTACATTCTCAACGCCTACAGGTGTATCCAGTGGTTTTCTGTAATATAACAGGAGAGCTAAATGGTCATTTTCTGCATGTTAGACGCCACCACCTTCCATTACTTCCATCATGCACTACTTACTGTCTTGTCTCATCCTTAGGTTAAACAGATAACCCCGTCAGTTATGTTGTGGGAGTGTTCAACACCTTTAGGCCATGTAAAATTCCTTTTTAAGTTTAATATGCAAATTGCCTCTTCAAACAAAGAGGACTTGTACTCTATAGCGCCACCTATTGGAAGTAGCGATCCTACAAGTCACAATCAACCCTTTAACGAGTCTTGTAATATGACTTAGGATAAAAGCCAAATCAGATTCTCCATGATTCTCCATGATTTGGCTTTTATCCTAAGTCATATTACAAGACTCGTTAAAGGGTTGATTGTGACTTGTAGGATCGCTACTTCCAATAGGTGGCGCTATACAGTCATGGCCAAAAGTTTTGAGAATGACACAAATATTATATTTTCACATTATCTGCTGCCCTCTGGTTTTTATGTGTGTTTGACAGATGTTTTTATCACAGACAGAAATATAATAATTGCAAACATATGAGTAACAAAAGCTTATATTGACAGTTAGAATGAGTTAATGCAGCAAGTCAATATTTGCAGTGTTGACCCTTCTTCTTCAGGACCTCTGCAATTCTCCCTGGCATGCTCTCAATCAACTTCTGGACCAAATCCTGACTGATAGCAGTCCATTCTTGCACAATCAATGCTTTCATTTTGTCAGAATTTTTAGGTTTTTGTTTGTCCACCCGTCTCTTGATGATTGACCACAAGTTCTCAATGGGATTAAGATCTGGGGAGTTTCCAGGCCATGGACCCAAAATATCTATGTTTTGTTCCCTGAGCCATTTAGTTATCACCTTTGCTTTATGGCAAGGTGCTCCATCATGCTGGAAAAGGCATTGTTGATCGCCAAACTGCTCTTGGAGGGTTGGGAGAAGTTGCTCTTGGAGGACATTCTGGTACCATTCTTTATTCATGGCTGTGTTTTTAGGCAAGACTGTGAGAGAGCCGATTCCCTTGGCCGAGAAGCAACCCACACATGAATGGTTTCAGGATGCTTAACAGTTGGCATGAGACAAGACTGGTGGTAGCGCTCACCTTGTCTTCTCCGAATGAGGCGTTTTCCTGATGTCCCAAACAATCGAAAAGGGGATTCATCAGAGAAAATAGCTTTACCCCAGTCCTCAGCAGTCCACTGCCTGTACCTTTTGCAGAATATCAGTCTGTCCATGATGTTTTTTCTGGAGAGAAGTGGCTTCTTTGCTGCCCTCCTTGAGACCAGGCCTTGCTTCAAGAGTCTCCGCCTCACAGTGCGTGCAGATGCACTCACACCTGCCTGCTGCCTTTCCTGAGCAAGCTCTGCACTGCTGGTAGCCCGATCCCGCAGCTGAAACACTTTTAAGAGACGTCCTGGCGCTTGCTGGTCTTTCTTGGGCGCCCTGAAGCCTTTTTGGCAACAATGGAACCTCTCTCCTTGACGTTCTTGATGATGCAATAGATTGTTGACTGAGGTGCAATCTTTCTAGCTGCGATACTCTTCCCTGTTAGGCCATTTTTGTGCATTGCAATGATGACTGCACGTGTTTCTTTAGAGATAACCATGGTTAACAGAAGAGAAACAATGATGCCAAGCACCAGCCTCCTTTTAAAGTGTCCAGTGGTGTCATTCTTACTTAATCATGACAGATTGATCTCCAGCCATGTCCTCATCAACACCCACACCTGTGTTAATGGAGCAATCACTGAAAAGAGGTTAGCTGGTCCTTTTAAGGCAGGGCTGCAATGATGTTGAAATGTGTTTTGGGGGATAAAGTTCATTTTCTAGCCAAATATTGACTTTGCAAGTAATTGCTGTTAAGCTGATCACTCTTTATAACATTCTGGAGTATATGCAAATTGCCATTAGAAAAAGTGAAGCAGTAGACTTTATAAAAATTAATATTTGTGTCATTCTCAAAACTTTTGGCCATGACTGTAGAGTACAAGTCCTCTTTGTTTGAAGAGGCAATTTGCATATTAAAATTTCCCAGAGGAGCATTGCACGGCGAATAAGCCTCCTTACCTCGACACGCCAGAGCTGGTATGTCACTCTCCACAAGGAGTAACCTTACCCCCCAGACCCCAGTTTTTAAGTTTATGAAGTTTATTTCAAGTACTCACAGTAACTGGTGACCTATTACAGGAAGGTAATGAACTGGAAACATGCCAATTAACCATCGCCATAACACATTTATTAGGTCTTAGAAGGCTTTTTTAAATGCACTGCAAAATGAAAATGGCTTTTTTGAGAGGCCACAGAGGCTGCAGCACTAACCACACAACACCATGAAGACCAAATAGATCTCCAAACAAGATAGGGACAAAGTTGTTGAGAAGTGTTTGGTTGTAAAAAATATCCCAATCTCTGATGATCCCCTTAAGCCCCAGCAAAGCCATTATCATCAAATGGAAAGAACATGGTACCATAAACAAACCTGCTAAGGCCTCTTTCACACATCAGTTTTTTGACGTCAGGTGCGATCCGGCGCTTTTGTAAAAAAACGGATCCGTTTTTTTAATTTGCCGGATCCGTTTTTTTGTCATTGACTATCATTAGCGCCGGATGTCCTTGCGTTGCGTCCGTTTTTTGCGGCGGAAATGTACATTCCGGCGGCCGGACAAAACGGTCACTGCAACGTTTTTTTTTTCTGCCGCACCCGCCTGATAGCGCCTGAAGCAGCACATCAGGCGGCCGCAAACAATACAAGTCTATGGTGCCGGATCAGTCTTTTGTGCAATCCGGCAAAAGACTGATCCGGATTCTGGAAACCAAGGTCTCTCTCTCTCTCCCTCTCTCCATGCGTACCAAGCATTTCCAGGTTCAAAAGTTCAGGACGGATCCGGCACAAAACCTAAT
Source organism: Oophaga sylvatica (assembly GCA_033576555.1). Classification (NCBI taxonomy): domain Eukaryota; kingdom Metazoa; phylum Chordata; class Amphibia; order Anura; family Dendrobatidae; genus Oophaga; species Oophaga sylvatica. The sequence goes on from JARQOD010000002.1 coordinate 143,187,494, forward strand.
CCGTTGCATCAGTTTTTTCAAAATCAGCGCCGGATCCATCCTTTCCGTTTTTGGATGGATTGTTCCTGACGCCAAAAACCTGATGTATGAAAGAGGCCTAAGAGAGAACCGCCCACCAAAACTCTCAGCCCAGGCAAAGTGGGCATTAAGAAGAGAGGCAGCACAGAGACCAAAGGTAACCCTGATGGAGCTGCAGAGTTCTCAAGCAGAGACTGGAGTATTTGTCCATACAACCACAATAAGCTGTACTCTCCATAGAGGTGGCCTTTATGGAGGAGTGGGCAGAAAAAAAGACTTTACATACACACAAAAATTGTAAGGCTCATTTTGAGTTTGCCAAAAGACATGTGGGAGACTCCCCAAATGAATGGAGGAAGGTGCTGTGGTCAGATGAGACCAAAAATAAACTTTTTGGCCACTAAGGTAAACACTATGTCTGGCGAAAAAAAAACAGCTTATCATCCCAAGAATACCATCCCTGCAGTAAAACAGTGGTGGAAGCATCATGCTGTGGGGATGTTTTAATGCAGCAGGACAGGAAAATGGTCTGAGCTGAGGGGAAGATGGATATTCTTGAGCAAAACCAGTTTCAGTCTCAGTGATTTGAGTCTGGGACGGAGGTTCATTTTCCAACAAGACAATAACCCAAAGCATACTGCTTAAAGCAACACTCGAGTGTTATGTTAGTGGAAGTTATGACCTATCCTAGATATTCTGAATTATTTCAGCTAGGAGGTCAGGGGAGATTTCAGTTTGGCCCAGAGGGAAGGTGGCAAATATGGGGAGGGGGCGAGCTAGCTACACATTTAGCCAGTGTTATTGTTCTGCCACGGAAGCCGCGTCACGTCACGCATGGAGACGGACCAGAAACTAAGAAAGTACCTGTGGACTTGAGTGCTTCCCTGGATCCACATGCTACAAGGACCGGTAATTTGACACATACAGCTAACGGTAATCCCATACCTGTACCCTACCGTTATATGTACTTCTGGCTGTAATATCTGTATATTACTCTGTATATATTTGTATTATCTAGTGAGCCTTTCAGCAATTAAAATATCAATTAACTTTGGGCTGCTCTTTAACCTCGAATCGCAATGCACCCTGAGGAAGGAGCTTTTCATCAGAAACATACGTAGGGGCTGGTGGGCTGACTAGGGGATCCCACTACTACATTCAGGTAAATGCGTTATTTGCGCTAATCTCTTTAAGGTACAACCTAATTGTTGGCTGGTAATTTTGACAATACAATTTTGTCCTTTTATATTAACATGTTGAACATATATCAGCATTAGAAGTTCTTCTGGAAACTTATCCTGCTTTGTTGCCCTAGTAATATGTAAATGCAGAGTAGCTATTATGCTTAACTATTGATAGTGTATCTGAATGTTAATATGACAACTGTAATAATGAATCTGATCCTTTTGTATAACTGGTCTTCTCTGCCCACCGTACTGCATGGTTGTTTTGCTTGTCCACTCTTTTGACCTCGCCCACATTTACCTGTCCATGTGACTAATAAGGTAATTAATTTTTGTATTTATGGACTATATAACTGTATATTTTCCTGGTGCGTCCCCCTCCATTGTTGTATTGATGCAGTTAGTCCCTATCTAGTCCCATGCATAAGTCAGGGGTGATATATGAATTATTACACTACTGAATTCTCCATATGATCTCTATTTTTTGATTAATTTTTCTCCCTTGATAATCAATGTCTGTCATTACCCTGTTCTGGCTGTAATATCTGTATATTACTCTGTATATATTTGTATTATCTAGTGAGCCTTTCAGCAAATAAAATATCAATTAACTTTGGGCAGCTCTTTAACCTAGAATCCCGATTTCCCACGTCCGTGAGTCCCGCTAGTACTTATACGGTACGTGGGGTTGGTTTCTGACCCGATATACGCTTGTTAACGGAGCAAGCTTATATCTAACGAGAAACTGGTGGCAGCATACCGTTCTGGTGTTATTGGGGGAACATGGCAGTGACGGACTGGTGGTTTATATATATATTCCCGGCCTGGGACTGGTGATATTTATACCGCCCACACTACAGATTGCCAGTACGTAACAGGGCAGCCACTACGGCGACTACTTATCCTAGATGCAGTTACCTGACTGACCTGAGCGTCAGGGGAGCGCCAGAGAGCGGTGTCTGTGTAAGCTCCGTCACAGATTTGTGACGGCGGTGAGATATCTGTATCCCCCGGCTCTCGTTCATCACAGAGGTCTAGGGTAGTACTGCTTCTCCTTGCAGAGATACCCCTCTGGCATAGGGATACTAACAGCTTAGATACCCCAAGCTGGTACTAGCGAGTCAGTCCTCTCATTCCTGGAGGAGAGCTAGTTATCATACATTTTTCTAAGGAGGCATTGCCTGGCCTATCATTCTTAGTACAAAAGCTGGCGGTCTCCACAAGCACCCTAGGTTTTTATCAGATATATTCCGCCCAACTTATCCTACTTTGCCCTGATGAGGAGTAAGAATCCTTTAACAGCGGTCTGCAGATGGGTATCTTTTCCTTTTGAAGACTGAATTTCAACAGGTTTAGTGCAGGAAAGGAGGCTGCTTCTGATGTCGGCAAAGGAAGAACAATTAAAGTCCATTGTTTTAGAAAAAGATGTGGATATGAAGGTGATGTGTGGGAGTTGATATGCTGGTGAATATGTTGCTGTGAGATTTTTGTTGTGCCATAGTTTAGAGATTTTCAATGATACAATTACCACTCCTGTATGAACTACAGTAATACTGTGACTTCTCTTCATCACGAAACAACAATCAGTCTCCTGAAAAGATATTCTGCATAGAATACAATACATTTCTAATTGTAATGCATCACGCAATACACAGGACAAAGAGCACTGAAGGCAAGATGATTTATCTGAATGGCTTTGTAATCTGTGCATAGTTTCAGAGTCAGGGGTGTATAAACACTGAGACATCAAAAAAATGCCTTCTGTAAACCATCCTGACTTCAGCCGGGCACTTTTCCAGAAAATGTCATGCCCTGCATTTTGTTGCAAGCATGTCAGCTGTATGCTGATATAAACTTTCCAGAACTATTTTAATCTGCCAATAAATTAAAAGTAAAATAGTAATCATGCTTCAGCCCATTCAGTATACTTGTCTTTAACATGAGCCCTTATGGTAACATCATACATCATTTTAAAGAAGTTTTATTGGACAAGATAAAAGAACATAAAAGGGTGACGTCCTGGAGGTTAACACGAGAAAAGAGGGACTGTGGCTGAGGAAAACAGTTCTGAATAAAGTAATCAAAGTTTGCAATAGGTAACATACTTATAACTTTATAACTTTAAGGGTTTGGTACTAAGCTTATATTCGCCATACATTGGAGAATGACCTGAGAGAGGCCAAGTCTAAAAAGAGCGGAGGTCGAACATGCGCACAACCACTTCATTTATTGTCTGTCGGACTGCAGGGGATAGCCAAAATGCAGTGCTAAGATGTCTTTGGAGGAAATCATTCATTGTTCCATTCAGATGGGGCTGTGCGGAGCCACGTTCCTAAGATCTGTGATCATCCCAGTGATCAGACCAGCAGGATCTGCAAGTTATCTCTAATTCTATGGATATGGGACAACTTACATATTTAGAGGCTTTCTGGAGTAGACAACTAGGTCTAGATGCTCTATCACAGGGGCATTTGGATATAACAGAAAGGTGTTTCCTATCAAAGGCCTTTGCATTTCACACAAATCTCATCTACACACTGAATACATTTCCAATGCAAAAACAGACACATGACATGAATTTTTGAATCCGGTCAATTTATTGTGTAAGGCCGGGATCACACATGCGACAAAGTCGTTCGACACTCGCATGTGAAATCCCAGCTCTGGCGCCGGCACTCGGGAGTGGAGCGGTTGCATAGAACTACGATAAGAACCAAATCGAGGAAACAGCTTCATGCGCACAGTTTAGGAGAATTATAAAACAGTGCTGATGCTGACTTTGCAGTCCCAAACAAATTATCCAGAGAGCCGAGCAGACGTCTCAAAGTCACAACTCTTCCCTTCACTACCTGGTCTCAAGGGAATCCGGCAGACTCCGAATGCAATCGGCGGCTGTACTGCTCTACTTACATTATGTACAGCATTGCTTCTTTGTGTTGCATTACTAGAAAGATTATATGAGGTAACGAATTATAGGATTACCACAATGGAAAGATGGACTGGCAATCTAATTGTGCCATGATACTACATGTTCTATGTCATTTAAACCCATTTGACTTCTATACTAACATTGTACCTACCATGGAAGGTAACTACTTTTACAATGTTTTAAAGGGAACTGTCATTTCATTCTACAAAAAAACACTGATCTGTTGTAGAGAAATCACCATTAAAAGTGATATACAAAGGAGGCTGGAAGTGCTCTTGGCAGAACAGAGCACTTCCACTGCTTTGGCTCCCAGCTCTATACTTACCTCCATTAGGTGATTGACATACAGCAGTGCTATATAACTGACAATCATCTATTGAAGGGCAGAGTTAGGCCTCATGCAGATTTTTTGGCGTAAGACAAAATTGGACGTATTGTTCTGATCAGAGTTTAATCAAAATTTGTGGTACAAGAGCCATCCGATTGTCTCGTACTTGTAGAAATTTAAAAAAAAAAGTCTCCACCTTCTCCACTCTTGACAGTCCGTAAAAATTGGAGGGCACTTGGATGTCATCCGAGTGCAGTTTGATTTTTTCACGGACCTATTGACCTGCATTGCTGATTTTGATCCAACCCTCAGATCAAAATCGGACATGTCTCTGATATTTTCCACGGACCACTCAGAAGTGAATGGCCCCATACACTATCACAGGTATGAGCGCTATCAGTGGAAAACACAAACAGAACTTGTACGCAAAAATCTGCATAAGGCCGTAGGCTGAGAAAGGAGGCCGTGGAAGAGCTATGTCCCACCCAGAGCACTCCCAGACTCATTTGCATAGCACTTTTAAGGTGGAACTTTTTTTTTACAACAAAGCAATGATTTTTGTTAATAAATTGTGAGACAGTGAAGGGGTGTGTGCTGGACGGCGTGTATATCTCGCCCAGGTTTCTTAGCTGGGGCGCATAAAATAGGTTGTCAGTGCGGTGTTCATTCCATTCCTATCTGGGACAGGTTTGCAGTGCAACCCGGAGTGAACACAGCTGCTTAATTAGGCAGCCATAAGTACCTGCTTGAGGAGTTCAGAGGAGGCTCCCAGTCTGGATCTGACTACAGACAACGTTGGAGTCTCATGTGAACCTCACGCTGGTAACTACAGATTATATGTGTTATTTTGGGGCCAGGCTGGTAGAGTCTGGACCCGGATAGAAAGGGAAATTATCTATGTGAAGTGAGTGGCCAGACAGGCCCAGGATTTATGTTTATGATTTGGTTTTGATTACATCATGTTACTGTGGACTTTAATAAAGCTGGTTGCGGCCAGTTTTTAACAGAACTGCTGTCTGTGAATGGACTCTTTATGCCACTCCGTCTTCCCAAGGCAGCGATTCCCGAGCTATATCCCCTGAAAAGCTTACAGTTGGTGGAGAATGTGCGTGCAGCATAGTGGCTAAAGACAGCAGTCTTAAAGAGACAGTAGCCCTAATAGACTTTGCAAAGAAAAAAAAAAGAGGTATCTGCACAGCAAGGCTGAACTTTCTGTGGAAAAAAACTGGGGAGTGTATATGTCGTGGGTGAAGGCTGTCAGCCAGCCCAAGGTATCCGGCAGTATGGAGGAGCTCGTTAAGCAGCTGGCCCAGCAACATCAGCAGGCCATGCAGCAACAACATCAGCAGGCCATGCAGCAGCAACAGCAGAGCATGCAGCAACAACATCAGCAGGCCATGCAGCAGCAACAGCAGAGCATGCAGCAGGCCATACACCTACAGGCCCAGCAGAGCCAGCAGCAACAGCAGGAGGCCAACCGGTTATTGCTAGAGCAGCTTGCAGAACTAAAAAAACCTCTTAGCACCTCGTCTCCGAAGGAAGACACCGGGTCACCGGCATTATCCGCTGTAAAGAAGGCGGTAAAACAGACCCTGCAGAAGATGACGCCTCACGACGATGTGGAGGCATATCTGGGTGTATTTGAGAGACTGGCAGAGAAGGAGAATCTGCCACAATCTGAATGGGCTATGGTGGTCGCACCCTATCTGACTGGGGAACCCCAAAAAGCCTATTTTGACCTCAGCGAGCAGGACAGCAAAAACTATATTAAGTTGAAAGCGGAGATTCTTGCCCGCCTGGGTGTGACAAGGGCAGTCCGTGCCAGGAGAGTCCATAACTGGAGATACAGGCGAGACAAGCCTGCTCGATCACAAATGTATGACTTGATTTCGTTAGTAAAGAAGTGGTTAGAACCTGACGTCAGCACCCCTGCCCAAATGGTCGAAAAGGTAGTGCTGGACCGGTACATCTGGGCCCTTCCTCCTGAGGTACAGCTCTGGGTCGGACAGGGAGACCCCAAAGATGCCGATCAACTGGTCAGCTTGATAGAAAGGTATTTCGCCACCAAAGATTATCTACGTGACCAGCTGTCCGAGCGATCATCGGTTCGGAGTACCCGGCCTCCGTCATCTCCCGGTAAGAGAGTTCCAGCTGTGGGGGCAAGGGGGACTGTTGATAGTTCGGGTCAGCCCCGAGGGGACATGGGGGAGCGGAAGAGTGATACTTCCCTGGCAGGAGACCCCAGGCCTAGAAAGGTCTACCCGTCTGAACACTCCAACCTGAGACAGTGTTGGAGATGCCGTGAACAAGGTCATATTTCAGCCAACTGTCCACTAGTGGGGGAACCTATGGACTGTGACGCTGGACAGTCCCTGTCTTTCCTCGCGGAACCCGCGTGCGTCGCTACCCCAGTCGAGGAGACTGGCCCCCAGCTGTCTCAGGTGGTTGTAAATGGCTGTCCAGTACAGGCCCTCCTGGACTCAGGGAGTCGAGTGACTCTGGTACATGCCAGCTTGGCTGTTGGGGACTGCATCTCCGATAAACACCTGAGCGTGGTATGCATACATGGAGACATCAAAGTCTACCCGGTAACTTCCGTGGACTTCGTCACAGAACTCGGGGAGATCTCGTATGAAGTAGGGGTAGTGAAGAACCTGATGCATCCCGCCATATTGGGTCGTGACTTTCCCCTGTTTTGGGATCTTTGGAGAAAAAACGGTTCTAAGGGACGGTGTGATGAAGCACCTACTGAGATTACGCGGTCCAGAGGGGTGGAACACAACGATAGGGGGTCATTAAACTTATGTGATAATGATGATAATGAAAATAATGATAATGGTGATGAACATGATAATGATGCTGATCATGTTGTTGATACGGATGAAAATGAATTTCCATTGCAGGTGATGTTGGGGAGGGGGATGACGGTTCTCTAGAACAGAATGTCCCTGACCTACCGGTGTCCCGTGGCAATTTTGGGAGTGAACAGTTGCAAGACCCCACTCTTAAACATGCTAGGGAAAATATAACTGTTCTGAATGAGATCCCACAAGAGCCCGGCTCAGAGGAAAAATTTCCCCATTTTGCCATGAACAATGACCTGCTATACCGGGTCACTAAAGTAAAGGGAGAGGCCGTGAGTCAGCTCCTAGTACCCAAGCCATATCGAAGTATGGTGTTAGGTTTATCCCATAACCACGTGCTGGGTGGGCACCTGGGAATGGACAAGACCCAAGAAAGAATCCTCCAGAGGTTTTATTGGCCAGGGGTTTATCGGGATGTGGAGGATTATTGTAAAACCTGCCCCACGTGTCAGATAAATGCTCCGGTGTCTCACTTCCGCAGTCCCTTGGTCCCGCTGCCGGTTATAGAAATACCATTTGAAAGGGTAGCGATGGACTTGGTAGGTCCTATTGTAAAATCAGCCAGGGGACACCAATACATCCTAGTGGTACTTGATTATGCAACCCGGTACCCCGAGGCTGTCCCTTTAAGAAATATGGCATCTAAAAATATTGCACGGGAGCTCTTTCATATGTTTTCTAGGACGGGAATCCCTAAAGAGATCCTCACGGACCAAGGCACCCCTTTTATGTCCAAAGTGATGAAGGAACTGTGTAAGTTGCTTAAAATCTCGCACATTCGGACATCCGTGTATCACCCCCAGACGGATGGGCTGGTTGAACGTTTTAATAAAACATTAAAACACATGTTAAAGAAAGCAGTAGAGAAAGATGGGCGGGACTGGGACTACCTGTTACCCTACTTAATGTTTTCGGTCAGAGAGGTTCCCCAGGCCTCTACGGGGTTCTCTCCCTTTGAGTTGGTATATGGGCGGCACCCGCGGGGCTTGCTAGACATAGCCAAGGAAGTTTGGGAAACCGAGACAACTCCATACAAGAGTGTTATAGAGCATATTGCCCAAATGCAAGAGAGGATGGCTAAAATTATGCCATTAGTTAAGAATCATCTGCAGAGAGCCCAAGAAGCTCAAAGCAGAGTATATAATCGGACAGCAAAAATTAGGACTTTTAACCCCGGGGATCGAGTCCTAATCCTAATTCCCACCGTGGAAAGTAAATTTTTAGCCAAATGGCATGGTCCATATGAGATAGTACAAAAAGTGAGCGAGGTTACTTACAAAGTACACCAACCCGGGAGACGCAAGCCCTACCAGGTGTATCATATCAATCTGATCAAGCCCTGGAGGGACAGAGAGTCGTTGTTGGCCTCGGGTGAAGTAGAGAAAGGGGTAAAACCATCTCTACCTACTGTGACCATTGGTGAGACATTGTCCGTGCACCAAAAACAGGAAGTACGGGAGTTTCTGCAGAAAAATCGGCAGAGGTTTTCTGACTTGCCCGGCCGGACTTCTCTCGTAAAACACCATATCGAGACTGAGCCCGGTACTAAGGTCAAAATAAAACCGTACAGAATTCCAGAAGCCCGCAGAAAGATAGTCTCTACTGAAATCAAACGCATGCTAGACCTCGGGGTCATTGAGGAGGCCCAAAGCGAGTGGTGTAGCCCGATTGTTCTGACCCCAAAACCTAATGGAACCTGGAGGTTCTGTAATGATTTCAGAAAGTTGAACGAAGTGTCAAAGTTTGACGCATACCCGATGCCACGGGTAGATGAGCTAATCGAGAGCTTAGGGGGTGCCCGTTATATTACAACCCTCGATCTGACAAAAGGGTACTGGCAGATACCCCTATCTGAGGAGGCAAAGAAAAAAACGGCCTTTGCAACCCCGGAAGGTTTGTTTCAGTATCTGGTGATGCCATTCGGGTTGCATGGAGCCCCAGCTACCTTTCAGAGGCTTATGGACCAGATCCTACGCCCGCATCAAGCCTATGCAGCTGCCTACCTGGATGATGTGGTAATTTTCAGTTCTGATTGGGAGAGCCACCTCGCTAAGGTACAAGCCGTCTTAGACTCGATAGGCGGAGCTGGGCTGAACATAAACCCAGAGAAATGTGCAATTGGCCTAGAAGAGGCCAAGTACTTGGGCTATGTGATTGGCAGAGGGCTGATCAAGCCACAAATCGATAAGGTAGAGGCAATTCGAAACTGGCCTGTACCCCTCACAAAACGACAGGTCAAAGCATTTTTGGGCATCACTGGGTACTATCGCAGATTCGTACCAAATTATGCCTCCATTGCTGCCCCATTGACTGACCTGACAAAAGGGGGGAAGTCCAAAATGATAAATTGGAATCCGGAGGCAGAAAAAGCATTTCTGTCGTTGAAAATGGCTTTGTGTCAAAGACCAGTTCTGGTCACCCCTAATTTCAGGGAAGAGTTTCTTGTTCAAACTGATGCCTCTAATGTGGGGTTAGGGGCGGTGTTATCACAGGTCGTGAAGGGTGAAGAACACCCAGTCCTGTATCTAAGTCGAAAAATGACACCGGCTGAACAAAATTATGCCATTGTGGAGCGAGAGTGCCTCGCAATCAAATGGGCGCTGGACTCCCTACGGTATTACCTCTTGGGAAGGAGATTTAAATTGCAATCAGACCATGCTCCTCTGGCATGGATGAAGCAGAACAAGGAAAGGAATGCCAGGGTGACAAGGTGGTTCCTTTCACTTCAAGAGTTCAATTTCTCGGTTGAGCATAGACCTGGGAAATTACAGGGTAATGCTGATGCCTTGTCCAGAGTTCACTGTCTCTTCGGAGTTTCTGACCAGTCCTCCGGTCTGGAGAAGAGGGGGGGGATATGTGAGACAGTGAAGGGGTGTGTGCTGGATGGCGTGTATATCTCGCCCAGGTTTCTTAGCTGGGGCGCATAAAATAGGTTGTCAGTGCGGTGTTCATTCCATTCCTATCTGGGACAGGTTTGCAGTGCAACCCGGAGTGAACACAGCTGCTTAATTAGGCAGCCATAAGTACCTGCTTGAGGAGTTCAGAGGAGGCTCCCAGTCTGGATCTGACTACAGACAACGTTGGAGTCTCATGTGAACCTCACGCTGGTAACTACAGATTATATGTGTTATTTTGGGGCCCAGGCTGGTAGAGTCTGGACCCGGATAGAAAGGGAAATTATCTATGTGAAGTGAGTGGCCAGACAGGCCCAGGATTTATGTTTATGATTTGGTTTTGATTACATCATGTTACTGTGGACTTTAATAAAGCTGGTTGCGGCCAGTTTTTAACAGAACTGCTGTCTGTGAATGGACTCTTTATGCCACTCCGTCTTCCCAAGGCGGCGATTCCCGAGCTATATCCCCTGAAAAGCTTACAAAATATACTGTGTTCCAAATTATTATGCAAATAATATTTTCTCAGATTTTCCCAAATTACCTATATGAATTGCAGTCATTGTAATTTTCCAGTCAAATAACTATTAGAGTACAATTGAAAGGTTTTTGTACAAACTGCCTATGATAACAGTATATTTTTTAAAAAATAAAACACTCAAACTGCACTCAAAATGCATGTTCCAAATTATTATGCACAGCAGAGTTTTCAACCTTTTCATTTTAATAAAGAACAAAAAAAATGGTCATTTTTGAAATTATAAGCATTAGCAGGTTCTTACAAACTGAAATCAAACAGTTTTCAACTCAAAACTTTATTCTAGGTGATGCTACATTTGCACATAGGACCCCTTGTTCGAAAGGAGCTTCTGAACTCTCTCGTCCATTGAATTTGTCAGGTTTTGGATGGTTTCTACTTCAATTGTTTTGCATGAGGACAGAATACCCTCCCAGAGCTGTTGCTTAGATGTGAACTGCCTCCCGCCATCATAGACACTTCTTTTGATGATGCTCCACAGGTTCTCAATGGGGTTGAGGTCAGGGGAGCATGGGGGCCACACCATAAGTTTGTCCCCTTTTATGCCCATAGCAGCCAGAGATGCAGATGTGTTATGTGCAGCATGAGACGGTGTATTATCATGCATGAAAATGATCTTGCTGCGGAATGCATGGTTCTTCTTCTTGAACCATGGCAGGAAGTGCTGTTTGAGAAACTCACCATACACTATGGAGTTCATCTTTACCCCTTCAGGGATCCTAAAGGGGCCGACAATCTCTCTCCCCATGATTCCAGCCCAAAACATTACTCCACCTCCTCCTTGTTGGCGCCGTAGCCGTGTTTGCATGAGGTGTCCATCAACCATCCATACTCCACTCCATCCATCTGGACCATCGAGCGTTGCACGACACTCATCGGTGAACAAAACAGTTTTGAAGTCAGTCTTCATGTATTGTTTGGCCCACTGGAGCCGTTTCTGCTTGTGTGCAGTGAATAGAGGAGGTCGACAGGATGGCTTACGCACAGCTGCAAACCTCTGAAGGACCCTGCATCTTGTTGTTCGGGGGACGTTGGAGGCACCAGCAGCTTCAAAAACTTGTCTGCTGCTATGACAAGGCTTTTTTGCCGCTGCTCTTTTAACCTGACGTAATTGCCTGTAGGAAAGAGTCCTCAATTTTCCCTTATCAGCACGCACACGTGTGTACTGTGAATCAGCTACATACTTCTTGATTGTGCGATGATCACGCTGAAGTGTCTTGGCAATGTTGATTGTAGTCATGCCTTGACCTAAACATTCCACAATTTGTTGCTTCTCAGCAGCCGACACATCCTTTTTCTTTCCCATTTTGGCAGAAAATGTAGGCTGCTTAATAATGTGGGACAGCCTTCTTTAGTAGTCTTGCCTTTCATTGGACACACCTGCCAAACTAATTAGCACAGGTGTCAGCAATTGCTTACAGTGATATAAAGAGCCCTGACACACATCACCATCAATGAGTTTAACTGACAAACAAAAAAATTCTTACCTTATCACTCCTAAACAATTTTTGCATAACAATTTGGAACACAGTGTATATGGATTCACTTGGGTTCTGATAACCTAACACACGTTATTGGTTTGGGAGATTGAATAAGCTGATGGATTCCCTTAAAAGCACAGGTCAGGGCCAGAGGATTCAGGCGCCCATTGATTAGATCTTCTTGACATAACTAATGGACATACTATGCCATTTATGTGAGAACCCCTTTACCCAAGCTACTTCTCAGTACATGGCCTGTAGTTTCAGCTCAGGTCTCTGTCTTTATGAATACTTAATGTGCTCATTACATTTGTATTGGTTTTCTGTCTTTGTGTCCAAGTTAGCGATTTCAGACTATAAAATCGGCAGTGGAAAGAATGAGGCAAAATTATGAAATATCAATAATAATTTAACAAATGAACGTACTAATAAAAATGATAAAATGTAGTGAAAAGGCTCCTCCCATATAAAGTAATGGAGGTCTCTCCAGGTCCATATGTCTAATAGCTTACTCTTCCATACAGGAAAGCGCTGCAATCTCTTCTCGGAATTAGTCTGATCGATGCACTAGAACAGCGTTCATTTAGCCGCCGCTGTGCTGGATGAATAGGACAAAGCTGAGACACCAAACACAGCCTCACTAAACGTACAGCGCCCCGGTATATGGTGTATTATAGACGAGAAAGAGGCTGTAGCGCTCAGCCTGCAATCGGCTGCCTGGTAGAGGTGCCGACAGTCAGACCCCACCAATCTGATAGTGATGGCCTACTCCAAATCTATAGAACTTAGAGACCCTTTAATTTCTATGCCACTGATCTAATCCAGATTCCAGCTGTACAGGTTAGATTAACGCCACATTGTTAGGGTCTAGACGCTAGAAACTACCAATTTATGATAAATCTGCGGCTAAACCCGTACATGACAGATACGCCTGACATTAACTAGCATTGATGAATAAAAAAAGGTATACTGCATGGATGATGTCTGATCATACATACAGCGGCACTTTTCAAATCGTTCCGTCAAATGCCTAAATGTGGCACAAATCACCTGGTGTGAATCCTCCTGATAGCGGTCTGGTTGCTAGGTGGGCACTGCATAGCAACACAGCCAATTTAAGGGGTTGGTTTAACAACCAGTCTGTCTTAAACTAGTCTGAATTGCAGAGGCTTCACAGGAAAACCTTCTGTCTGGTTGCTATGTGGGTACTGCATAGCAACACCAGCATTTTAAGAGGGATGTAAGTCATCATAGTTTAACAACCAGTCTGTCTAAAGGGGTTGTCCACTACTAAGACAACTGCTTATTAAACTAAATGTTATGCCTTGATAACATAATAAAGCCTATACTCACCTCCTGTGCCGGCGACGTTCCCGCGGTGTCGGCACTCGCTCTCCCGAGGCTGTGATACAGTAGAATGACACATGATTCCCAATGCCCAATCAACACCGGCGTTACTGTCTCTGCCTTCGGACAAACTGAACATGAAGAGGAAGTCGCCTGGCCTACAGCTGATCCCGGACTTCCTCTTCAGGATCAGTTTGTCCGAAGGTGGAGACAGTGACGCCAGCGTTGATTAGGCACTGGGCGTCACGTGTCATTCCACCGTATCACAGCCCCGGGGAGCCGACATCGTGGGAACGGCACCGGCATGGGAGGAGAGTATAGGCTTTATCATTTTATTGGAGCAGAACACTTAGGTTAAGAAGGGGTTTTCCTAGTAGTGAACAACCCCTTTAAACTACTCTGATTTACGGAGGCTTGACAGGAAAACCGGCCCTCATCTTTTCTGTGGTTTCCTATTAATGTCTAATTACTGACACACTAGAACTGGCAGAAGGGCCCACAGCGTCTTTATGGCTCCTAAACTCTACAGTATTGTATCTATTTCAAAACTTTTGGAGTTAAGGCCTTTCCACGCAACCTGGTGAGATTCCCTTTAACATGCTGGCACTTGTAGTTCTTCATCTACTCTCTTAGGCTACAGGTTGCCAATACATGATGTCAAATGTAAAAAATCTATTTATAAGATGAGCACCAAATCACTTCAGAAATTATGAGAATAAAAAGAACACTAAATATCTGTTAGTGGCATCTGCTGACAGCAATCAGCGTAAATTAGACAGATTGTATTAAAATAAATGAGGAAAGGAACCAAGAAAGAATTATTAAGAAAAATAAGCAATTCTGTTGTTGGCTCACGAGTTTCTTGATCTGTCCAACTCACTTTCATTTCTATAGTTAAATTTTATTAAATTTGAGCAGGCCGAGCCAAGAAAAATAAAGAACCGGAAAAACAAAATTTACATGCAAAAAATGTCAGCCGTATGATTTAAATGAAAAAAAGGAATTTTAAAGCTTCAGAGAGCAAAAGGTTTTGCTCAAGCCACGTCTGCAGTACAGACAATGTCTAACACAATAATAAAGTATAGCAGGCAAAACTGAAGCTTTTGGCTCAGACCCATTTCACCATTGGTTTGTCTTGTTTTATGTGGTTTGGGCACTGTTATCCCTGGCTTTTTCTGGGTGGAATAAAGTGGGCTGAGTATGACACAACTGTTTGAACTAGCTGCATTCGGCTATGATCCCACGATGAGCTTTTGGTGAGTTTTTGATTTTGCATATTTTCTGCACCCATTACCGTATTTTTCAGACTATAAGACGCATCGGACCATAAGATGCACCCCAAACTTTAAGGAGGAAAATGGGGGGGGGAATGAATGAGTCAAGTGGGGTTCCGTCTTACAGTCCGAATTCAGCCTAAAGGTGTGGGGGCAGCGGGGGTGGCGGGGTCACAGGTGGTGTTCAGTGGTGCGACGCTGCGGGGTGATGCTGCAAGTCCCATCCCAGGCTGGTACAAGGGGGTGTTCGGCAGTGCAGGAGCTCTGCTGACATTTTGTGAAAACTAGGAGCCTCCGCACTTCCGTGGTTTCAATGTGGTGGCTCCGGGAAAATGGCCACAGACTAAGATCTCAGGAGCCGAATTTCAATATGGTGAACTCCGGCGACCATTTTTCCGGAGTCTACCGCATTGAAACCATGGAAGTGCGGTGGCTCTGTGCTTTCACAAAATGTCAGCACCCCTCACCAACAAACATCCTCTCCTACCAGACTGAGGCTTGCAGCATCACACATCTCAACACCCCCTCCTCCCAGCCTAGGGCCCGCAGCATCACCCGCAGTATCGTCCGATTCCTGCCGCCACCGCCCCGGTAAGCTACATTTGGACCCCCATTTTTACCCCCAAAGTTTTCGGGAGGAGGAGTGTGTCTTATAGTCTGAAAAATAACGTAAGTAAAATAGGATATGTGAAGAATATTGGAGATATAATTTCATGTTAATCATTTGTATCTTACTTGGTCTGGGATTATAAAACCACTTTCGGAGAAAACTGGGCACAGCAGGAGGCCCCCATTCTCAAAGCCTAAAGGAGAAAGCTGGCACCTAGCTCAGCAAGCAAGGGGGCCAAGCCTCAAAGGCTGTGACAGGCCTCACACATTAACCAGCTCAGAGCAGGACAAAGGCTTGCTTGCCATATAGAGACCCGCTGAAGCTGCAGACACCTTCTAGAACGTTCCAGAAACATAATTCCATAGGGAGTTATGGAGATAATATGCGTCGTAGCCGTACATCGTGTATATTTCAGAGATCCCCAGAACATGACGAACGCCCGTCTGAGTCTCGACCCGTTCTAGCACCCAGGGGTATAGAGATACATAGAACAGCTAGTAGAAACTAGATAGCAAGGCAGTGTTTGGTCTTAACGTATAACAGGGGCCTGGTTGGATCTGATGGCGCCATAACTGATTCCCTAGCACCGTTCATTAAGGAGTTATAACAAATCTTAGGTTGTGGAGTTTTTAGCTGCTAGAGGCAAGGGGATATAGATTTAGCCCAGAGGGCAGGAAGGGAGTGACCCAAAGAGGTTAAATGCTCATGCTCATGCAAAATATCGCCTATTGCTTTTTTTCTCTGGGAAGGTAACAACGACATATCATGTGGGGACAAGTCAAGGAACAGAGTGGACCACAAGCTTCTCATGTGGCAGTCCCTTCCCCGAAAGCCAGGACTTTCAGCTACCAGTAACTGACCCATATATTCTGCTTATATCTTTTGTTCTACCACTATCTGTATTTACATATCTGACCACTGTATATGCATAACCATTTTGTATATAGTGTATTGTCTAGTGTGCCCTTAAGGAGATAAAATATATAATGTAACCTTGAACTGCTCTTTAATCTCGATCCATGAATCCACACGTCCATTTCTCGGTTTAACTTTCCATGCTACTGGGGCTGGTTTCTTGCCAGATATAATCCCGTTCACGGACCGGGCTTCTATATAACAAGGAACTGGTGGCCATCCTACCAGGCTGGCAGCGCTCTGTTTCACTGGTGCTAGTGAAAGGGGCCTCTCAGCCTGTCAGGGTTGTGAGCAAGTGTGGTGCCACATCACTGATTGAGTGGTCCACATCTTCACACTTCCTGTGCTGCCCTGGGCCCATGTGGGTGGGAGCATCTGTGTAAAACTGTACCAAGCTGACCTTTATGTGTCCACAGGGAGTTCGGATCGTCAAGTTGGAGAAAGTGGGGAGACCGCATTACATGATCCGTCTGACGTAATAGTGACGTCAGGCAGGGTGGCGAGGTACGGGTTCATCACAGGTTACTTTTTTCAAAAATGCACAGAGTAAAATACTCATCAAAAACTCATTGTGGGAACGTATCTTTAAAGAGGACTAGTCACATCTTCATTTTACTAAATACCTGTATTAAACAGAACTCCAGCTCATGAGCATCTTTATTCAGAACTTTATTTAATGCAGTTTTTTGTTATTTATCGTCATGTGAATAAATCAGCCACAAAGGATTACCATGTCTCCTGTGAAAGGGGCAGAGAAGTGGTGTTACAGAAAACTCAGGAACAACAGAAACTAAACACATAAAAAAGCAGTAAACCCAGCTTTTTTAAGCAGCTTCTTTACTGCCAAAAGAGAAGGTTTTGCCTGTAGAAAAAAATGCAGAAAAAACGCAATGTGTGAACATAGCCTTATAGACATACATGAAGCTTTTATTTGAAATTTGATAATACTGCTGAATGTTGTGAATTAAGCAGAAGCTGTACAATTTTGTTACTGATATTACCGAGCACACAAGGCTTTGTCGGACCCTTTAAAAATCCAGCATTCAAGAATGTTTTGGATGTCATTAACAGTCTCAAAATTGGTTCATGATAAGGCAATCCCATAGCCTCAGCACATTCCTGGGACCGTGATAGCTTTACCATATGTTTTAAAAAATAGTTTTTATTTCAAGTTCATTTATATTTTACTTTCATATTTGTGTAGACTGTTGCTAGAAACAGTTCTCAAAATTGCTGAGTTTTTCCACTGAAGTGGGACAGGTAATTCCTCCTATATCAAATTATGGTACACAGCCTGGTGTAAATACAATATACCCCAGAATGCAAATGATAAAATCCAACTGTACACATGTAGCTTATACAAGGAATGGTAGATTGCAGCTGTGAAGCCAGCCGTACTGAATGCAGATATGGATTCATCTCATCATAATACAGGCAGTAATTCAGCATCAGAACAATATAACTGGACACCAATTGTCAAAAATTACAGAAAAAAATTAGAGATATTATTTTTGGAAACCATAACTTAAAGGGGTTGTCCACTACTTGGACAATCTCTTTTTAATCCATATGTTTCCGCTTGTAAAATAATAACACCTAGACTCACCTCTGGTGCCAGAGCCGTCGGCACTGGCTCTCCCATCTGTCTTTTTGTTATGTCACGTGATCCTTTCGGCCAATCAGCAGCTGCTGCACTCTCCCCGCCTTCAGACAAATCATATACATCTGGAAGAAGTGATAGAGCAGCAGCAGCTTTCACTTCCTCTTCAAGTATGTGACTTGTCCGAAGGGAGAGTGAAGCCAACACTGATTGGCCACAGGGATCGCGTGGCATAACAATGTCACACTATCCCCGGGAGAGCCAGTGCTGACACCGCCTGAACTGCACCGGCACCAGAGATGAATATAGGTCTTATTATTTTACAAGGAAGAACATTGGGGTTGAGAAAGGGTTGTCCGAGTAGTAGGCAACCCCTTTAAAGTCTTCATGACTTTAACTTGACTAAAACCGCTAATACTGGCGTAATCGTCCGAAAGTCTAATGTGTATAGAGACCTCCCAACTCTCTCGCCACATATGACAGGGTTTAGAAAAATTTGGATTTCCAATTGCAGTAAGCCAGTTCCAGAAAAGTCTCTTATAGAAAACACAGGATTTCTCAACTGAGCTGAGCGTTCCAGGTGTATGGGGAAGTCAGGAGGCTGCTGGCCAAAAATCAATTTGCATAGCAGATATCTAATGTATGGAAGCCTTAATCCTAACAGACTAAATTAAAGTTAATGGGGTCCGTCAAGCACCTCTGCTACTATAGCACATAACTGCTTTGGTAACTATCACAGAAAAGAACAACTGAATTCGTACCATCACCTTTAAGGTAGCCTTAATCAACTTTTTAGGTAAAATAAACTGGATTTTGAAGTTATAAAATAAAGTCAGTAGCTGGTCTAAATGTGGTAAATATAAAAAATACCTACTGGACCTTTCGTAATTTCAGCACTGTAATTGCAGTTCCCCTCACCAGTCTTTCTATTTTTGGTATGAACTAGAGCAACCCACACCAATTCAGGCAATCACTGCTGTATATTCTTGAGGCCAGTGATTGGCTGCAGTGGTCACATGTGCTTAATGGCAAGAAATTACTGCAGCCAAGGACACAACAATGGTCGGAGAGCATTGGGGCAACCGCATTGAGAAGGTGAATGATTCAACAGTTAAGTTAAGCTTAAAAGTGAAAACATTTTAAGTGTTAGGTCGGGGTCACACTTGCGAGTGTGATGCGAGAAACTCGCGCGAGTCTCTCGCATCAATACCCGACACTGCCGCCGGCACTTGGACTGGAGCGTTCAGCTGCATGTCGCACGAGTCTCTCGCATCAATACCCGGCACTGCCGCCAGCACTCGGGACCGGAGAATGCGGCTGCATGTATTTCTATGCAGCTGAACGCTCCAGTCCGCGTGCCGGCGGCAGTGCCGGGTATTGATGCGAGAGACTCGCGCGAGTTTTTCGCATCACACTCGCAAGTGTGACCCCGGCCTTAAAGTCGCACTCCAGAGGCTTTTTTTATTTAATCATTTGCTAGCTATCAGGAAAGTATATTGATTGTGTGCATTAAAATACTTACCGGTCGACGTCTTCTGCTGTTTCAAGTGCTGCTCAGTCCTCTCCTGGATCAAGTGACTGCAATTGTGACCAGACGACTAACAATCACAACGGCGTTTCTGTGTGTGCCGGAAAGTCACTTTTTCAATGTAAATCTATAAAACTAAAACAAGCCTCTGAAAGGCTTAGGCTATGGGCATACGTTGCGTTTTAACCGCATAGATTTAACAAAACCTGACGCTAGCAAAGTGAATGAGAAACATGAAGTCTCATGCAAATCAGTCAAAATGGTAGGGCAAAACCCATTAAAAAATGCATCAAAACCTCAGTAAAGAGATGCAAAAAATTTTTACCCAACATGCGCACATAGCCTTATATTAAGAAAAGAACTGGTAAGTGTGAATTGGTAAGAAAGAGCTGTGGTCACATGATGCAAGAGAGAGACTCAAGCAGTGCTGGAAACGGCATAAGACAGCAACCAATAAGCAGCTTGTCATACAGTGAATATATAACCCCATTTCCAAAAAAGTTGGAATGGTTTGTGAAATGTAAAAAAACAAGAATGCAATGATTTTGAACTCATAAAATCATAGAATGTTAGAGGGACCTCCAGGGTCATCGTATCCAACCCCCTGCTCAATGCAGGATTCACTAAACCATCTCAGACAGATGTCTATCTAGATAATTTATAAAAAATGCTGAACACCACTGAGGCCAGGATAGAGCCTTGTGGTACCCCACTTGAAACACTCTTCTAATTGGAAGTGCAACCATTTACCACCACTCTTTGAGTACGATCACTCAGCCAGTTATGAATCCACCTAACCCCATACTTGGTCATTTTTTCAATAAGGATAGTATGGGATACTTTTATCAAATGCTTTGCTGAAGTGGAGATAAACTATATCTACCGCATTCCCCTGATCCACCCAGTGGATCTTATGTAGCCATGCTTTATTCACAACAGAACATAGCACATATCAGACGTTGGACGAACTAACGCATTTAGAAGTTGATGGAATCAACATCTCCAAAAAGTTAGGAAAAGGTTTACGAAACTTAAGGGGTACTGGACAAATAAGTGGTGCCAATGAAAAATACTGTAGCTGGGGGTGGTCTGTGTTCAACTAAGTCACATGACTGTGTATAAAAAGAGCATAGTAGAGAGGCAGAATCTCTCAGAAGCAAAGATAGTCAGAGGTTCACCAATCTGTGAAAAACTGCATCAAAAAATTATGGAACAATTTTAGCAAAATGTTCCTGAACGTAAAATTTCAAAGACTTTGAATATCCCTCCATCTACAGGCCATAATATAATCAAAAGATTCAGAGATTCCGGAGAAATCCATGTGTACAAGGGAGGGACAAGAGCGGTGGTCAATATTGGCTGCTTGCGATCTACGAGACCCTCAGGCGGCACTGCATTAAAACGGGCATGATTCGTTTGTGCAAATCTTGGCGTGGGATCAGGAATAATTCCAGAAATGTTTTCTGTGCATTTTATATAGCGTCATAACTTTTTGGGAACTGGTGATGTATATTACTGATACTGAACAAATGGAGAAATAAAGCTGGAATAGTAATTCAAAAGTGAAAGAATGTAGTAAATGAGTACCGTAAATGTTTAGTTTATGAAATGCCAATAAATCTTGGGTAAGTGTATTGCCGCACAATGTCTATTTCAACACATACACATGGCTAGACACGGCTGCAGCCTGTAAGGTTCTATGTATATATTCCTGAAACTCAGTTTGTTCGTCAGCCATTTTACTTTCTGTCTTGCTGCAGCTATCTTGCCCTCAGTCAAATGGAGTTTCCAGCTTGCATGTTCCCGCCCTGATTCTCTCCTTTGCTTCTTAAGCAGCCACAGCTGAGCAATCAGTGCTTCAGAATCTAGCCTGCAGTGAACCTGTGACTTGACTCCTGTAAGCCTTGGACCTTGTACTCCAGCTATTCCTACTGAGGAACTCTGAAGCACTTGTGGACTCTGAACCCTGCTCTTTGAAAGACCCACGTTTGCATGGACTTACGGTAACAGAGAAGAAGATCCTGAATCTGTATTGGAGAGTGATTGCTGAGCTTGGATTACTCTGGCCTGCTGTGTCTCCTGTTTCTGTGTCTGCAAACTGTGTGACTATTTCTGCCAACTTGTATGAAGTAATACAGGACTTTTCTATATCAAACCTGTGACCTGTGTTTTCATCGCACCCAAGCACAAGACGCTATATGAACTGTACTACATACATTACAAGATTCTGAAGCCAAAACGTTAGTGTCTGCTGGGTCTGGAAGGCTGTGTCTGCTGTACTGTGGATATCAGACGTCCGGTTGTACTTTCTGTGATGACAGTGGTTGTGACTTCTCACAACCATTCCAGATGTCTGGTTGAAACTTTCTGTGATGATAGTGGTTGTGACTTCTCACAACCATTCCAGGTGAGCAGCTCCCTTAATTTTTTTTTTCTCTCTGCAGTGTTGCCACAGGTGAACACTATTGTTTTTTTTTTTCTTCCTCTTCTTCCAGTAATCCTGTCTTAAAAGATCTGGAAAATGGAGGCCCGCATAAAGGAACTTTGCGGAGTGACTGATAATATCCTTGCAGATTTGCAGAATATAAAGACCCGTTTTACAAATCTACAGGACCTCAATAATCACAATTTGCAAGTGGTTGGACAGACTACCCAGGATTTGCGAGCCAGGATTGAGGTTCTAGAGGGGCGAGTCCAGGCTCCTGCCGTAGCCCGAGTGCTGGGATTCCCAAGTTGCCCCTTTTCGTTTTGGCGGTGAACGTGAGAAATTCAGGGGATTTATTAATCAATGCAATCTTTTTTTTTCTGCACATGCTTCACAATTTCCCACTGAACGATCTAAGGTGCTTACTATAATTATGTTGCTTACCAACAAGGCTTTAATGTGGGCAAACCCTCTGATTGAGACTGAGGATGATTGTTTGAATCACCTTGATGATTTTATTTCAGCCATGGGGCAGGTGTTTGATGACCCCAATCGAGGTGCAACAGCTGAAGCAGCCATGTTAGCTTTGCGCCAAGGTAAGCACTCGGTAGCTGAATATGCCTTGGATTTCAGGAGATGGGCCCTTGATACCACCTGGGACAGTTCCGCCAAAAAAATCTATTTTTCTAAAGGGGTTATCTCCACTGATTAAGGATGAACTCGCTCGTGCCGACCCTCCCACTGCGTTAGGTGACTTTATTAACTACTGCATCCGTATTGATACTCGTCTGACTGAACGCAGGCAAGAGAGATGGTTCGAAAGCAATCGTACTAACCTTTTCCTACCTTCCTCTCCAGCTAAGGAACCTTTGAGTAGGATTACACGGGAACCTGAACCTGAACCCATGCAGGTAGACTCTTTACAACGACGGGTTAGTGATGCACGCAAGGAACATCGTTTTAAGGAGAATCTATGTTTCTATTGTGGTAAGTCAGGGCACTTCATTATAAACTGCCCCAGCCGTTCTCGTAAGACTACTGCAGCACTCATTCATTGTGAGTGTTGCGAGAGGGGATCTGTCAGGTCCGAGCCTCAGGCTCCAGAGAGATCTGCAGCAACAGATCTTGATTTCTCGGACTTAAACTCCGTTACCTCTGAGGACGTTGACTGTGTAAACGCTGCCATTTTTCAAGTTTCCTCAGCGGTTGTCCCAGCTGAGTTGTAAGAAAAACAATTCTCATTGCTTTCTTTCCATCAAACTCTGGGTTGACTCAGCTTGGGTGTCTAGCTCTGCTATGATCGACTCAGGGGCAAGTGGAAATTTTATGGATGTCTCCTTTGCTCTGAAA
>JARQOD010000002.1:143210878-143252829 GCA_033576555.1 Oophaga sylvatica
GGGGTTCCACTGTATAGGTGCATCAGGGGCTCTCCAAATGTGACATGACGCCCCCAGACCATTCCATCAAAGTCTGCAATCCAAAACGTCACTACTTCCCTTCCGAGCCCTGACGTGCGCCCATACAGTAGTTTTCTCCCACATATTGGGTATCAGCGTACTCAGGACAAATTGGACAACAACTTTTGGGTTCCAATTTCTTCTGTTACCCTTGTGAAAATAAAATATTGGGGACGAAAAAATCATTTTTGTAAAAAAAAAAAGATTTTTTATTTTACGGCTGTACGTTATAAACTTTAGTGAAACACCTGGGGGTTAAAAGTTCCTACCACACATCTAGATAAGTTCCTTGAGGGGTCTAGTTTCCAAAATGGCGTCATTTATGGGGGTTTCCACTGTTTAGGCACATCAGGAGCTCTCCAAACACGACATGGCGTCCAGCCAATTCTGCGTTGAAAAAGTGAGACGGCGCTCCTTCCCTTCCAAACTCTGCCATGCACCCAAACAGTGGTTTACCCCCACATATGGGGTATCAGCGCACTCAGGACAAATTGCACAATAACTTTTGGAGTCTTGTTACCCTTGGAAAAATAAAAATTGGGGTGAAAAGATCATTTTTGTGGAAAAAATATGATTTTTAAATTTTACGGCTCTACGTTATAAACTTGTGTGAAGCACTTGGGGGTTTAAATTGCTCACCAAAGATCTAGATAAGTTCCTTAGGGGGTCTAGTTTCCAAAATGGGGTCATTTGTGGGGGGTTTCCACTGTTTAGGCACATCAGGGGCTCTCCAAATGCAACATGGCATCCAATCTCAATTCCAGCCAATTTTGGTTGGAAAAAGTCAAATGGTGCTCCTTCCATTCCGAGCTCTGCCGTGCGCCCAAACAGTGGTTCCCACCCACATATGGGGTATCAGCGTACTCAGGACAAATTGGACAACAACTTATGTGGTCCAATTTCTCCTGTTACCCTTGAGAAAATAAAAAATTAGTGACTAAAAGATAATTTTTGTGGGAAAAAAATAGGATTTTTTATTTTCATGCCCGGGCATTATAAACTTGTGTGAAGCACTTGGGGGTTCAAAGTGCTCACCAAAGATCTAGATAAGATCCTTAGGGGGTATAGTTTCCAAAATGGGGTCACTTGTGGGGGGTTTCCACTGTTTAGGCTCATCTGGGGCACTGCAAACGGAACATGACCCCCATCAACGTCTGCATTCCAAAACGTTACTACTTCCTTTCCAAGCCCTGCCGTGCACCCAAACAGTTTCCCCCCTCCCACATATGGGGTATCAGCGTACTCAGGACAAATTGGACAACAACTTTTGGGGTCCAATTTCCTTGGGAAAATTCAAAAATTTGGGACTAAAAAATCATTTTTGTGGAAAATTGTTTTTTTTTTTTTTTCACACCCAGGCATTATAAGCTTTTGTGAAACACTTGGGGGTTCAAAGTGCTCACAACAGATCTAGATAAGTACCTTAGGGGGTCTAGTTTCCAAAATGGTGTCACTTGTGGGGGTTTCCACTGTTTAGGCGCATCAGGGGCTCTCCAAACACGACATGGCGTCCAATCTCAATTCCAGCCAATTTTAGTTTGAAAAAGTCAAACGGCGCTCCTTCCCTTACGAGCTCTGCCGTGTGCCCAAACAGTGGTTTTCCCCACATATTGGGTATTGGCGTACTCAGGAGAAATTGCATAACAACCTTATCTGTCCATTTTTCTCCTTTTACCCTTGTGAAAATAAAAAAAAAAGTTTGTAAAAGATCATTTTTGTGGCTAAAAAGTTAAATATTCATTTTTTCCTTCCACGTTGCTTTAGTTCCTGTGAAGCAACTGAAGGGTTAATAATCTTCTTGAATGTGGTTTTGAGTACCTTGAGGGGTGCAGTTTTTAGAATGGTGTCACTTTTGGGTATTTTCTGCCATATAGACCCCTCAAAGTGACTTCAAATGAGAGGTGGTCCCTAAAAAAAATGGCTTTGTAAATTTTGTTGTAAAAATGAGAAATCGCTGGTCAACTTTTAACCCTTATAACTTCCTAACAAAAAAAAATTTTGGTTCCAAAATTGTGCTGATGTAAAGTAGACATGTGGGAAATGTTATTTCTTAACTATTTTGTGTGATATATTTCTCTGTTTTAAGGGAATAAAAATTCAAAGTTTGAAAATTGCAAAATTTTAAAATTTTCGCCATATTTGCGTTTTTTTCAAAAATAAACGCAAGTTATATCGAAGAAATTTTACTTCTAACGTGAAGTACAATATGTCACGAGAAAACAATCTCAGAATCGCGAAGATCCGTTGAAGCGTTCCAGAGTTATAACCTCATAAAGAGACAGTGGTCAGAATTGTAAAAATTGGCCCGGTCATTAACGTGCAAACCACCCTTGGGGGTGAAGGGGTTAAAGATGTCACACTTAAAATGATGTCGCATCTGACCAAGGTCATATCTGACCTGCTGCATTCAACTTATACCATTCAAATGTCCAAGAAATTAAGCCATGTGTGAGAGAGAGAGAGGGGAGGAGAAAGGAACAGGAGGAGAGTTCACAGCAGGGAGCAATTAACAGATTGCAGTTAATAGAACATTTGCCTAGTATCAAAGCTGAAGAAAGACAGATTAAGATGGAGGGATAGGCCTAGGAGTGAGGATCACAGACATATCAATATGCATTCCGTAAATCTGAAGTATGCTACATGGAATTAAAGTCAGGGAAAAAGCAGCAGCGTACCAGTTAAAACAGAGAAAGAGGAGTACATAGGATTCTGGGGTGCAGTGGGTATTCTGGATTGAGAGATGTTCAGACGTACCAGTTAAAACTGAGAAAGAGGAGTACATAGGATTCTGGGGTGCAGTGGGTATTCTGGATTGAGAGATGGTTCAGACGTACCAGTTCAAACAGAGAAAGAGGAGTACATAGGATTCTGGGGTGCAGTGGGTATTCTAGATTGAGAGATGGTTCAGACGTACCAGTTCAAACAGAGAAAGAGGAGTACATAGGATTCTGGGGTGCAGTTGGTATTCTGGATTGAGAGATGGTTCAGACGTACCAGTTAAAACAGAGAAAGAGGAGTACATAGGATTCTGGGGTGCAGTGGGGATTCTAGATTGAGAGATGGTTCAGACGTACCAGTTCAAACAGAGAAAGAGGAGTACATAGGATTCTGGGGTGCAGTTGGTATTCTGGATTGAGAGATGGTTCAGACGTACCAGTTAAAACAGAGAAAGAGGAGTACATAGGATTCTGGGGTGCAGTGGGGATTCTAGATTGAGAGATGGTTCAGACGTACCAGTTCAAACAGAGAAAGAGGAGTACATAGGATTCTGGGGTGCAGTTGGTATTCTGGATTGAGAGATGGTTCAGACGTACCAGTTAAAACAGAGAAAGAGGAGTACATAGGATTCTGGGGTGCAGTGGGGATTAGAGAACATTTGGAATTCTAGTTGTCTAGAAAAGTACAATTCCGGAATCCATTAGTCCAGCACGTAGTCCTAACGTATTAGGCCTCTTTCACACATCAGTTTTTTACAATCCGTCCAATTGGTAAAAAGACGGATCCGGCTTAGATTGGAAAAAACTGATGTGCCGGATCCGGTTTTTAGAGAGAGAGAGAGAACTTGGTTCGGCTTCCAGGCAGGCGTACATGAACAAAATGGAGTCTGGTGGCCGGATCGGTCCTATGCCTGATCCGGCTCCCAGCAATGACATGTGGCGCGATCCAGCGCTAATGCATGTCAATGAGAAAAAACCGGATCCGGCGGTTAAAAAAAACTGATCCGTTTTTTTTTTTCAAAAACTGCCGGATCGCGCCTGACGGCAAAAAAATGATGTGTGAAAGTAGCCTTAACCTGCATATTTGGCCGCTTGCTTGTCCAACAAAAAAAGCTTTTTATATATTTTATTACAGATTCTCTAGCATATTTTATTTTGCCCAGTGCTGGTCTCTGCTTTATTGAACTATACAATGGCCAGCGTTGCATTTTTTTTTTTTTTTTTAAATCTTCAAAATGCCATTAATAGGCCGTGGTGTTTCTGAGGTTAATTAGTGTTATATGATAATAATGGTGATATTGCGAGTGCAATGACACTTTCTGTTTGGGAATTACAGGCTTAGTTACTGTGCAGAGTTCTCCTGTTGAAACCATTCTCGAGGAGGAAGAACACGATGACTCCACAACCTGTGAAGAAGACTATGACTCTGATTATGTGATAATTGGTAAATTGATTCATATGCATGCGATATTGAGATATATAGTCCTGGTTATTGTAAGTGTGAAGCAAGGTTTAGCTTTTGATGATCCTTCCATTTCTATATTGAGTGATGATGCTGTTTAAATGGTTAACATGCCACACAAATTGATGTCCAAAAATTCATATTGACAGGGAAGCGCCAACAAAAAATGTTCACTCTTCTTTTTTTTTTTTTCCCAACAGAAATGGAGGACTATGAGAAACTGGTGGCGAATAATAATGCGTCCAAAGATAAAACATCAAGGTATGATCAGGCTCCATGGCCGTATCCATGTAAATGTAGTGTTATGGGATATATTTCTGATATTGCCTGCAATTGTCTCTTCTAGAACTGGTCCCACAGTCTCGAACACTGCTGAAGAAACCGCCAGGAATCTGTACAGAACTTTCCGACAGCAATGGACTCTGATTGATGTAGATGGGCAGCTCCCTGCAAAACTGACCTCCAACTCAGTATGTCCCACAAGAGTCTATTTCACTATTCCCAGACACTTATAGCCCGAAGCTTAGTCACCGATCATTTAAGGCAAAGCTACTTTGTAGTCTGCATATGGTTCTTTCAGGGTGTCTCCACACCGAAGCCTAACATACAAGCCTGACACAGACGGGACAGCCCGCTATTGTTAGGCAGTAGGTGTGACACCATGCTTCTCCATGACTTCATGGTGATTCACAGCAATGTCACATACCATCACACTAAGTAAGATTTCAAGATCTGTAAGTAAATTACTATTTAAGAAATGCCCTCCTTGTAGTCATATGTGTTATGTTAAAAAGGACTAATCACTTAAAAAAAAAAAAGTTAAATTCCTGAGCTCCCCTGGTTATGACACTTTTATTTTTTTTTTTTTCAGTTTCACGCATGTTCAATCCATTGTAGATATGTTCACATTTGTTGCTTTCGGAGCTCAGCAGGTGAAATCTTTACTTGCAGTCCGGCTGGGTGTTTCTTTAGAGTCGTCTGTGGGGGCGTTCCCTCTCAGAAGTTGCCAATTGCAGCTCCGCAACATGAGACTGCTAGATGAGTGCTGAGCTGTGATTGGCAGCACCTTGGAGGGCGGGGTGAAAACACACGCCCCAAGAGAAGACTCTGAAGAACCTCCAAAAGCCACAAATGTGACCATCTCTACAATGGAGTGACACAGAGCAGAGCAGAAGAGTGGCAGAATCGGGGGAGATCAGCGTTTTTTGTTTTTTTGTTTTATTTATTTTTACTAGGGATTTAACAACTTTTTTTTTTTTGCAGACCTGACAAGTTTTCTTTAACAGTGTTACCCCCTCCAATAAGAGATTGACCTAGTCTACTTTGTTATTGATGACCTATCCTAAGGATAGCACAAAAAAACAAAATTGGCACGCCATATTCAAGACTCGGTAGTATTTTATTTATTCCATTCCTAATACAATAAATCATCTGCAATCTGGTTATCTGATGAGGATCTGATGCAAGAACAAAACGTCATATGACTTATGATATTAGGAATGCAATAAATAAAACACTATAGTGTATTGAATGCAGAGTGTCAAGTTCTTTAGTATTGAGGTGGAACCATGCTTTGAGCACTTGACAGACATTGGAGCACTGTTTATACAAACCTTTTTATCCTAAGGAGAGGTCATCAGTAGTGATGAGCAAACGTGCTTGGATAAGGTGTTATCTGAGCATGCTCGGGTGCTAACAGATTGTCTTAGGCATGCTTGAAAAATGTGTTCAAGTCACCGAGGCTGCATGTCTCGCAGATGTTCGACAGCCACAACACATGCAGGGATTGCCTGTTTTTTAGCACACACACACACGTTCACTCCTCACTAGTCATCAGTATAAGATTAGTAGGCGTCTTGACACCCAGCACCTCAAAGATCAGCAGTTGCCAGCTCAGGTGACGTTCAGATGCCGGGACATTAAGCTCTGCACAATGGTGGACGATCTCAGGCACTGCAGGTCGGCTCCTATTGAAGTGAACAGGACTGTGTTACCCCAGACAATCTGTGGACAGGGATGGTGCCACATGTTGTCTCTTTTCTAACCATGTACAACTACGTCATTGAGTCCTAATGTATTTTCTTTTAGCGGTCTTATACAAACATGATTCCAGAAGAATTTGAGTCCAGTGTGTGCCTGGTAGAGGAGATTAAACGCTTCAGATTGATGGACGATGAAGATTGGTCTCCTCCACGGTTTCAGGTTATCACCACCGTGCACCAATACATCAGGTATTTATTTACTTGTAGTCCTTTTGATTATCTGTTCCTTACATTTAAAATATATAGATTGTTACAAATTATATTTAAACCACGTTTATTTTAATTTTTTCATGTTTATTTTAAAGCTTCCCATAGACATTAGCTTCACTGGTTAAAGACTTAAGGCACTGTCACACTTAGCGATCGCACCTGCGATCACGACAACGACACGACCTGGCAAGATCGCTAGTGCGATCGCTATGTGGTCGCTAGTTAGATTCCAAACACAAAGATCTCATCAGAGATCAGCGATCTGTATAACGACCTCTGCGGTCGTTGGGAAAACCTAGTCCCACCTGCGACGCTGGTAAAGTCGTTCATAAAGGGTGTCACACTCAGCAATTCAGGCTCACCAGCAGGACACCAACGACCAAAAAACGGCTCAGAACGTTCATAAGCGATCAACGACATCTCAGCAGGGGCCACATCGCTGCTACATGTCACACACAGCGACGTTGCTAACGAGATCGCTACTGCGTCATAAAATCGGTGACGCAGTAGCGATCTCGTTGGCAATCTCGCTTAGTGTGACAGTACCTTTAAGCAATGGTTGGTATTGAGGAAAACCTAGATTAAGTCCCATTGTTTCTCCGAAGATAATAAGAGAGGCCATCAATGTCTGGTAGCTACTCAAACTAATATGTTAATGGGGTGGAGGACCTTGGGCTTTGTATACAGGACTCGTACAATCTCGGGAGAACAACTTGTGTATGTCATCAAAGTGAAACTTTTAAGGCCCACATACATCTTGGATTAATGGTGGCTGAACCCGCCGATATCGATTGGTATGGTGACAGTCTAATTTTTATGGGGGGACCAGCCACCTGATGGTTGGGAAAGATGTTGATTGTGCATGTCCAATTTTTGGATTGTCGATCACCTAGTTCCTCAGGAGATAAGCCGCTAGCCGATGTGGCAGTCGATAGCTCACTCGTGTATGGGAGACACAGCCTTAGTTTCACTTGTGTGCAATTGCCGTGAGAGTATGGATTTCTGTAGACTGAATGTTGTGCCAAAGTTGGCATCACAAATGTGGTGTACAGTTTAGGACTTTGTCATGGCCATATTTGGGGTCCGCACTACATTGATCCTTGCAGGGCCGCTCATACTGAAGCTTCATGTGCTTTCCATGGTACCCAGGTTTTTGCTTTCAGAGCATTTGAGTTGGTAATTTACTTTTGCAATTTTCTATGGCATGCCATATTGTAGGGATATTTTTCTTAGGATCCCTGTCCACTGGCAGATGGCTGGTAATAAATGC
This sequence comes from Oophaga sylvatica, assembly GCA_033576555.1. Classification (NCBI taxonomy): domain Eukaryota; kingdom Metazoa; phylum Chordata; class Amphibia; order Anura; family Dendrobatidae; genus Oophaga; species Oophaga sylvatica. Next base: position 143,218,640 of record JARQOD010000002.1, read on the forward strand.
CTGCCAATTGGCTACACACTTACGATCGGAGGTCATTTAACTTTTCACACAGGCCGACCCCGCTTCAATAATATATCATTCAGTTCACATTGTTCTCGGCAGCATCGGTCCTGTTTACACAGAACAATGTGCTGCCAATGACTTATGTTTTGTGCTAATGTCACTCTATGAACGTCCCTTTTGCTTGTCTGTCAGTAATGGAGCTGGACTGTTAAGAAACATTGTATCTAGGTGAGAGTCTGGTGCCTCAGCAATGCCCCGGACAGGGGTACACGTGCCTAATGTCTGGAGCCTGAACACACACTGACGCCATGTGCCATTGTACTGGCTCTCCTCTAAAAGGAAATGAAGTTTTGATGTTGAACTTAAAATCCTGCACAGTCCGTTCTCTGATCCGTATATTGTACTGGGAATCGGGAACTTGATGTAAAGAGTAACATTTTCCAAACTGCTGTCCACTTTGCACGTATATTGAATTTTGCGATATTTGACGCTTTATGGCATTATTTTGACCTGGTGTTAAACACGTCATTAAGTACACTTAGTCATTCTGCACATTGAGCACATTTTTGTCTCCTGCGGTCATGTTGAATATTGACTTTTGGTCTTACTAGATGGATTATTTTCTAGGAAAGTGAATGCTGAATGAGATAAGATAAGTAACTTCTACAAAGAAGTGAGTGCTGCTGTTGTGTGACCGGGACACTGGGTGACTGTAGCCCTGTACAGCGATGTGCTATGAACGGTCATTGAATTTCTTTATGTATAATGTCCCTGTAGTAGCTAATAAGGTGGACTGGGAACTGAGGTTGGCCAGTTTGTGGCCGTGGCTATACAATGGACACACGTCATTATCGGAGACTGTGAAAATCCTATAATTAGCTGTAGTTTGCCTGTGTTGGAAAATTCTATATTGAACAATGTATGTCTCTTTTCAGTAGTCAGAGTAAAAAATCTTCCATTTGTCGAACTGACTACAAAAAAGGCAAACCATGATTTAAAGAGGACAGCAAAAAAGACCTTGTTCTATGCAAGTGCGCCATTTTACATTTCCTGACAACCGCAGGAGAATTGGGGAAACCACTTATGTTAGTTGTGATCAGCTATTGAATTTGTTCTCATTTTTGTTTATTGCAATCAAAAGTTTGTAAATTTCACTACTAAGAGGTGGATAATTTTGTAACTGAATAAGACAAATATAATTTAAAATTCTATATGTGTTTTGTCTTTCAGGCGGGATGTAATTGTAGCATCACAAAACTATTTTTGTGCTGGATGTGGAACAAAAGTTGAGCATAGTAAGTAAATGTGTGGTTTAGTTAAGGACTAGCGATAAGTGAGCACTAACATGCTTGGGTGCAGGTTACCCGGACCGAGCAATTCCTAATACTCGCATGCTCGTTTCAAGTAACAACTATAATGAGAGTCAATGGGAAAGACTAGCATTGTTCCGGCAGACCCTACAAAGAGGTCTAGGTGGCAGTGAAAATGTTGAAATGGGTGGAAAAAGTGCTGAATGGAAGGAGAACAACATGGGGAAGATCCCTCGAAGCATCTCTGACTCCCAGATCACTGCTGAGAACAATGGTGACACACTTTTACTCCACTTTAAGGACTGACAATAAAACATTCCAAATCGATGAGAAATTGGAGTTTATAAGGAGAAAAAAAATGTTAAACATTCTTGTATCATGACTTGTATTTAAAGCAAAATTAAATTATTAGTTTTTAAGTAAACCAAAATTGAATTTATTTTGTTCTTAATTTTTTATTTAAAAAAATTAGAAATGTTAGTGTAATATGTGAAGGAAGCAAGAACTGCCAAAACTTAGATGGAAGAGGGACTCGGATACACCCTGTATTAGGGTATGTTTCCACGTTGAGTATTTGCTGCGGATTGGATGCTGCATACAGCCACAGCAGCCAGATATTACAGCATAGTGGAGGGGATTTTATGAAATCCCATGTCCACTATGCGTACAAACATGCAGGTGGCAGACCTGCGTATACGCACATGCGGCGCGTCTTTCTAGACTGCAGCATGTCTATTTATCTTGCGGAGATTCTCAGTCTCCACAAGGTAAATAGCACCTTCCTATGTATAGGATGCGGTGATTCAACGAACACATGCGGAATCACTGTGCGTACAATAGCCGGCGGCGCTTTGGACGGAGCGGACATGTGCGGCATCCAAAGCGCTGCCTATACTGACTGTGGAAACATACCCATAGACATAAAGGAGGGCCTCATATACATTCTGTTCAAATTTGTCATGTAGTGGTACTCATAACTCACAAATGCTCCATACATCCTTGAAGGCACCAACTTTAGTACCTCATTCAAATATTGTGAGCAAAGTATAGTTGTGGTACTCCTACACTCATAAAGGCTCTGCACACAGTGTGAAGCCAGAAAAAAAATGAGGGACTTCCATAGATCCTTGAAGGCAATAACTGGCAGGCCTCATTGAAATATTTTGAAAGTAGTTAATGTCCTCCAGTCTGTGATGATGACAATGATGTGGCAATAAAGCATTTTTATACGTTTTTGTCTCTGGGACGATGGTAGTAATTAACCTGTTTAATATTCTGTGTGCAGGGTACACCAGCAGACTGCGCTATTGTGATTACCTAGGGAAGTATTTCTGCGATTGCTGTCACCATTACTTGGAAAGCTCCATTCCTGGCCGCATTCTCTCCAAATGGAATTTCAGTAAATACTACGTCAGCAACTTCTCTAAAAGCGTGGTAGATAAAATATGGGACAGTCACAAATTCAATGTGCAGAGTGAAAACCCAGCTCTGTACAAAAAAGTGAAAGACCTGAACAGAGTTAAGGTCAGTAATGTTCTTGTAGCTTCTGCACATCTAATATCTCATTTACTAAAGGGAACCTGTCCTTTTTAATGCTGCCCAGCCTTACTCAAATTGCAGTTATTGGGAGAAAATTAACTTCTTTCCTCTTGGGAACCACCGTCTCTCAGGCGTGCCCAGAGCAGTGAGTTGTTACTCACAGCTGTAAGCACGTCCCGACACTGACAGCCGGCTCTGTATCACATCTGTGCGGAGTGATCTGTCAAAGTACCAGGGCATGCTTACAGCCGACCCTCACTGTAACTGAAATCTGGCGTCATTTGGAGGGGTAGAAGTTCATTTTCTCCCTATAACTTCACTTTCCGTAATGCAGCCAGGCAGCATTGTAATGATATTAACCTGCGGATTAATCCTAGATCTGAAGTTTAATAGTGTTTTTCCGAAGTGACAGGTTCCCTTTAATTGCATATTGACAGTTGTCTCCATATAGTGTAATGTATAATCTATGACGCGTACAGAATGTTAGGAAGGGTAAATGCCACCTTTTTTATGGCGGGTGGAAGGTGACTTGTTTACTTATGTGGGAAAATGCTTAGCTCTACTGTAGTTGTAGGTCAAAAAAATGCCACAAGAACAACCCTAAGGCCCCATGCACACTTTGCGGTTTTTGATGCGGTTCCGCAGCAGTTTTTGCGCTGCGGAACCGTACGCCATGTACAGTACAATGTTAGTGAAGGGGAAAAAAAAAGCTGTGCACACACTGCGGAATTTTCCGCACGGATTAGGTGCAGTTTCAAAACCGCAGCATGTCAATTCTTTGTGCGGATTCCGCTGCGGTTTTACACCTATTCCATTATAGGTGTAAAACCGCAGGCAATTCCGCACTAAAAACCGCGCCAAAACTGCAGTAAAACCGCAGTGCGGTTTACCTGCGGTTTTAGCAAAAACCGCAAGTGAATCCGCAAAGTGTGCATGGGGCCTTAAAAGAATAAAAACTGCAGTAAAAATTGTGAGGTTTGTAACCTCATAAGGTGAAATGTTTTTTAATAATAATTACATCTGCTTATCTTCTCAAAATACACTGCAGAAAAATTGACCCTGAAGTAAGAATATAACCAAAGCCTGTTCAAACTTAGTGAAGAATGAAAATGCCATGTATTGGAGGAAAAGATGCATGTGGCTTCCACTTACATGTGATGACATTTTAACATTAGACCAGGGGTCTCAAACTCGGCAGAGTAAATGGGCCGCACATAAAAAAAAAAATTTAAGCTGGAGGGCCGCATTCATTCCAAACTTAATACAGTACAATGCTGTACACACACGGCTCCGCTCCGTCCACCTCGTACACATGGCTCCGCTCGTCCACCACTACACACCGGCTCCGCTCCGTCCACCTCGTACACACACGGGCTCCGCTCCGTCCACCGACACACCGGCTCCGCTCCGTCACTCGTACACACACGGCTCCGCTCCGTCCACTTCGTACACACACGGCTCCACTTCGTACACACACGGCTCCGCTCCGTCCACTTCGTACACACACGGCTCCGCTCCTCCACTTCGTACACACACGGCTCCGCTCCGTCCACTTCGTACACACACGGCTCCCTCCGTCCACTTCGTACACACACGGCTCCTCTCAGTCCACTTCGTACACACACGGCTCCTCTCAGTCCACTTCGTACACACACGGCTCCTCTCAGTCCACTTCGTACACACACGGCTCCTCTCAGTCCACTTCGTACACACACGGCTCCTCTCAGTCCACTTCGTACACACACGGCTCCTCTCAGTCCACTTCGTACACACACGGCTCCTCTCAGTCCACTTCGTACACACACGGCTCCTCTCAGTCCACTTCGTACACACACGGCTCCTCTCAGTCCACTTCGTACACACACGGCTCTCTCAGTCCACTTCGTACACACACGGCTCCTCTCCAGTCCACTTCGTACACACACGGCTCCTCTCCGTCCACTTCGTACAACACGGCTCCTCTCCGTCCACTTCGTACACACACGGCTCCTCTCGTCCACTTCGTACACACACGGCTCCTCTCCGTCCACTTCGTACACACACGGCTCCTCTCCGTCCACTTCGTACACACACGGCTCCTCTCCGTCCACTTCGTAACACAACGGCTCCTCTCCGTCCACTTCGTACACACACGGCTCCTCTCCGTCCACTTCGTACACACACGGCTCCTCTCCGTCCACTTCGTACACACACGGCTCCTCTCCGTCCACTTCGTACACACACGGCTCCTCTCCGTCCACTTCGTACACACACGGCTCCTCTCCGTCCACTTCGTACACACACGGCTCCTCTCCGTCCACTTCGTACACACACGGCTCCTCTCCGTCCACTTCGTACACACACGGCTCCTCTCCGTCCACTTCGTACACACCGCTCTCTCCGTCCACTTCGTACACACACGGCTCCTCTCCGTCCACTTCGTACACACACGGCTCCTCTCCGTCCACTTCGTACACACACGGCTCCTCTCCGTCCACTTCGTACACACACGGCTCCTCTCCGTCCACTTCGTACACACACGGCTCCTCTCCGTCCACTTCGTACACACACGGCTCCTCTCCGTCCACTTCGTACACACACGGCTCCTCTCCGTCCACTTCGTACACACACGGCTCCTCTCCGTCCACTTCGTACACACACGGCTCCTCTCCGTCCACTTCGTACACACACGGCTCCTCTCCGTCCACTTCGTACACACACGGCTCCTCTCCGTGCACTTCGTACACACACGGCTCCTCTCCGTGCACTTCGTACACACACGGCTCCTCTCCGTGCACTTCGTACACACACGGCTCCTCTCGTGCACCTCGTACACACACGGCTCCTCTTTGTACACTTTGCACACACACTGCTCTTCTCCGTACACCTCGTACACACACGGCTCCGCTCTGTACACCTCGTATACGCGCAGTTCTGCTCCTTACACCCCACTTCATACGCACACAGCTCGTACACACATGGCTGCGCTCCATACACTTCGTACGCACACGACTCTGCTCCGTCCACCTTGTACACACACGGCTCTGCTACATCCACCCTGTAAACCACTCCTGACCCCACACATAAACTTACCAGCACCATGACAACCAGCACAGACAGCAGCGTCCTGCATACACTGAGGACCCTGATCATGTGACCCCTGACTCCTCCCCCTCCTGTGATCTCATCCCAGGTCCTGTGCACAAAGAACAGCCATTGCATGTTCCTGAATGCGCGCCTTCTACCTGCCTCAGGGACTGAGCGCTCTCCTGAATGCGGTAGTGAGCATGAGATATGGTGCACCACGGGCCGCATGCGGGCCGCGTGTTTGAGACCTCTGCATTAGACTAATGTAAGGACACCATTAAGGCTAAGTGCACACGTTCAGGATTATTTGCGTAAAAAACACATGATTGAAGCATCCTATTATTTAGAATGAATTCCGCAACTTTTGTGAAAAAACGCATCGCGGAAAAAACATGTTCATTAATTTCGCGTAATTCTAGCATTTTTCCCGCTATATTATTGACCTAGAAAGTTCAGGAAAAAATTGCGGTAAAACGCGACAAAAACTCATGCGTTTTTACCACAAAAAAAGTCCGGTTTTGCTCAGGAAAATTATGCACACTTCCTGAATGTGTGCACTTAGCCTTAAGGTTACGATACCACCCCTTTCCCATGCACGTCACAGGTCAGTTGCGGTAATAAAGAAATAAACTCTGCACTCAACTTGTGATAAATAGTGAATAAGTAGAATTTAATGAAATCCAAATTCATGTAGTATACAGGGAGGAACGTTTCGGTCTCACGACCTTGATCAGCTACTACAAACAGACAATTGGATAATATACACAAATTAGTTATATACTTGTAAATATAAACAAAATGGGATAATAAAAATGGAAAAAAAAAGGGAAATATGAAAAAAAGTATTTACAGGAGATCAGAATGTATCCAGATCATAAGAGAATAGAACTGTGCATGTAATAGGAGGTTGAAACCAGGTGAATAAAGTGCTTTCAATGTGCAGGTGTAATGAATAAACATACCCCTGTATAGGTGGTTTATGGCAAATATAGTCACATCCAGGGTGAACGTAATGTTACAACTGTGGGGAATAAACGGTTATGAATCGATCCGATTATATTTCTGAAGTACACAGACAACTCAATGATACTACTGTACTGTACTATACAAGTTGAGTGCAGAGATTTTTTCTTTATTCATATTGGCTTGGGCCCCTACTCTTGCACCACTATTTCTGTGCATACGTATTTCTGTAAGGTCAGTTGCGGTGGCATAATCCCGCCCTGTGCCGTGCACTCATGCTATTATCTGTACCTTATCTGCCCTTTCAGCAGCAGATTGGAAGGAAGAGAGCCACAGTCATTACTAGTGGGTAGGCGGAGCCCAGATAGGATAGACACCTCAGATTAAAAAAAGAGTGTTGACCGGCCCCTCCAGCTCGGGCTCCTCCTACTCCAGCTCTCCAGTCTAAAATTTGAGGTCTCAGAGGATAGTCGCTGCTGGAAGCAGCTCCTCAGAAGATTTTTTTTATTTTCATCGGACAAGAGACTTGGATCACCAGAAGTGGTCTTGAGGTCTCAGGGGTCTCAGCGCTCCTGGACCCCCACCTCTCCCTTGGCGGATCTGTATTACCCTGTAAGGTGGTCCTTGCAGAACCCTGCCGGCCCTGGGGGATGAGGGTTGCTTCCCTGGCGGGGACGCAAACCGCGCATCTGGGGTCACTGCGTTCCCCGCCCTGGGGGGAAGCGATGGGCACAGCGCCACAAACCCCTGGGGGTCCCTGTGGCGCTCAGCTGGTGAGTACTCCACATTTTTAATGTATGTGAGTGCTTCAGCGGCTGCTGCGGCAGCCGCTGTTACATGTGACATGTTTGGTGACTGTATTTTTTGTCCGCAGGCAGATGCCTGCAGGACATGGGAGAGCAGAGAGCGGAGGAGTTCGCGCTCTTTTTTTGAAGCCGGCGGGGGGGCGTGGCTTCGCGCTTCCCAGTCTTCTTGTGACAGGAAGCGCTCTGAGCGCGCGATTTTTACTGTGCTTCTCTTCCGGCTTCTCTCAGCGCGGCAGCCATTACTAGGCTTCCCGGGCTCCTCATGCTCTGCTCCTCCCGACTAACAGAGAACATCACCGCGGCCAGCTGGGTGAGTGAATAGCTTAACGTCCTCACCCCCACAGCGCAGGACCTTTCTGTGAACAAAGTGGCAGATTGCGCTATCCTGCAGCTGCGGTCTCATATAGAGACCTTGTTTTGTCTGGGGCTCGCACACCCTTTTCATTTTAAAAGGGGGTTGTGGGGAGCCTGCAACATTAACCCCTATTGGATGGTTAACCCTTTCAGCGCAAGAATACAGCAACTACCCGCCGTAGGTTCTATTCCAGTTTGGATCCGAAGTTCATAAAGGGTTAATTATACTGCTGACATATTCTGCTGATATTTTAAATTGAGGGACAGCTGGGGTAGCTCTCCCCTTTAAGAGCTTTAACCCTTCAGCGTTCTTGTTTCGTCCACTTAAGAAACCACACTTTTTTTCTAGTTACTGACAGGTTTTAACCTGCCATATACTGTGTGAGGGCATGTCGGATCAGGGTCCAGAAGGTGCGGACCGTCTCCCAGATCCGCTACAGGATCAGTCGCGCGTATCTGATACGCAGACCTCGACGGCGTCAAGCGCAGCGGTCGGAGGTTGCAGTGATGCCAAAATGGATGCCCTCGCTCGTTCTATTGATGGCCTGTCTGACCTTTTAGGTTATTGGGTGTCAGCTAGATCCTCTCATGGCAGGAAGCGACACAGGCCGGTACCTTCCTTCCGCGTAGCGAATCAGAGATCTCTGATATGGAATACGGAGAGGGTTCCCCTTCAAGCTCAGATGGGGAGTTATCCGATTCGGATAAGGAGGATCGGCAGGGGCATTCTGCTTCTTTTTTGGGCCGAACAGAGGCTTTTATTGGGGCCATGAGGGAGGCGTTACAGTTACCGGAGGAGGTAACTAGACGTCCTGGTAAGTCGGCCCGGATGTTTCAGGAGGCGCATAAGTCGCGATCGTCATTACCATCTCTGGACGAGCTTAATGGGGCAGTGGAGAAGGAACGCCTGTGTCCAGATAAACGTTTTCAGGGGACACGGTTTTTTGAGGCACTGTATCCGTGTTCGATGGAGTTGATTGATAATTGGATTCCTTCTCCTGAAGTGGATGTTCCTTTATCCCAGCTTAGCAAATCCTTTTTACTCCCTGTTAAAGGGAAGGCGAGTCTGCAGGATCCGCTGGACAGAAAAACGGAGATGGCGGCGAAATCCATCTACGAGGTCGTGGGTCATGGATTCAGAGCGGTGCTAGGATCCATGTGTGCTTGTAAAGCTTCCCTGAGCTGGTTGGTCCGTCTACGGAAGGCGTGGCAAGATAGATCTCCGTTATCCGAGGTAGATGGGCTTCTCGAATTGTTGGAGACTGCAGCCCGATATGGCTATAATGCAGGTCTGGATACTGCGTCACTGCTGTCAAGGGCGCAATCCTCGGCGGTCACAGTCAGAAGAGCACTGTGGCTTAGACAGTGGACCGGGGACGCGGTTTCCAAGCAAGGTTTGCTATCTTTAGCTTACAAGGGTGGTCAGCTATTTGGATCTGACCTCACAGAGCTGATTGCCAAGGCAAAGGCAAAAGAAGCAGCTTTACCGCAGCGAAGAGCTATGGCTTCTGCGCCTGGCAGGCCTAGTGCAGGTAGTGGTCGGCGATCCTTTCGGTCCAGGGGACGGTTCGGTCAGTCCTCTTGGGGATCGGGTCGTCCCTCTTTTTCGGGAAAAAAGACCTCTCAGAAATCCCGCACTCCCCGGAAACAAAGTTTCCGTCAAGACAAGCGGGAAGCGGACAAAAAGCCCGCTAAGGCGGACTGACGCCAGGGTTCCACTCGAGGGCTCTCGAGTGGGGGGTCGCCTGCTCCAATTCGAATCGACTTGGGTTTCCCGCGTTCCGGACGCCTGGGTAACGCGGGTCGTGTCGACAGGCTACTTCATAGAGTTTTCTTCTCGACCCCCGGACAGTTTTTGCCAATCTCGCATTCCGTCGGAGCCCGAGCTATTTGCCGCTCTACTGCGAGAGGTCGAATCCCTTCTGCAGAAGGGTGTGGTGATACCGGTTCCGCCAAAGGACCGGGGAAGAGGTTTTTATTCCAACCTTTTTGTGGTCCCCAAAAAGGAGGACAAATTTCGCCCCATTCTGGATCTCAAAAGATTGAATCGGCATGTCCACACCCGGAAATTCCACATGGAGTCGCTTCGCTCCGTTGTGGCAGCCCTGTCGCAGAACGACTTTTTGGTGTCAATTGACATTCGCGACGCTTATTTGCATGTTCCCGTCGGAAGGGCTCACCAACGCTTCCTTCGTTTTGCCATAGGTCAGGACCATTACCAGTTTGTGGCTCTGCCATTCGGGTTGGCCTCAGCGCCCAGAGTTTTTACAAAAATTCTGGCGCCTCTCATGGCGATTCTTCGAAGACAGGGGGTTACGATTCTTCCCTACCTGGACGACCTTTTGATTGTGGCGTCCTCAAAGGAGGAGGCGGTGACGGCTCGCAATCTGTCCCTTCAGCTCCTGGAGGACTTCGGGTGGCTGGTCAATTGGGAGAAGTCGTCTCTGGAACAGTCACAGTCAATCCTGTTTTTGGGGATGCATTTCGACACGGTACGAGCAGTGGTGTCCCTACCTCCAGACAAGCGAGCATGTCTCCTTCGACATGTACAGGTTATGAAGTCTTCGACAGCGATGTCCCTTCGAAAGTGTATGCGCCTTCTGGGTTTGATGGTGGCGTCCATGGAGGCACTTCCGTTTGCCCAGTTTCATTCCAGGGCCCTCCAAAGGCTCATTCTGAGCCATTGGGATCGATCGCAGGCTTCGCTGGATTGCAGTGTCATCATCTCTCACAGGGTGAGAGAGTCTCTAGGATGGTGGTTACGTCCGGAAGCATTATCCCTGGGGAAGTCATTCCTCCCTCCGAGGTGGTCGGTCATAACCACCGATGCCAGCCTGACGGGCTGGGGGGGGTGTCTGGAACGATCTCTGGATTCAGGGAGTATGGTCGTCGGAAGAGTCTGTTCTGCCGATCAACATCCTGGAATTGAGGGCAATTTTCCTTTGCCTCCATCACTGGACGGTCCCTTTGAGCGGTCTGCCAGTCCGAGTGCAGACAGACAACGCGACGGCGGTCGCGTATATCAACCATCAAGGCGGGACGAGGAGTTCCAGGCTCATGGTGGAGGTGTCTCGGATCCTGGTTTGGGCCGAGGCCAGAGTGCCAGCCATCTCTGCGATCCACATTCCAGGAGTTCAGAATACCACGGCGGACTTCCTCAGTCGCGAAAAGATGGATCCCGGAGAATGGAGTCTTCATCCGGAAATTTTTGCACTACTGTGCTCCCGTTGGGGAACTCCCCAAGTGGATTTGATGGCATCCAGGTTCAATGCCAAGTTACCGACCTTCATGTCCAGGTACAAGGACCCGAAGGCTGTGGCGGTGGATGCTCTGGTGGCTCCGTGGGACCAATTCGAGCTAATCTATGTGTTTCCGCCGATATCTTTGCTTCCTCTGGTGCTGCGTCGGATCAGGCTGGAGAGAATCCCGGCTATGTTGATAGCCCCAGATTGGCCAAGGAGGACGTGGTTCTCGACACTGGTGTCGCTTTTGGCAGCACCTCCGTTTCCACTTCCTCTTCGCCCGGACCTGTTAACCCAGGGGCCCGTTCGTCATCCGGACCTGAAGTCTCTGCGTTTGACGGCGAGGCTCTTGAGACCGAAATATTGACCCGTCGAGGTTTTTCAGCCGAAGTCATTGCCACTCTGCGAGCTGCCAGAGGTCCGGCTACTACTAGGATTTATCACAAGATGTTCGGGTTCTTCAAGGAACCCGAGGATTTTTTCCATTCCCAATTTGTTGGTTTTTCTGCAGTACGGGCTGGACAAGGGTTTGGCAGTTAGCACCCTGAAGGGTCAGGTTTCTGCTCTGTCCTTGCTGTTTCGGAAGGCTATCGCCTCGCGTAGGGACGTACGTTCCTTTTTTTCGCGGAGTAGCCCGTCAGTTTCCGCCGCGGAAGGCGCCTGTGTCTCCTTGGCGGCTCAATCTTGTCTTGGAGGCTCTTCAGCATGGGCCTTTTGAGCCTATGGGCTCTGCTAACCTTTCTTTGCTCTCTTGGAAGGTTGCCTTCCTTGTGGCGGTCACCTCTTTGAGAAGGGTTTCTGAGTTGGCGGCTCTTTCTTGCTCGCCTCCTTTCCTGGAGTTTTACCCGGATCGCGTAGTGCTTCGCACACGGGGCGACTTTCTACCTAAGGTGGTATCGCAATTTCATGTTAACCAGGATATTGTGTTGCCCTCGCTCTGCCCGGAGCCGAGGAATGCGAAGGAACGGGCCTTGCACACATTGGATTTGGTGCGGGCTTTGAAGTTCTATTTGTCGATTACTCAAGGTTTTCGGAAATCGGACTCTCTGTTTGTGATTCCAGCAGGTCGTCGGTGTGGTCAACAAGCTTCCAAGGACTCTATAGCTCGTTGGATTCGGTCGGCCATTTTAGAGGCTTACCGACTTAAGGGCGAACCTTGCCCGATCAAGATTCGAGCTCACTCCACGAGGGCTGTGGCTTCATCGTGGGCCTTTCATCAAGGGGCCTCGGCAGCTCAACTCTGCCGGGCGGCGACCTGGCGCTCCCGTCCACACGTTTACAAAATTTTATAAGGTGGACGTCAGTGCTTCCGCTGATGCGGCCTTAGGACGAAGGGTCCTGCAGGCGGCTGTAGTTTAAAGTTCTCGTTAACTTGTGTTTAGCGCTTGTTGCGCATTTACCTAGGTTGTTGGGATCTGCCTTTTTTGGTTTTGTTTTCCCACCCTTAATTTCTGGACTGCTTTGGGACGTCCCACTAGTAATGACTAGTGTCTCCTTCCTTCCAATCTGCTGCTGAAACACGGATTTTGGTAATACCTTACCTGTAAAATCCTTTTCAGCGAAGGAAGGAAGGGAGACACAGCTCCCTCCCATGGCAGAAGTGTGTTGTTGTGTTTTCAGATGCGGCGTGACCCTTCTCTGATAGCGATTATCTGGGCTGAGGTCGGCGCGCTAAGGCTCTGTTCCAGCATTGCCAGCTCATCGCAGTAGTCAGGTTCAGTGAGTAGTACCTGGAACTGTGTGGTTTTTTTGCCTGTTGCATGCATAACCTGTATTCTTGTGTTTTTTTCTCTGAAGTCCTTCAGAAGGGGTTATGTTGCTCCGCTGGTGATATTTGCTCTTCCTTAGCTTGTGTACGACTGGAGAGCTGGAGTAGGAGGAGCCCGAGCTGGAGGGGCCGGTCAACACTCTTTTTTTAATCTGAGGTGTCTATCCTATCTGGGCTCCGCCTACCCACTAGTAATGACTAGTGTCTCCCTTCCTTCCTTCGCTGAAAAGGATTTTACAGGTAAGGTCTTACCAAAATCCGTGTTTTATTGTCATTGTCTTCACACTGCTTCTGCTTAGGCATAACAGTGCGAGTGCACGGTGTATGCGGGGGATTACGCCAGTGTGACATGAAAGGGAGGGGGGTGCTATTGTAATGAGAGGAGGCAGGGATTTCTTCCAGGCACCGCATACCCTGGAGCCTGGAAGAAATCATTAACATAAAACATTAAAAGTGCGTTTCTCAATATCTACACCGCAGCTATGAGGCATCACAGGTAAGACTGGTTTAACTATTCTATTACCTGTATGCCCATAGAAATGGCTTAAAAGCATCCAGGGGGTGACAGATTGCCTTTAAAATATTCAAAATGGAATATTTTAAACAAAACCATCATTCCTTGGGTGAAAACAAAGACTTGTTTTAACTATTCCATGAAAGGCCTCCATCATCTGAAATAGTCAGGTTTTTAAAATATTTCCATGAAAGCCCATTCTCCGGAAGACGTGGTCTTTCAACTGGTAACATAAAACTTGGATGGTCGCTATAGACTAAATGTGTATGATTACATCAATGAGACACTTGTTTGTTGAACCATCAATCAACTTCTGGCCATTATTTAAGGCCTCTATACTCATTAGATGAAAGTTCGGCAAACTCCATGATTTCGTCAGGACTGTCGACCATCTGGCCTTCTCATCTATGTGGTCAGCTTTAGAGATGGGTCTCGTACATATGACTTGTAATTTTTCCATGTAAAATAAATATATATATATTTTTTTAATACTATATGTTAACACTGGTGTCAAGGCGTCTTACAAATTCACTAGCTGTTGGCAAAGCGATCATTCGCTCCGAACAAAAGGATCGGCTGTTGCTCTGTGGACAGACTGTGTATGGGGGCTTCCCGACTCCCCCCTGGCAGATGTGTAGAATAGTACAGAAGTCTGTTATTGTACTTGTCAAAATCAATAGAAACCTGATAGCGGGGAATTTAAATAATGACGACAAAAACCTTCCCATTGGGGGAGCAGAAATCTATATCTATTATATAAAATAAGTTAGGTAAAAGCTACTGTGTGAGCCATTTTCGCCCGCTCTTCTGCAAATGATGTTCCATAATCTTACATGACCGCTCACTACGGTATGATTGAATGTTGACACGTTCTGCCATGTAAGCCTCGCCACTGCATGTGGCACCGTGAGACGTAGATGGGTGTAGACCTAAGAACATTTCGTTTTATTCCCCATAGGAAGTGCAGCAACAGCTAATCCACATCAGAAAGCTGGTGACGACCTGTCGTTTCGCTGATGGGTAAGATACAAGCTCAGGGTTATATACAGAGGAGATTTAATGTGTGTGGCTGAGAAATGCATTCGGAATAGAATGGCAAAGTGTTTACACATTTTAGATTATCTGATGATCTAAGGCGATGAGGAAGGATTATGGTGTTTTTTTGTTTTTACATTTTTGGTATATTTGTTGTTCCTGCTGTGAAAGGATTGTTCCCTTTTCCTTTCCTGCTTCCCCTTTTCAGTGTATTACAATTATCACTATTGCTTACTATGAGGACGGCCTTTACCCATTATATACCAGAACATAATGTGAAAAAATGTGTCTATTTCTTATTTGATTAAATGATGTGTAAAGGGGCTGTCTGTGATTGATTTAAAAAAAAAAAGCAATAGTAGGAAATTAAATAGGAAATATTTATGTGCTCCCATGATCCTCACTAGGCCTCCAGTGATGACCTCACGTCCATCAGTCACATGACTGCTGCAGCCCATCACTGACCTTAGTCACTTTGAGTTATGGTCTTTACATAATTGCTACAAGTCCGGTGGGAACCACTGGAGCAATGACTGGAATAGTACAGGTGTTTATTAGTATTTTATTTCATATTTTCTACGGTAACGTTTATTTAAATTTTTTTTTTCAGCTGCAGATGGAAGGAAGAGAGCCACAGTATTCATTACTGATGGGTAGGCGGAGCCCCAGATCAGGATGTTACCTCAGATCAAAAGAGTGATGACTGGCTGGCCCCTCCAGCTCGGGCTCCTCCTACTCAGCTCCAGTCTAAGATTTGAGGTCCAGAGGATGGTCGCTGCTAATGCAGCTCCTCAGAAGATTTTATTATTTTACATTCGGACAAGAGACTTGGATCACTAGTTGGTCTAGAGGTCTCAGGGTACCAGCGCTGCTGTACCCCAACCTCTCCCTTGGCGGATCTGTATTTACTCAAAGTCCCTGCAGAATCCTTGCCGGCCCTGGGGGATGAGGAGAGCTTCCCTGGCGGGGACGCAAACCACACGTGCGGTCACTGCGTCCCTCGCCCTGGGGGGAAGCATGGGCACAGCGCCAGAAACCCCTGAGGGTCCCTGTGGCGCCTTGGCTGGTGAGTACTCCACACAAAATTTTATTATTAATGTGTGAGTGTTTTAGCGTCTGATGGCAGCGCTATTACATGTATATCAGTATGCTTCAGCACTGCGGTGACAGCGCTATTACATGTTTATCAATGTATTTCACCAGCCTCTCCCTTGGCGGATCTGTAACTACATTATGGTCCCTGCAGAATCTTGCCGGCCCTGGGGGATGAGGAGAGTTTCCCTGGTGGGGGCGCAAACCACACACTGGGGTCACTGCGCTTCCCGCCCTGGGGGGAAGCATGGGCATAGCGCCAGAAACCCCTGGGGGTCCCTGTGGCGTTTCGGCTGGTGAGTACTCCACATTTTGGTAAAATGTGTGTGAGTGTTTTAGCGACTGCTGCGGCAGCCGCTGTACAAATATATGCCGATGACTAGTTTTTCTATGTCCGCAGGAGGATGCCTGCAGGACGAGGGAAAGGAGGGGAGTACGCGCTCTTTTTATTTTTTGAATTTCGCGCCGCTTCTGAGCGCGCGCTTTACTGCAGCCTCCATTTCCGGCTCCTCTACATGGAGCACACGGAGGCAGAGCGCGGCGGCCATTGCTGACAAGCGAGCCGGCCGGGCAGAAGCTTAACCCCTTCACCTCCACAGCGTGGCTATTGCTGATAAAGCGCTGTAGGTTGAAAGCTCCCCGGATCGTTCTCCTCCCCTCCCGGCTAGAATACGTGTCCAGCTTGGTGAGTCGCTTCTAGCCCGCCGGGCAGAAGCTTAACCCCTTCACCTCCACAGCGCGGGCGCCGTCTGGGGCACTTCTGAGTGACAGATTGCGCTGTCCTGCGGCTGTTCTCGCATAAGGGGCTCGCACACTCTTTTAATATTAATAAAGAGGCTGTGGGGAGTCTGCGACATTAATGCTGCCACTATACGTTTCCGCTGACGATCCTGATGGCGTCGCATAATATTGCGATCGTTTGTGTGTCATTTTTAATGTCGCTATTAGCTGCCAATCTGGGCGATCTCATTAGCATCGCATAGGCGATTAGCGATCTCCTTGACAACTTTGGCGGTCATTGCGTTATAAAAAACAGCGCAATTTTTTAGCGATCTTGTGGAACGTTTTCTGTTTAGTGTGGCATGGCTGTCCTGCAGCTGCGACCTTATAAGAGGCGCCTGAGATTCGCACACCCTTTTTTCACTATCAAGGTTGTGGGGAGTCAGCTACTTTAACCCCTTCTTAGGAGGTTAACTCTTAATGGGAGACAGCTGGGGTAGCTCTTTCTTTTGAGCTTTAACCCTTCAGCGTTTGTTTTTTATTTAAGTACTGCTCTGGTTACTGACAGGTTTATCCTGCCATATACTATGCAAGGGTATGTCAGAGACCCTCTCCCAGATCCGTTACGGATCAGCCTCGCGTATCTGACACGCAGACCTCGACTCATACACGGTCAGAGGTTCCAATGGTGTCAAAATGAAGGCCTTCACTGGTTTCTATTGATGACCTTTTAGGTTATGGAGTGTCAACTAGATCCTTTCAAGGGAGCGACACAAATCGGTGTTTTCCTTCTCGCTTAGCGAAGAAGTCCGATTCTGTTAAGGAGGATCGGCAGGGACACCCTGCCTCTCTCTCAGGGGCCGTACTAAAATTTCTGTGGAAGCCATGTGGACGTTACAGTTACCAGAGGAGGTAACTAGTCGTCCTGGTAAGTCGGCCCGGATGTTGCAAGGGTCGCATGGGTCGCGATGACCTTACAAACTGTATCCGTTTTTCTACGGAGTTATTTGTTAATTGGACCCCTTCTCCTGAAGTGAATGTTCCTTCATTCCAGCTTAGCAAATCTTCCTGGTAAAAGGGAAGACGAGTCTGCAGGACACGCTGGACAGAAAAACGGAGATGGCAACAATTTCCATCTGCGAGGCCGTGGATCATAGATTCGGTATTAAGGATCTAGGTGTACTTGTTAAGTTCCCCTGAGCCGGTTGGACCGTCTAAGGACGGCGTGGCAAGTTTCCCTCTATCAAGGTAGATGGGCTTTTCTAGTTGAAGGATAATGCGTCACTGCTATCCAGGGCGCAATCCTCGGCAGTTACAGTCAGAAGAGCACTGTGACTTGGATGGAACGCAGTTTTCCAACAGGGTTTGCTATCTTTAGCTTAGAAAGTGGTCAGCTATTTGACTGACCTCACGGAGCTGATGCCAAGGCAAAGGCAAAAGAAGCAGCTTTACCGCAGCGCAGAGCTGTGACTTCTGCGTCTGGCAGGACTAGTGCCAATAGTTATCGGCAGTCTTTTTCGGTTCAAGGGATGATCTGACCAACCCTCTGGGGTTTGTGTCGTTTCTTTTTTTAAAAAAAAAAAAAAAAAAGGGGGAATTCTCAGAAATTCCGCATACCCTGGAAACAGAACTTCTGTTAAGGCAGAAGCTGGCAAAAAAAAAAAAAAAATTCGCTAAGGCGGACTGACTTCTGACATTCCGTCAGAGCCGAGCATGAAGTCGCTTCGCTCAGTTATGGCAGCCCTGTCGCAGAACGATCAATCGTCATTCGCGACGCTTTTTGGCATGTTCCCATCGGAAGACCTCACCCAGGTTGTGGCTCGACCATTCGGTTTAGCTTTAACGCCCAGAATTTTTACAACAATTCTGACGCCAGAATCTCATGGCAATCCTTCAAAGAAGGGGATTTACGATTCGTCCCTATTTGGACGGCCTTTTCGGTTGTGGCTTCAAAGGAGAAGTCGTCTCTGGAATCGTCGCAGGCAATCCTGTTTTTGAGGATGCATTTCGACATGGTACGGGCGGTGTTGTCCCTACCTCCAGACAAGCAGGCATGTCTGCTCCAGCATGTACAGACTATGAAGTCTGCGACAGCAGTATCCCTTCGGAAGGTATGCGCCTTCTGGGTCTGACGGTGGCGTCCATGAGGTTTTTTCCGTTTGTCCAATTTCATTCCAGAGCTCTCCATAGGCTCATTTTGAGTCGTTGGGATCAATCGCAAGGTTCGCTGGATTGCAGCGTCATCATCTCTCACAGGGTGCGAGAATCCCTAGGATGGTGTTTATGTCCAGGAGCGTTATCCCTGGGAAAGCTTTTCCTCCCTCCGAAGTGGTCGGTCATAACCACCGATGCCAGCCTGACGGGCTGGGGAGGGGTGTTTGGAACAATCTCTGGATTCAGAAAGTATGGTCATCGGAAGAGTCTGTTCTTCCGATCAACATCCTGGAATTGAGGGCGATTTTCCTTTGCTTCCAACATGTGACGGTCCCTTTGAGCGGTCTGCCAGTCCGAGTGCAGACAGACAATGCGACGGCTGTCGCGTATATCAATCACCAAGGTGGGACAAGGAGTTCCAGACTCATGGTAGAGGTGTCCCGAATTCTGATTTGGGCAGAGGCCAGTGTGCCAGCCATTTCGGCGATTCACATTCCAGGGGTTCAGAATATTACAGCGGACTTTCTCAGTCGCAGAAGGATGGATCCCGGGGAATGGAGCCTCCACCCGGAAGTTTTTGCACTACTGTGCTCTCGCTGGGGAACTCCCCAAGTGGATTTGATGGCATCCAGGTCCAATGCCAAGTTACCGACGTTCATGTCCAGGTACAAGGACCCGAAGGCTGTGGCGGTGGATGCTCTAGTGGCTCAGTGGGATCAGCTCGAGCTGATCTATGTATTCCCGCCGATATCCCTACTTCCTCTAGTACTGCGTCGGATCAGACTAGAGAGAATTCCAGCTATTTTGATAGCTCCAGACTGGCAAAGAAGGGTGTGGTTCTCGACAATAATGTCGCTGTTGGCGGCAACTCCTTTTCCACTCCCTCTTCAACCGGACTTGTTGACTCAGGGGCCCGTTTGTCATCCGGACTTGATGTCCCTGCGTTTGACGGCGTGGCTCTTGAGACCGAAATCTTGACCCGTAGAGGTTTCTCAGCCGAGGTCATTGCTACCCTTCGTGCTGCAAGAAGTCCGGCTACTACTAGGATTTACCACAAAATTTGGGAAACCTTCTTTTAGTGGTGTTTGGGGTCCTCTCGGAACCCGAGAAAATTTTCCATTCCCAACCTGTTGGCTTTTCTGCAGCATGGGCTAGACAAGGGTTTGGCAGTCAGCACCCTGAAAGGTCAGATTTCTGCTCTGTCCTTATTGTTCCGGAGAACCATTGCTTCAAATAGAGACGTGCTCTCCTTTTTCCGAGGTATATCTCGTAAGTTTCCGCCGCGGAAGGCGCCCGTGTCTCCTTGGCGGCTCAACCTTGTTTTGGAGGCTCTTCAGCATAAACCTTTTGAGCCTATGGTTTCTGCTAGCCTTTCTTTACTTTCTTGGAAGGTGGCTTTCCTTGTTGCAGTCACTTCCTTGAGGAGAGTTTCTGAGTTGGCAGCTCTTTCTTGTTCGCCTCCTTTTCTGGAGTTTTTTCCGGATCGTGTAGTGCTTCGCACTCCGGGTGATTTTTTGCCTAAAGTGGTATCACAATTTCATGTTAACTAGGATATTGTGTTGCCTTCACTCTGTCTGGATCCGAGGAATGCGAAAGAGCGAGATTTACACACATTGGATTTAGTGCGGGCCTTGAAGTTTTATCTATCTATTACTCAAGGTTTTCGTAAGACGGACTTCCTGTTTGTGGTTTCAGCAGGTCGTCGGCGTGGTCAACGAGCTTTCAAGGATTCTATAGCTCGTTGGATCCGGTCAGCTATTTTGGAAGCTTACCGCCTTCGGGGTGAACCTTGCCCGATTAAGATTCGAGCCCATTCCACGTGAGCTGTGGCTTCATCGTGGGCTTTTCATCAAGGTGCCTCAGCAGTGCAGCTCTGCCGGGCGGCAACTTGGCGCTCTGTCCACACGTTTACAAAGTTTTATAAAGTGGACGTCAGTGCTTCCGCTGATGCAGCCCTCGGACGTAGGGTCCTGCAGGCAGCTGTAGTTTAAAGTTCTGGATGAACTTGTGTTTAGCGCTGGTTGCGCTTTGTTGTTAAGGTTGTTGGGTTTCTGCCTTTTGTTGGTTTTTCCCACCCTTATTTTTGAACTGCTTTGGGACGTCCCATCAGTAATGAATACTGTGGCTCTCTTCCTTCCATCTGCAGCTGAAACACGGATTTTGGTAAGAACTTACCTGTAAAATCCTTTTCAGCGAAGGAAGGAAGAGAGACACAGCACCCTCCCAAGGCAGAAGTGTGTTGATGTTTTCAGATGCAGCGCGACCCTTATCTGATAGCGATTATCTGGGCTGAGGTCAGCGCGCTAGGGCTCTGTTCCAGCATCGCCAGCTCATCGCAGTAGTCAGGTTCCGTGAGTAGTACCTGGAACTCTGTGGTTTTTGGCTTTCTTTGCATGCATAACCTGTATTCTTGTGTTTTTTCTCTGAAGTTCCTTCAGAAGGGGTTATGTTGCTCCGCTGGTGATCTTGGCTCTTTTCCTAAAAGCTTTGGTACGACTGGAGCTGAGTAGGAGGAGCCCGAGCTGGAGGGGCCAGCCAGTCATCACTCTTTTGATCTGAGGTAACATCCTGATCTGGGGCTCCGCCTACCCATCAGTAATGAATACTGTGTCTCTCTTCCTTCCTTCGCTGAAAAGGATTTTACAGGTAAGTTCTTACCAAAATCCGTGTTTTTTTTAGAAAATCCCTTCAACCCCCTTTACCTAAAGTTGAGAATTGATTGACAAGACCCTCAGTCCAGCAGACAGGTCATTATTTCATGACCCCTGGATGGGAGCGCTGCAAATCACTTGACTGCATCCGCGGCTCCTCTTTTGATTAGTCTGGCAGGCACGTCGTGTGTGTACATCTCTGCAATGATGACATCGCGACAGCCCAGCTAATCAAATTATGCCGTGGATGCCGTCAGGTTAAAGGCGATTTGCAGAGCTCCCATGCAGTGGTCATGAAATGCGGAACTGGCTGCTGGAACGGGGTCGAGAGTCTATTCTCTTGTTTCTCCTTTGTACCACAGCTTATCAACAGAAATACTTGTTATTGGCCGCATCATTTCAACTATCGGTGCATATGGGTGGCATTGGTCTACTAATGGCCAAGAGCTATAATTTGCTACCAATATTGAGTTCGGGTGGGGATCTGTAAGGGTATGTTCCCACATGCCGGATTCCTTCAGTATTTGCTGCGGATTGGATGCGGAGTACAGCTGCAGCGACCAGATGTTACAGCATAATATGCAGGTGGCAGACCTGCGTAACCTGGACATGCGGCGCGTCTTTCTTGACCGCCGCCTGTAAATTTATCTTGCTGAGACGTTCAGTCTCCGCAAGATAAGTTACACAGTGTCTGGATAAGATGCGGTGATTTTGCATGTGTTCAGTGAACACATGCAAAATCACCGCACGTACAAAAGGGTATCCGCTGCTTCCCAAGCGCTGACAATCCGGAATGTGGACACATACCCTTACTTAGATAAACATATCCTTAGTGGTCATTGCAGAACAAACTCTTGTGACAAACCCAAGAGTTACGTATTCTTTCTTACAAGTAGCACCGTATATACTCATGTATAAGCCGACCCGTGTTATAAGCCGACCCCCCTAATTTTGCCACAAAAAACTGGGAAAACTTATTGACTCGCGTATAAGCCTAGGGTGGAAAATGCAGCAGCTACTGGTAAATTACAAAAATAAAAATAGATACCAATAAAAGTAAAATTAATTGAGACATCAGTAGGTTAAATGTTTTTGAATATCCCTATTGAATCAGGAGCCCCATATAATGCTCCACACAGTTCATGGTGGCCCCATTAGATGCTCCATACAAAATACTCCCCATATAATGCTCCATAAAGGTTAATAATGGCCCCATAAGATGCTCCATAGATTATGCCCCCATATGATGCTCCATATATTTTATGCCCCATATCATGTTCCATATATTTTATGCCCCCATAAGATGCTCCATAGATTATGCCCCCATAAGATGCTCCATAGATTATGCCCCCTTATGATGCTCCATATATTTTATGCCCCATAAAATGCTCCATATATTTTATGCCCACATAAGATGCTCCATAGATTATGCCCCCATAAGATGCTCCATAGTATAGGCCCCATATGCTGCTGCAAATGAAAAAAAAATTACATACCTCCCTTCGCTGGGGGCCAGGTGCCAGTGTCCTGAGCAGGCGGGGACACCGGCGCGCTATGGCGGACATGTGCCGGTGTCACCGCTGGCTCAGGGCCCCGGCACCTGAGATATTCACTTGTTCCCGGTCCACCGCTGCTCACCGCTGTCTTCCGCGTCCTCTGTCTGTGAGTGCTCAGGCAGAGTGCGTGGCGCGCACTAACTACGTCATCGCGCCCTCTGACCTGACCGTCACAGCCAGAGGACGCAGAGGATAGAGCGGAGCGCAGTGGTAGACCGGGGACAGGTGAATATCGCATATACTCACCCCCGCCAGGGAGGGTGAGCATGATCTGACATCCCCGCTCCCCCTCCCGACCCCCTGGCATATATGACTCGCGTATAAGCCGAGAGGGGGACTTTCAGCCTTAAGGAATGGGCTGCAAATCTCTGCTTATACGCGAGTATATACGGTAAGTCCTCTTTCTTCATTTACTGGTATTGGTTCTGATCCTTACATTTTACAAGTAGTTCATGGTATCTATGCAAATACTGAATATTTTCTTCTCTTGAAACCAGTATTATAAAGGCCTTTGAGGATGTCCCCTCTCACCTGACTGAGGAGCTGCATCTCTTCACATTGGCCGATTTGTATAACGTGAAGCAGAAGTCCCTCCTGCCCGGTCTCCGTGAGCTCCTGGCTCTGGCTATAGCCCATGTGGAAAAATGTGAGGTATGTGGATTAAGCTTGTCTGATACTGGAGACCGGGCGATCGTACACATTCATTCTCATTGGAATGAACTTTATCCATGGACTGAAGGGAATGTTACTAAAGTTGATATTATTTATTTTAATTTAGAATTATCACAGCATGTCAATTTTATGCTGTGAATGTCACCTTGTTCAGTGCATAGAGGTAAATTTATTGCTGGAAATGATTACGTTTGTCATGTTTATATCCTGCCTTTTTTCCAGCCTCACATCTCTAATCTTTTAATATCCTTTCCTATGATCAGGATTTTTTTCCAAGTAAACTTGTGATTGCCAATCAGAATTCATATACTCCTAATTTTCAGATTTTTTTTAGAGGGGCAGTACCATAATTGTCCAGAAATGTATTATCCATAAATACATGCGTTTTAGCAGCTCCTTGTAATATGATGTGTTAGGACATTTTTAAATGGTAATTGATCCTGCATTTAAAGGGAATTTGAAAATAGCAGGAGATAGCGGCTGAAACACAGAATTCAGCGATGTCTCTTGTCAAATTGTGTGCTGTTGTTTAATAACTGTGAAGGATTTATCACTTGGGCTACTTTCACACATCCGTTTTTTGCCGTCAGGCGTGATCCGTTTTTTTTTTTTTTTTTTTTTTTAAAATCTGTTTTTTGCTTCCGCTGGACCTGTTTTTTTCTCATTGACTTACATTATCGCCAGATCGCACCGCATGTCCTTCCGTTTTTTCCAGATCCGTCAAAAATTTCGATTCTGGCGGCCGGACACAACGCGTCTAGGAACGTTTTTTGTTTCCGGCTAAAAAAACAGACAACAGCGGATGCGGCGCTACCGGCTAATGGGTACAATGCAAGTCTATGGGCGAATCCGGCGACCGGATCAGTCTTTTGCCTTTTTTCTGCTTTGAGCATGCCCAGAACATTAGCTTTTCTTGTCTCTGTCTCTCTCTCCTCCGTTCCAGGCATGCTCACACTGCGTTTCTCGGGTTCAAAAGTTCATCCTGATCCGTCACATCAGTTTTTTACAATCTATGCTGGATCCGTCTTTTTTCACCTGAGACGGATTGTGCCTGATTGTAAAAAATGGATGTGTGAAAGTAGCCTTATAGATTAACATTACTGGATTAGTCCGACAACTAGGCACCTCACTGTCTATGGACTTTGTACATGGAAAGCCTGGTGTGGGCGGGGTTAGCTTCCTCGGCTCTGCTGCGTGCTAAATCTAAAAGCTCTGATTGTGTGAAAACGACGGCACCTAGTAATCTAAGTGATACATCGTTGAATTCAGCTTCTCTTTCAATATATCATGCTGCTCTCAGATGATGTAGCAAAAACCTGCTGACAGATTCCCATGAAATAAACCATATCTAATGAAGCATTCATCACTGGAAGACTGCAGGAAAAGCTGCTAAATTTTAAAAAATGTATAAAATACAGTGACAAGAAAATGGAAACAGCAGATCAACGTCTGGTAATGGCAACTGCAGTCTGATCTAGTAATGGCAACTGCAGTCTGAAATGGGGTTCTCTACAACATACAGCTTTTACCTCCCCACCCCCTTACTTACTGAATTAAAAAAGATGTTTTGAGGATCCCACCCACCTTTTATGTTTGTCTTTTCGTTAAAACTGATGAATATATCTGAAAACAGGAACAAGCATAACAAGTCTAAGATTAAACCTGTAATAGCGCAATGCCGGGAAGGTTACAGGAAGGAGTTTTGTCATATGGTTTTTTTTATATTTATATATTTTTTTTCTCCGACAAAGCAAACTTCTGACTGCAGCAGTATCCTGCTATATTTGTTGCTACATTTAGTTCATGATAAACTTTTTTTGTCCAGATAATGTAACCAAGGTGCAAATAGACACATCTTAGATACAGCGATTCTTGTTGTTTAGTGGAGCAATGCAGCCTGCATTTTTTTCCAGTTGTCCCTTAAGCTGGCTCTTTCTCTGATTTTCAGTTGTCTCTGAACTAATAGGTGGACTGCTGGGTAACTGCTGTGATGTATCCCAAACACTACACAGCACCATGAGACTTTTCTTATAAGTAGTACACTAATCTGCAGTGTGATATACATTCTACATCAGACCTGAGCAGTGTAGCTGTGAATCTCTCTGGAGCGAGATAAAACACTTACTAGAAACTTAAGCTGAAGCTCAGCATGTGTCTGTCTGTTGCCTTCTCACACTGTTTTTCCATTGTCCCGCTTTCCCTCTCAACAGATTAAAATAGACAGCTTTAACTCCTTAAAGACCGCCGGTACTCCTTTTAATGGCGACAGTTAAGGAGGGTACTTTTGCCTCAGCGCCGCTGTTTAACGCCCCCTAGAGTTGGAATTTCTCCGGGGTCACAGCTACCGGAGGTAGCGGAGACCCCAGAGAACATGATTCGGGTCAGTTTTTACCGACCCCAGTGTTGCGAAGGCCGGAATAACGGCGACCACACAAAAAAAAATTGTCCGATTTCCCATTTAATTTTTCTCTCCTCTGATGTGATCGCACATCAGAGGAGAGAGAAATGGAATCCCCCCCCTTCCTGGTACCTTCCGGTGTCCCTCCATCCCCCCCCCATGAAGTCCCCCTGCCCGCGGCGTCTTCTTCCGGGAAGAAAATTGCATGCGCAGTGCGCCCGCCGAGATCTGCCGGCCGCCACCCAGCAACATTAGGAAATTTTTCCTATTTGTTCATTTTGATCGCTGTGATAGACCCTATCACAGCGATCAAAATAAAAAAAAATAGTAAATCAACCCCCCCTTTACCACCCCCTTAGTTAGGTAAAAATAATAAATTAAAAGTATTTATTTCCATTTTTCCGTTAGTGTTGGCCTAAATTTAGGGTTGGGGTTAGGGTTGTGGTTAGGGTTATGGATGTGTTGGTTACAGACGGCGTAGTGTTCCGCATTTTAAAATCCCCCCCGCGGCTGCGCAACTATTTTCGGTCACTTTCCTTGCCCCGGAAATGACTGCTTGCCTTGGACGACTTCCGGGGCAAGGAAAGTGACCGAAAATAGTTGCGCATGCGCTGTAATGATTTTATGCTTTGCCCACCGGGCAAAGCACACTGCGCAGGCGAGGGGGGATTTTAAAACGCGCAATTGCGGGAACACTACGTCGTCTGTGCTACGCACAGACGGACCTACCAAGAGGAGCCAAGGAGCGGGGGGAAGGAGGAAGCAAAAAACACCGCCCTCCTGACCAGACCGCCCAGATTAGCATACAGAAAGCCGAACTTTACAAAGGTATTTGGGCATGAAAACGGGGGTGTCAGGATATATGATAGATACCGATAGGTTACTTATGGGACACACTATTCAGGCATATCTTTATCTGATATAGCCAAAATGGGGTGACAGATTCCCTTTAAGGGTACAAAAATTAAGTTTGAAATTTGCAAAATTTTCAAAATTTGACAAATTTCCGTTTTTTTTTTTTTTTTTTTTTCATAAATAAACAAGTTATATCGAAGAAATTTTACCAGTAGCATGAAGTACAATATGTCACAAATAACAATCTCAGAATTAGTGGGATACGTTGAAGCGTTCTAGAGCTTTAACCTCATATAGTGACAATGGTCAGAATTGTAAAAATTGGCCCGGTCATTAAGTACCAAATTGGCTCTGTCACTAAGGGGTTAATCTAATCCTTAAGTGAGTTATCAGTTTGTCGAGAGACCAGCTTTTTAGCTGCTTTCAGTGGATGATGAGTCGGGGAGGCGAGGAGAGGGAATTGAATCATAAGTTGAGAAAGAAGGTTACGATATTTGCTTCTAATAATGATTTATGTAACGTTTTCTAGGAGTTCATCTTCATTCACTCATAATTTAGGTTGACGTTTTGAAAGTTTCGGAGCCAATTGTTAGTTTTGGTCTCCAGCTCTAAACTTAACAATATATTCCCGTGATCCACCAATGAAAAGCGGTCCTATCTGCACCCACCTACTGGAACGTATGCACGATCGGCAGGTATCATGCAAGTGTCCTATTCATGCATTATCGATATTGTGTGCCTTTTAGTTTCCGATCGATTGTGTATATGTCCTGGCTGGTATGTGTAGATGCAACGTCCTCCGCACCGCTCACCACCAGATTGAGGAGAGGATAGCGGTGTCAGGGAATCCTTCATTACTGTAACCTTTGTAATTCTGCATTTCTATGAGCTTTTAATGCAAATCTGTATTGGTACAACAGCGTACCGTATGTTACAGGCATTTTTCGCTATATTTTTAAAGTTAATAGTAGGTAACCACCCTGGTGAAAGGGAAAAAAACAAAAGCGGATTTACCACCAGAATCTGGCAGCCGCTTCAGTGGTCTCCACTAGACTGGAAATATTTACCATATATACTCTTGTATAAGCCGACCCCCCCACCCCCTAATTTTGCCACAAAAAACTGGGAAAACTTATTGACTCGCGTATAAGCCTAGGGTGGAAAATGCTGCAGCTACTGGTAAATTACAAAAATAAAAATAGATGCCAATAAAAGTAAAATTAATTGAGACATCAGTAGGTTAAATGTTTTTGAATATCCATATTGAATCAGGAGCCCCATATAATGCTCCATACAGTTAATGATGGGCCCCATAAGATGCTCCATACAAAATACTCCCCTTATAATGCTCCATAAAGGTTAATAATGGCCCCATAAAATGCTCCATAGAATAATATGCCCCCATAAAATTCTCCATATATGTTATGCCCCATATGATGCTCCATAGATTATGCCCCCTAAAATGCTCCATAGATTATGCCCCCATATGATGCTCCATAGATTATGCCCCCATAAAATGCTCCATAGTTTATGCCCATTCTCCATAATTGCTCCATAGATTATGCCCCACATGCTCCATAGATTATGCCCCACATGCTTCATAGATTATGCCCCATATGCTCCATAGATTATGCCCCCACATGCTCCATAGATTATGCCCCACATGCTCCATAGATTATGCCCCCACATGCTCCATAGATTATGCTCCATATGCTCCATAGATTATGCCCCCACATGCTCCATAGATTATGCCCCCACATGCTCCATAGATTATGCCCCCACATGCTCTATAGATTATGCCCCCATATGCTCTATAGATTATGCCCCACATGCTCCATAGATTATGCCCCCATAAAATGCTCCATATATTTTATGCCCCCATAAAATGCTTCATATATTTTATGCCCCCATAAAATGCTCCATATATTTTATGCCCCCATATGATGCTCCATAGTATAGGTCCCTTATGCTGGTGAATATCTCCTATACTTACCCCCTCCTGGAGCGTCTCTGCAGCCCCTGCTCTTCTCCCGCGGTCTCCGGCAGCTATTCCTTCCTATAGTGGTCACGTGGTACCGCTCATTAAAGTCATGAATATGTGCATATTCATGACTTTAATGAGCGGTACCACGTGACCGCTGCAGGAAGGAGCCTGAGCGCGTGGAAGAAGCAGGGGGGCTGCAGAGATGTGCCAGGGGGTGAGTGTGATCTGACACCCCCACCCCCCTCCCCCGCCGACCCCCTGGTATATAAATCGCGTATAAGCCGAGAGGGGGACTTTAGCCTTAAAAAATGGGCTGAAAATCTCGGCTTATTCGCGAGTATATACGGTACTTACTTACTGCTATGTCCACTGATGGCCTGCAGGGTCAGGTAATTGGTGGTTGGGGTGTCTTCGGTTTTGGTGGGCGTATGTCGATGTGAAGTGTGATTTCCTACTTTTAGCATAAAAAATACAGGCAATTATACATTGAAAACACATCTGTACACATTGGGAAAATATCTTGCTCTGTGAGTCACATGGTTTTTGTAGTATTTTTTTGTTTTTTCTTTATTTTTTTAGTCTGACAGACGTACATACAGGACAAGTGACCGATTTGTCTTTCATTTATACATAGTGTGTGATTGCAGCCTTATGCTGGCTTCTATCTCCGTTCTTGATAATCCATAATCCTTTTATTCTGGGGGAGATAAGCCTCTGCTAAAAGTGTGTGGCTGCTTCACACTGACTACCGTATACGTGCACGCTCAGCTGTCTTGTCAAGAGAAATGATTGTCCCCTGGGCGGTTTAATGAAAACGTTGAACACCATTAAAATAAAAAAAAAAAGTTGTGATTTTGATTCAATAAAAGTCCATGTTTTTTTTTTTTTTTTACAGTTGTGCGAAGCCAAAGGTTTTTTCTGTGAATTTTGCCGAAATTCCGATGTGATCTTTCCTTTCCAGACTGACATATGCAGAAGATGTGAAGGTATGCCTTGTAAAAGCGGTCATCTTGTATGGGTTACTGTCTTGTGAAGATTATGGCCGCATGCTTAATTGGGAGCACAATAAATGTTCTCCAGAGATGTATTATTTTTATTATTTGGGAAGCCTGGACCCTTGTTTTAAAATGAAGAATCACAAGCTGAGAGGGAAATCGTAAGCGTCCCCTTCTGTAATGGCTTCTAAATGAATCTGAGGGGTGTATTCCTACGGCTTTTACTGAAATCCTTTGAAAAGAGGGAATGTTGTCAGCCAAAACGTGATTGGATCGATGCCTATATATTCCTCCTAAGCAAGTTGTTCTGCAGCAGCAGTAGTTTTATACTACATATTGCCCCTATTGTAACGAAATATTACTACCTTTATTTATATATTTTTTTTTTTGTGCCTTGCAATTTTTTTTTTAAATTTTTTTTTTTTTTAATTCTGAGCTCTTATTTTACCATCTATTCTGTTACAGTAGGCAGCATTTCCTTAGTCAGTGGCACAGGAGCCACATGTGAGTCTTGGACCCCAGCCGGTGGCTTCCCTGCTATTGTCATAGTATTGTAGCATTAATAAAACTTGGTACCAGGATTAAAACTAAATCACTGGTATTTAAAACCTTAGTGAAGAACGCATCATTTAGGGCGAAAAGCTCCCAATGAGAGAGAGAGAGAGAGGCGACGGATCCGCAGGCGGATTCCGTCAAAAACGGATGCTGACGGATCCGCCGCCCATAGGCGGCCATTGTACAAAATGGCGGATGCGGCGGATCCGCCGTTGTCCGCCATTTTGGCGGGCAAAAAAAAAACGTTGCATTGGACGTTTTTTTTTAAATGACGGACGCCAATTTTTTGGCGGATCCGTCCAAAAACGGACCTAACGGACGACCATCCGTCAAAATCCGTCACTAATGCAAGTCTATGGGAAAAAAAACGGATCCGCCAAAAAAAAATGGCGGATCCGTTTTTTTCACATTTTGACGGATTTTGACTGACGTCGCACGACTGAAGTGTGAAAGAGGCCTAAGGCCCCATCTCCTGGCTGGAGGCCAAAAGAGTGACCTTTTTTAGTCTGTTAGGATGATGGACGTATTATTATTATCATTTGTATAGGAATGTGTATCCCTACAGTGAATGTGTGCCATACATCAGGGGCATTAGTCGGGCAATCTCCCTGACTGACTCTGTGCTTTTCGTCAGCAATGTGCATACGATCCTTTATTATAAGGATGCATTCTCTAGTCTATGGCACCATACTGTCCTTAATACACAGCTCCGTATTTGCTATACAGATTATATAATATATCCTGTTTTTTATTCTTCCAGATTGTAAAACCTGCTATCACAAGGAATGTTTTAAGACCAATAACTGTCCGAAATGCATAAGGATCAAGGCAAGGGAAGCCCAAAACAATGACCTTTCCTTTACATCAAGTGAAGAAGTGGATCCAGCCTTAACGACCTGAGCACCATTATGAAGAACTTGTATATTTTTGCCTATGGTTGTTTTGCAGTGTACAAAATGTATTTATGAGAATGTAGAATTGTTTTGATAAACTTTTTTTTATTTAAATAGGAGGAGCATTTTAATAAATGCTTTGTTTTTTTTAGGGTCTGTTTAACGATGTCAAGAGTATGTGCCTTTTAAAATGATGTTCTTGCAGGCCACGGTGGCTGCCGCTAATAAGCTGCTCCTTCAAGTACTGCGCTGCTTCCAAAAAAAAAAAAAAAAATCAACAAAGGATTACTTTCCAGAAGTCTATTCTTCGTGCAATGCCTTTAGTAACTGACTGACAGGAGAAATATGGAGCAATGTGCAATTAAGTGATCTCAAACGCCAGTTTTTGTAATAATTACATTACTCATGTTTTTATTTTTATAACTAGAAATTTACTGTAAATGAACAAACTTTTTATACAACTGTTTACATAAACTTCAAGTATTAAAAGGATTCTGTCAGGAGGTGTTTTCAAACCTGTAATCTGAGAGCACCAAGATGTAGGGGCAGAGAGCCTGATTATTGTGATATGTCACTTATTAGGTTGTGGTGCGGATATAAAAATTGATTTTTTTATTTTAAACAGCAAGAGATTATCACTACAGGACTAGGTGTCTTGTGTCTCCCAGTCAACTGCCCACCACTGATTAGCAGCTTTCCGCCTATGCACCGTGTACACAGAAAGCTGACAATCAGTGGTGGGATGGGGTTATATGTGGCTCCGCATTCAAGCTCTGCTAGATCTGCAGCAGATAAAACTGAAAATGACAGCATGCAGTTCAGTATGTGACACATCGCTGGAATCAGGGACTCAGCCCTTACGTCATGCTACTCTCAGATTACATAGCAGAAGCTCTGTGACAGATTACGTAGAAAAGTCAAGTCATATTTTTGAGAAAATGTAACATTCACTGATTGTTTCCTTTATTGAAAAATAAATCTAGAATGTTTGAATATCGGCTTCATTTCTAGAACAATTTTTTTTATGACTGTCTTACTTTTAAAAGCATTGAGACCCCTACACATTACACCTACAGCAGCTTTTATCACACTCTAAGTCCATAGGTATTAATATGTTCCCCATTGCAGCTAACACAGCTTCCACTCTTCAGAGAAGACATTCTACAAGATTTTGGAGGATTTCTGTTGGAATTTTTACCCCTTCATCTAGTAGAACATATGTGAGGTCAGACACTGATATCGGATGATGAAGTCTGACTGTCCGTTCCAGTTAATCACAACATTGCTGGATGTAGTTGAGCCAGGTCTGTGCTCTGTTCGGCCAGTTGTGTTCTTCCACACTAAACTCTTTTAACCGTGCCATTCTGGACCTTTCTTTATTTCAATATAACTGTGCCCAACTGAGTACACAACCGGCCTCCCCCAAACTACTGTCGGAAAATTGGGAGCACACAATTGTTCAAAATGTCTTCGTATGCTGAATTCAGATTTTCCTAAATTGGAACCAAGGACCAAAGGCTGGAAAAGAACCCCATAGCCCTATACCTCCTCCATCAAACAGAGCTTAATCCAGACTCTTCAATCACTCTACAAGATGGTGAGAGCTGCAGGGAAAGCAAAAAAAAAAATAGTGGTGCTCCACTAAGGTAGTGGGCTCAAAGAAGTAAAAAGTCATTGTATCACTTATACCAGGGTTCCCTAACTACAGTCCTCAAAGCCCACCAACAGGTCATGTTTTCAGGATTTCCTTTGACTTGCACAGGTGATGCATCTATCACCTGGGCAATACTAAAGCCCCCGTCTCACATAGCGATATCGCTAGCGAGATCGCTGCTGAGTCACTAGTTTTGTGACGCAGCAGCGAGCTCACCACCGATATTGCTGTGTGTGACATTCAGCGACGATCAGCCCCCCTGCCTGGTATCGCTGATCGTCGCTGAAATGTCTGGACATTTTTTTGATCGCTGGTCTCCCGCTGACAGGCACGCATCGCTGCGTGTGACAGGCGGGAGACCAGCGATCCGCTGGTAACCAAGGTACACAGCCAGAGGTGGTGCAACAAAATACTAGTGATGTGTTGGAGTGTTTTTGTTTGTTTTTCATGATTCCATATTTTTTTCCCTCAGAATTGAGTGATTCCATAATTTTTTCCTATGCTTGGTTAAAAAAAATAACCATTACTGACTACCACATTATTTGTTCTTGATTTCTTTTAGTGTTTCTTAAAGCCAGAAAGTTGCCATTTGAAATGAATTCAGTTTTGTGCCATGTCTGTGATCTGTTTTTTTTTTTTCAACAAAATAAAACAACTGAATGAACATCCTCCAAGGCCGGTGATTCCATAATTTTTGCCAGGGGTTGTATTATGCCCCATATGCTGCCCCATAAGATGCTGTATATTATGCCCCATAAGATGCTCCGTATATGATGCTCCATATATTGCGCCCCATAAGATGCTCCATATGCTGCTCCATATATTATGCCCCATATGCTGTCCCATAAGATGCCCCATATGCTGCCACATAAGATGCTCCATAGATTATGCCTCATATGCTGCTCCATATATTATGCCCCATATGCTGCTGCTGCGAATAATAAAAAAAAGACATACTCTCCTCGTTGCTGGGAGCCAGGTGCCGGTGTACTGAGCAGGCGGGGACACCGGTGCGCTATGAGGGACAGGTGCCGGTGTCACCGCTGGCTCAGGCCCCGACACCTGCGATATTCACCTGTCCCCTTTCCACTGCTGCGCGCTGCTGTGTCTTCCGGGTCCTCTGTCAGTGACTGCTCAGGCAGAGGGCGTGGCGCACACTACATCATCGCGCCCTCTGACCTGAATGTCACAGCCAAAGGACGCGGAGGACAGAGTGGATCGCAGCGGTGGAACAGGGACAGGTGAATATCGCATATACTTACCCCCTCCTGGCACGGTCTCTGCATCCCCTGCTCTTCTCCCAGGGTCTCTGGCAGCACTTACTTCAGCGGTCACGTGGTACCGCTCATCAAAGTCATGAATATGCGCATATTCATGACTTTAATGAGCGGTACCACATGACTGCTGAATA
>JARQOD010000002.1:143252929-143284722 GCA_033576555.1 Oophaga sylvatica
GTAAAAGCCCCCTTTTTTCAAAAATTTAGTTTGCAAGTCACTTTAATAAGCTCTATGACTTATGTTTCTTACCCGAATTTGTGCCCAAACTAAAAAAAAAAACGCTTCACTCCTAAAGTTGGGGGGGTTTTTCCCTTGGGGGGAACGAATTTTAAAATTCCACAGATTAAAAATTTTGATTGAGGCGGGGTTTGCGGGCCACCCAAAATTAACATTTTTTTTTTTTTAAAACCCCGTCGGTGTTGTTTAGCAGTTTTTTTTTGGGGGTTATTGTTTTGGGGGGGAAAATTGAACCTTTTTTCCCACCCAAAAATCACGGAAAGGGGGGGAAAAGGTTTTTTGCCCAAAAACCCCCCTTTTTTTCCCCCCACATCTTTCCCCGACCAAAACCAATTTCCCCCCCCCCAAAAAAAAAAAACCCCCCCCACAGATGAGGGGCCACCACCATCTTCACTTTTGGTGTTTAGTTCTTAGGTGAAGTTTTTTGGGGTTTGGCTCAATACAGTTTTAAACCTTGGGGCCCAAAAAAAAATTAAATTTTGTCTCATCTACCCCGCCCCTTCCTCCAAAAATTTGGGGATCCCCCACATGTCTTTTTAAAAAATTCTAAATACCTTACAATTTTTGTGGTAATAAAAAAATTTTTCCCCTCTCCCCACTCCCCCAAAAAAGGGGCCACCTTATGGAGTTCACAGTTATTGTGGTGGGTTTACATTCCCCCCTTTTTTGCTTAGAATTTGCGCTTTTGGGGGGAAACTTTTGGTCTGCTCCCTGCCTCTTTTTTTTAAGCCCTTCTTGCCTGTGCTGAGGGGTTTTTGGGGGGGGGGCCCTCTTGGGGGTTTTTGTGGTAGCTGTTTTTTTCCAAATTGTTTGAAAATTTTTTTTAAAGGTGCCCGGGGGAAAATCATCAGAGATTGGGTATTTTTTTAAAAACCCCCAATTTCCGACTTTTTTTTTCCCCAAAAATTTTTCCCCCCCTTGTTTGGAGTCCCCTTTGGGTCTTCCCATGGTTTTTGGGGCTGGGGCCCTTTTTGCAGCCTCTAGGGGCCTTTCAGAAAAGGTGTGTAATACTGAAAAACCATGTGAAAATTTTGATTGCCACTGGGGGGAACTTCCTGTCTTTGAGCGGAATTTTTATCAAGGTAATTGCTTAGGCTTCTGCAAAAAAGGGCGAATACATTTTTACATCCCAAAATTTTTTCCCCAATTTCTAAAAATTTTTTAATTTTTTCCCCTTTTTTTTTCCCCACTTCACCAACTTTGACTATTTTTTTTCTGATGCATCACACCGGTTAATAGCGTTCTAAACCCCAACGCCCAAACCCAAAGCCTTTTTGCAAAAGGGAAAAGAATTTTTAATTCCTCCCAAATCCCCGGCTTTCATTAAGAGGGGGGGCCCAGTCACCATCAGTACAAAATTGGGGGGCGCTGAACCCCAAAACCCCCGAAGACTGACAGCCGCCAGCAGTTTTTTAAAAATTATGCTTATTTTAAGGGGTCGCTCCTATTTTCCCTAAGCGTAAAATGAAGCGTCCCTTTATAACTAAAAACCCGGGGGCCCTGTGGGGAGAAATTTTAATTTTCTTTTCCCCCCGGTAGGGGGGGCTAACATGCGTGAATGGGGGGCTTTAGACTGCAAATTAAAACCCAAAATTTTTAAAATTTTAAAACATCTGCGGTTAATAGTAGTTTTTGAGCGTACGATACTCCCAAATACGGGGGGGGGCCGTATTAGCTGTACCCGGGCCTTTCTTTTCCAAACCCCCGGGTTTTTCGTCATATCAAACCCCCGGGGCCCCCGGTTTTGCCCACGTCACTGCCCTCCCCCCTGGGGGGGGGCTGTCACGCACCCCCGTGGGTCGGTCTGGGGGGAGTGGGGGGAAATTTAGGGGGGCCCGAAATCCCGGGGCGGTCACGGCCGGGACGGTTTGGGGGCCCCGCCCCCCTTTCCCCCCGGGCCCCTAAACCCAATGCTTTTTTTTTTCCCGCGATAACTGCAGTGAGGGGGGGGAAATCCCGGCCGAAAAAGAGCCGTCCAAAGGTCCCGCCGGGGAAGCAGGTAATCACTGGGGCTGCGCGCGAGAACCCTTGCCTTCATTGCGATGAAAGCAAGGGGATTTTTTGGGGGACAGCTTTCCCTATGGATTTCGGGACGGGGGTATACTGTTGGTTTGTTTTTTTTTTTTTTTTTACAGAATCGATGGCCGCAGGAAGAGAGAGTAATAAAAAAAAATGAAAAAATGTGTTGTCTCTTTTATTTCATTAAAAGACTTTTTTTTTGCTTTTTCTTTTTTTTTAAAATTTAAAAACTTTGGATTTAAAATGGTCGGTTTTCTTTTTTGCGCCCCCCTTATTAACCGGGCTTATTTCACCCTGCAATTTAACGGTGACTTAAAAACCCCTTATTACCCCCCCCTTTTTACCGTACAGGCAAGTGGGAAAGGCCGGGGGGAAAAACCACAATTTCACACTTTTTTATGCGCCAATGTGGGGGTGTACTGGTAAATTAAACAGGGGGTTGGGGGCCAAAAAAAATGGGGGCCCTTTTTAAATCTTTTAATACCAGGCCCCGCAGTCGCATTTTACTTGGCTGGGGTTTAAAAAAAAAGGGGGGCCCCCACCCTTTTTTTTTTTTTTGGGGGGTCCCCCATTTTTGTTTTCCCCCCAACTAAGCAACTGCTGTGGGGCCCCCTATTTTTCAGGCTTGCCCCAAAGGGGGATGGGGGAAAATTTGGTCCTTTTTTGCCTGAAAAACCAGGCCCACGGTCTCTTTTCGGCTGGTTTTAAAAAAAAAGGGGGACCCCCCCCCAATTTTTTTCGAGGGGATTTCCCCCCCTTTTTTTTTAAACAGCCCAAAAAATGCAAAACTGCTTGGGGCCCCCTATTTCAGGCTGGCAAGGTCCATGGCCCTTTTCTCCTTAACACCTAAACCAGGGCCCCACGGTCTGCTTCAAATTTGGGTGGTTTTAAAAAAAAAAGGGGGGGGCCCCCGCCAATTTTTTTTTGAGGGGGGCCCCAAATTTTTTTTAACCAATTTTCCCCCCGCGTCATGATTGTGGGCCTGGCGACCGAAGTGAAAGTGGGGAAAACAATCAATTAAGCTTTCCCCCTTTTTCCCCCCCTTCACCCGGAGGGAATCTTTTATTTGGGGGGTTCTGTGAGGCGCAGCATTACGCGGTCCCTGCAAAAAACAATTAACCCTTTCTGAATTTTTACACCGGGGGACCTGGGTAATCGGTTTGGGGTAAGAAAATTTTGCTTTATTTTTTTTTTTTTTTTTTTTTTTTTTTCCCCCGGGAAAAAGGGTTTTAGCAGGAAAAAAAAAAAAAAAAAACTGGTGTTTTTTTT
The DNA here is from genome assembly GCA_033576555.1 of Oophaga sylvatica. NCBI lineage: Eukaryota > Metazoa > Chordata > Amphibia > Anura > Dendrobatidae > Oophaga > Oophaga sylvatica. The sequence continues at coordinate 143,256,278 of JARQOD010000002.1, forward strand.
CCAAATTAAACTTCTTTTTTTTTAAATTTGTGTGGTTTGTTTTTTCTTTAAATACAATAGGATTAAAAAATTGAAGTTGCTAATGACAGCCCCAAATTTTTTAAAACCGGGTTTAAAAGGGGCCCTTTAAAAATTTTTGAAAGGTCTTTTAAAAACCCTTATTTAACCCATTCGCCCCCCTACGGGGCGGGGGGAATAAAACGGGCAAAGTCCAGCAAGGGCAAATCAAAATTTGAGATTTCCCCCTTTTTTTTGGGGGGTCTGGGGGCAATGTTAGTCCGGGGGGGGGCCCCAAAAAAAAGGGTTTCCCTTTGGGAAAATTTTTAATCTGCCCCCACCACGGGCTTTGCCCCTTTTGGGTTTTCGAAAAAAGGGGGGGAGCCCCGAAATTTTTTTTCAGCAATTTTAAACCCCTTTAAAAATATACATGCATTAAATTTTTGACAAATATTATTTTGGGGCCCGTGAGAATATGGGGGTTTTAAGGGGGGTATTTTTCATGGGTGCTTTGCTGATGGTATAAGGGGGGTGATGGCTTTGGGAAACCCCGGGGGGAGAGAAAGCATTAAAAACCCCCCACCCCGTGCATACTTGCAGCTCAAACCTGTAACCACCACTTTTAAATTTTGAAGCCAAAAAAGGGGGTCGGGGAAAACACAGAGAGCTCATTCAGTCTGGAAAGGGCCCCGGCAGGGAAGGGGTGTCTCCAAATTGAGAGCTGCCCTTTACCGGGGCACAGGGGGGGGGTTTTTTGGGGAAAAAGGAAAAAGGTCTCTGGAGAATCCATGCGGAAAAACCCAAAATTTTTTGGGGCGGGTTTTTAGCCTGGCACAGGAGGTGCCCCGGCACAAGGAAGCGTCTCGTAGCAAGCTGATGTTTACTAAGGGGGGGGGGCCATCTCATCGGGGTTAAGCCCCCCCGGGCCACAGGAGGGGGGCCCCCCCCCCCTGTGAACCCCATGTTTATTTTTCCCGAAAAGGGGGAAACCGTCCAGTCTGGGGGGGGGAAAACCCCCCCCGGACGGGGGAGGTCCCTGTGAACCCCATGCTGATGTTTAAACCGAAGAGGAGGGAGCCCCCCTCAGCGGGTGCGGAAAAGGGCCCCCCGGACACAGGAGTGTCTCTAAAAACCCCCCCAAAATAATGACTACAAAGGGGGAGTGGATCTTTCTCAAGTCGGAAGTCGGGGCCCCCTTTTAACAAAAGGGGGGAAAATCGGGGAATCCAAAAGTAACATAAAAAATATTTTTTTTTTTGGGGGCCCGCAAGATTTGGGGTTTTTCCCGATAAAAAGGGGGCCATTTATAAATGAAATTTTGTGGCAGACAAGCCCAGGCTTTGTTTATGCTTTTTTTTTATCTGTGTGCTGGGCTTAAAAAACGGGTTTTGGGGCCTTTTTTTTTAAAATTTGTTTCCCTGAAAACTTTTCCTCCCAAATTTCTTTACCCAGAAAGGATCCAGAAAAAACCCCCCCGGAAAGGCTAAAATTTGGGGGAGAATTTTTGGGCAGGGGGGGGGCCCCGGGTACAGTTATTTGCTGGAGGTGAGCAGCACGTGGCAAAAAGCCCCTTTAAAAAGGGTTGAAGTCTATTGAAATACAACAAAAGGAAAAAAAAAAGTGTGCCAGCAAAAACGTTTTTGGGGAAGCAGTAAAAAAGGGGACATACCCTAATATTTTTTGGGCAAAAAAAAAAAAAAAAAAAAAAGGTGTTTGCAAAAAAAAGCGAATTTGTTGTAGAAATGACTGTGGGTGTGTTGGCGGGGGGTAAAAAAAGGGGTAAACAAGGGGCGGGCTGGACTCGTGGGGTAAAAAGGGGTGAAAACGCAAACACGAGCGTGAAAACTTTCGGGGGGGGAGCGGGGGGGTTTTTGCAGCAAGGGGTTCCCAGGACGCATTTAACACCAGCGGCTTATACCCAAACCTAAAAAGGGGTTTTTTGGGGTTGGTTGGGCGCAACGGGAGGGGGCGGCATTTTCACCGGAGCTGGTGTGGAAAAATAACAGTGGAAAAAAAGTCACCCCGACTTTTAAGGCCATAAAGCCCAAAAGAGAAAAACTTGTTTTGGGTTTGTGCCTAAGAAAGCTGTGGGGGAGTCCACGGGGGTACCCCCGGGGTGGGGTGGGTTTCCCCAGGGGGGGGGGTGGCCAAAAAAGGGGGTAACACCCCCAGGAGGGGACCAAAAAGGGGGGGGGAGTGCCCCAAAAAAAAAGGGGAGGTCGACAAACGGCCCCCCGGGGCAAAGGGTTATCGGTGTCCAGTCGCCTAAAAATTACCACCAGGGAACTCCTAAGGGGGTTGCCTTACAGAAAACACTGAAGAGGGTGGGGCGGGCGACCGGAAAAAACCTAAAGTAGTGAGGGTAACTAGGGATGGGGGGGTGACCGGTAGAAAAAGACGGGGTCCTTGGGATCCATGGGGCCCCTAGGGGAAAATTCCCTGGCCAAATGATCGAGTTGGCGCGACACAAGGGACAGGATGTCCTGTAACCCCCAAATTTTGGGCATGTCCCCGTAGTTATAGTCAGGACTTTAAACTACTCTCCGGTTTTTTGGGGCAAGGAGTTTCTAGCAGCAAAAGGGGGGCCTTTCTACTGTTGGGGGGGGGGGGAAAGGGGGGGAGGACTCCCCTTTCCCCCCCAAAAGGATCAACCAATCGGTGACATACCGACGGTGACACCCCAAAAAAAAGGGGGGGTTTGCCCAATTTCGACATGCACCTGAAGGTTGAGGACAACTGAAATAAAATTTAATTAACATGTTGGGGAAAAAACACCCAGTTAGAGGGAAAAGGGGGTTAACGATCGGGGAAAAGTGACTTTGACTCTGCAGGGGACGTGCCAATGGGATCCATAATGAAGGGCCCCAAAGGAGAAGAAATCCTCCCCCCCGGGAAAAACAAAAGGGGCCAAAAAAGCTGCCCCCTTTTCACCCAGAAGGGGCCCAAGAGGAAAAAACCTTTTGGGAAAAAAAAAATTAGGTGGTGGAGCCTCGAAGAACAAAGGCGGGGGTAATGATGGTGTCATCTGATGACAATAAAGCAACCATGCCAATGGGGAAGGGGGGGTTAGCCGAGAAGATTGAGCCCCCAAAAAAACTGATGCGGACCTTCCCACCCGGACAGAAGGGCGTCTAAAGTTTTACAGTTGGCCAACCCCGGGCGAAATAAGGGAAAGAAGAAAAAGCTGACTTAAAAGGCAGGACTCTGATACTAAATACCGCAAAAGGAGGTGCTGAAAAAATTAGAAGTAAATGTACCCGGGGGGTCAAAACTCAGGCTGAAAAAAACCCCCCTGAGAAAAAGGGGGAACAAGAAAAAGCTCTGAACAAACTGCTGAGCAAAGAGGGATAGCTAGAGAATGAAGTCCCTGCCCAAAAAGGGGGCACTTGGAAAAGGGGCAAAGTTTTAATAAAAACCATAAGGGAAGATGTGGAAATGCTCAGAAAAACAAAAAGGGGTCTCTGCAAAAGGGGAAAGTTGGGGGTTGAAGACGAAAAGGGGGCCCAAAGCCCCTTGATTTTTCCCGGGGGGGGGCCGAAAATTTTTGCAAGGAGCCTTGAAGAAGAAAAAATTAAAGGAGGGTCTTGAGCAAAGAACGAAAAAGACACTCTCGGTCGGGGCAGAGTTTGGAGGAACGGCCGGGGAAAAACCAGAAAAAAAGGGGAAAACTTCACTCTTCAAGTTGTGGTACAACCCCCTTAAACCCATCAGAACCCTTTTTCCGGGGGGGTGTGCGGGGCCCTTTTTAAAGAAGGCAGTAAAAGCATTGTAAAATTGGGCCCCAAATAAACCCCAGTTGGTGATCCGGCAGAGGGAAAAGACACGGGAAAAGGGTTTGGGGGCTCCCTGAAGGATATGCCTGCAGTGTCTTCACGCAAAACAATGTTTAAATTTTAAAAACCATGAAACCCGCCCCCGTCGGGAGCGGGCCCCAAGGAAGATAAAAAATGGGGGGGTTTTGGGGGCAGAAGGGAAATTTTCCCCCCCCCAAAAAATTTGGTGGGAAAATTGGGGAAAATTTTTGGGAAAAAAAGTGATGCAGGAAATGGTGATAACCCGGGTTTTAAAAGGAAGTGAGGACCAGTTTTGGCGAATCAAGGTGGGGGAAAGAAGAAAAGGTTCCGTTCTTTTAGGGTCGGCTCGGTGGACCCCCTGAAAAACCCCCCCGGGAAGCTCCGGAAAAAGAAAAAAACCCCCTACGAGAATTGAGCCTGATTTCGGGTAAGAAAGCAATAAAGGGAAAACTGCCATGAGGAAAACGAAGATGCAACTGCTTCCCCAACCCAAGATATGAGAGACAAGGGGCCTCCAGGGCTGGTATGGGGGGGGCTAAAAAACGGGGGGGGTTTAAAAATGAGATCCGGTTGCTCAGGGCTGAGTGCCCAAAGGAAAAAACCCCCTTTTTTCCCCACCGTTCAAAAATATAAAAATTTCATAATCTAAAACAAAGGGAAAAAACTAAAAAAAAGGGGATAGATATATTATAACTTTTTACCTGATAAAAGCCCGGGGGGGAAAAAAACGGAATCCCTAAACGCTGCCCCCGGGGTAGAGGGTGTGGGGGTTAACTGCCCAAAAAGGGGCCCCCCAACAACCCTCAACCGGAGGTACTTTTAAAGTAAGAAGGTCCGGGCCACCAGAAAAAAACCCTGTCCCAAAAAAACCCCCCCCAACGTATTTGCCAAAGGGACCCTGAATCCCCCCAAAAAGGGAATGAACAGGGGGGGTTTAAATTTGAACAAAGACATAAAAAAAAGGGGAAAGGGAATAAAAAAAAAAAACCCTTACATACAACACCCCACACACATAAAACCCAAAAAAGGGTTTTCCAAGTAATCAAAGCAAAAAGAGTAAAAACAACAAAACTCTTAGCTTAAATTTCCAGAACCGCCAGTCTGCTGAACACATAAATGCTTTCCCCCGGCGTCTAACCCCCAATGGCAGAAAAAAAAGGGAAAAACTAATTAAACAAAATCAAAAACCCCCCGGGGGGGTGCACCCCCCCTTTTAAGCAAAGAGCAGGAAAAATTAACTCTACATTACCAAAAAAAAAAAAACAGCACTCAGCTGGAGAAGTCAAAATTTTCAATCGCGACGATCTTCGGGCGATGACCCGGGACAGTACCCCCCCTTGGGGGGGCCCTCCGGACCCTCAGACCAGGTCTCCCGGGGTGAGTTTGTGTAAAGGGGGCCGTCCACTTTTCATTGACCACCACAAAGGGGGGTAGAGGTACGGTATGACGGGTCCACATATTTTTTTAAATAATGACTTTGAAACTTTTTAAAAATTTTTTAACGTGGAGGATTTTCCGGGCAAAAAAGGGCCCCAGGATTAATTATGGAGCGAAACCCGTACGGCCCGTGAATCTGGGGCCCAACCCCCCGGAGGGAACTTTAAATTTTTAAAATTCCTGGGGGGGCCCAAACCCCACCAGATCATTCACCTTTAATCCGACCCAAAAAAAACCCCCCCCCATCACCCCCCCGGGGTTTTTCCTAACCTTCAGTCTTTTAAACCCCCCTTGAATATCATTCCCCGGAAGTCCCCCAAGGGGGGGGCCCCCCGAGCCCCCAATACCTCCCCCCCCCAAACTCAGAGCAACACTGCACCACAACTCCCCCCTGGGGAAAGGAAAACCCGGTCCCTCCCCCGGGCCCTTTGGGAAATTTTCGAGATAAGGCACGGAAAAAAATTTTTTAGCAGTCATATGCCCATGAGGAGGTAACTCTTTACACCCCTCCTCTAAACATCTCCCCAAATCCCCGAAAAGGAGGCAAAGTCCAAGGCAAAACCCCGCACCGATGACCGGCTCATGCGTTTTTTCTTGCAAAATTCACCCCACTGGCTTATTTTTTCGGGGATTCCCCAATCAATCACTGGGTTATTTTTCCCCCAAACCCCAAAGGGAAGTCCCAACACAATAGGGTGGGTAGACCCCCAAACCCAAAAAAAGGGAAAATTGCCTTTATGTTTTGCCCCTACTCGAAGACTATGTTATGAACACTTGAACCAAGAAACCTTTGCCCAGAGGTCAAAATAAATAGAGGGGTTGGGAAACCGGGTTTTGGGCCCAATACACTCAGTTGATCCCCATGCAGGGGGAAAAACCCCCGAGCGTCCACAAGTTAGCCCCGGACCCACAAACCAAAAAAAAAGGAAACCTCTCAGTTCTATTTCCCAAAATCACCCCCTCCCAGGCACGATAAACTGAGGGGGGTTGGGGACGAAATACAGACTCCCAGGAAAAACCCTTTGGGGGCAAGAGGTCCGGATGGAAAACCCCCCCAAAAAAAGTCCCCCCTCCCGCAAAAAAACCCCTTTTAGCCTTCGGCGCACCCCCGATTCCCCCTACAAAAGATGCCCCCCCAAAATGCATGGGTTCCTCAGAACAGACCGGGGAACCCGTAAAAGGGGGTTTTAAAAGTAGTAGTGGCATCAGGGGGGGGGGAGTTACCTGCGTTTTCCCCCCAAGTGCTATAAATCAATAGAAAGGGGCCATGGGAGCCAAAAAGTTTGGAGGAGAATCTTACTGAGCCAACACATTTTTTAAAATTTTTGTCAAAAACCCCCTTGCCCAAAATTTGCCCCAAAAGTTTTTTGGGGCATTCCACTGATACTGTTCCCCAAAACTACGGAACTAAAAAAAAAATTTTTCCTCCGCTGGCCCTTTTCCCGCCGTTTTTACGTAACTTTGTTTCAAAAGGAAACTCGACCCCTTCCATATACCGACCCGGGCAGAAAAAAATCGATCCACTGATTTGGAATCTGGGGAGCCTGGGGAAAATAGAGAACCCCCAAATTTTTGGGGGGTCCCTTGCAAACCCCCCGAGAAAAAAATTTCCCCCCTCTGCTCCTTTTTTCCCAAGCCCGGGGGCCGCAGCCGAAGAAAATTTTTAAAAGGGCCCCGGGAAAAAAAAAAAATTTGTCCCCCCCCCCCCATAACCCCCCCGGGGAAAAAAAACCCCTTGGGTTTTAATTTTCGGGTTTGCTTGGGGGGACAAAACCTTGGATTAATTTTTTAAAAATTCCATGGAAAACCCCCCGCAACGGTGGGCCAGCTGGGCTACGGGCCCCCCATACACGGGGGAAAATTTTTTTTGGGGCCGGTGAAAATTCCCCAGTTTAAAAACCCAGATTAAAGAGATGTTTTAATCTTAAAAAAAGGGGGCAAAAAAATAATAACATGCCATAATAAAAATAAAAAGGATTTCCCTTTGATAGAATGTCCAGGGGGGTTAAAAGGGGGAAAACCCGCTATCCTGTCCCCGGCAGGGGTGATCGGGGTCTAACTGCCCCTGAAGGGGGTCCCAACTAATCCCCAACCTGGAGGTACTTTAAAAGGTACAGAGGTCCGGGCCCAAACCAGCGAAAAACCCGTCCCCTATCAATCCCTCCCAAAAAAACTGTATTTAGTCCTAAAAGGGCCCGAATACCCCCAAAGGAAGAAAAAGGGAAAAGGTAAAAGAACGAAAACATACAAGAAAGAAAAGGGAAAAAAAAATAAATAAAGTCTTACATACCCCCTCACACACAGAGGAACACCTAAGGTTCGAGATACCTTTAAAGAAAAAAGAGTAAAAAAAAAAATGAATTTACTTAAATATTCTCAAACCCGATCCAGCCTGTGAACAACCCGAATGGTTTTAAAACCGGGGGTCAAAAACCCAGCTGGCAAAAATAAAAAGGGAAAATAATTAAACACAAAAAAAAGCAGCCGGGCGGGGCTGCACCAGCCTTACAAAGAGTGGGAAAAAAAATTTAAATCTCACATTCCCAAAAAAAAAAAGAAACGCAGCTCAGCGGAGAATCAGAATGTGCAAAACGCGACGATCTTTGGGGGATGCAAACCCTGCACCCGTGGCGGACGAAAAGACAGAGAGTAGACTAAAACCCCCCAGAAGTTTGACTGGACGATGGATCGTGACCGCAACGCGGTGGGTCCTTTTTGGGGAAAAAAAAGGGCGGGGGAGGTGACCCCCGACACAAGGACAAAAGGGCCCAAAGTTCTACCCCCTGGGGGCGGGAGAGCCTAAAAAGGGGTGAATGCATATCCCAAAAAAAAACTGAGAGGGGGGGACTGGCAGAGACACCGAGAAGGATTTTGGGGGGGTAACAAGTGTTCAACCCCACAAGTTTGAAAAAAGGGGGGCAGGGGGAAAGGCCCCGGGGGAAACCCTGAGGCATGTGATGATGGAGGGGATGTATCGCAAGGTGGGGGGCCCCCGTGGGAAACCGGGAAATTTTTTTGGGTTTAGCAGTTTTTAAAACCCGAACTTGTCTTTCTTTGGGGGGCTTTCCGGGGGATTTTGGGGAACTGGGGGGGGTCCATCCCCAAAAAACCCACCAAAGGGGAAAGTTTTTAAAAACCTGGGGTAAAGCAAAACAAAAGGGGGCGGATGGGGAAAACAAACTTTTGGGTGCAATTTTTTTTTAAGGATCAGTATTCTTTTTGACTGCCAGGGTTTCCCCTTCATTGACTGGTCACATGCTGTGACATCACACAGTGTGTGTTGTAAGGGTATAAAACCCTGCTTAATGGAAGAAAAAGATGAGATATGTGGGCCCCATGATTTGACGGGTTTCCCACGGGTTTTTTGGGGTTTTTTTTGCCCTCCCCCGGGTCGGTTTACCACCCCCGGCCCGGGAGAAGGGGGGGAAATATTTTAGACGTGAAAATAGGGGGTTTTTAATGGGGTGAAATTTTTCCCCCGGGGGGTGCTTTGTTTCCCCGGAAAAGGGGGGGTGGGGGGTTTTTTAAAAACCCCTGGGGGGTAGAGAAAGGCATTCACCTTCCACTCAGTCTACTTGCGCCAAACCTTCCCACTTTTTTTAAATTAAGAACCCAGAAATGGGTGTCTGGAAAACACCCAAGAAGCCATTCAGTCTGGGAAAAAGGGGTCCGGGCAAAAAAGGGGTGTCTCCAAAGAGTGTGAGAGCTGTCTTCAGCCTGGCCCGGGGGAAAGGGTTTTCCCGGAAAAAGGGGAACAGTCTCGTGAGAACCGGGGGAAATAAGCCAAGAGTGTTAGAGCTGTCTTAAAACCCGGGAACAGAGAGGTGCCCGGGGGCCCCAAAAAAGGGAAGCAGTTTTTGTGACTTTTGCTGCGGATGATTGAAGAGGGGGGGACCCCATCTCAGTCGGGTTTTAAGTACCCCCGGGAAAACAGGATTCCCCCCGTGAACCCCCATGTGATGATCCCGAAGAGGGGGGGGTTTTTCCCCGGGGGGGTTTTCAGGAAGGCCCGGACACGGGTGTCTCGTGAACCCCATGCTGATGTTTAAAACGAAGGAGGGAGCCGTCTCAGTCTGGGTCGGGAACCCCCCCGGGGACACAGGAGGGGGTCCCCAAAAACCCCTCCAGCAAAGACACTGAATAGGTTTGGATTTTCTCAATCGGAACGTGGGACCTTCGGGGACAAAGGGGATTTTTTCCTGGGAAAAACCCCATACTGGTAACAATATCAGGGGGTTTTTTTTTTGGGCCGACTGATAGATCGGGGTTTTCCCTTTTAAAAAAGGGGGACATTAAAAAGTTAATTAGGGGCTAGACAAGCCCAGGTTTTTTTTTAATTTTTTTTTTTACCCTGTTGCTTTTGGACTTTAAAAAAAGGGGGTTTGGGGGCCCCTTTTTTACCTAATTGCTGCCCCTAAAAGAACTTTTTTCCACCCATTCGTTTTCCCAGACAGCGATCCAGACAAAAACCCCCCGGGAAAAAGGCAAAATATATATATATATTTATATTTATAGTTCATACATTCTACATGTAAAAAACCGGGCAATAAATTTTGGGGGTTTTTTTAAAAAAATGCAGAACCCGACAGAAATGACACTTGGTTTAAAAAGATTTTAAACCCCAAGTTTTTCAAAAAGTTTGATATCTGATTTGCAAAAAAAATTACATGATTTTAAAGTGTAAAAATTTCACCCCGGGGGGGGGTTTAAATTAAAGGTGTAAATTGGAAAAAAAAAAGCATTTTTTTAAAAAAATTTACCCCCTTTTTAATTAACCCTACAGGTGTAAAATTTTTTGCACAATAGACGATGAAATTTTGTTTCCCCCAAAACAGATTGCAAAGACATGAAAAACAGGGTTTAAAACCCTTGTACACCAAGTTTTTTTTTTCTGTGGGGGCTTCTGTCTTTTCACAGCCCCCGGGGCTTCCCCGGGGAAATTTAACCCGAGGCTATTTTACTATTAGAATGTATAAACTAAAAAAAAAAAATTTTGTAAATATGGGTCAAAATGAATTTTAAAATTAAAAATGTTTTCTAGGTGTATATTATGTTTACAAGGAAATAAAGGTTTTTTTTATTTTCGATTTTTTTGTTCACAAGACTTACAGGGGGTTTTTCCGGGGACGGAATCGGAAAAGCCGATATTTAGTGATATGGCGATACCCTTTTTTTACGATATTTTTAGAATCGAGTGTGTAGGGCCCCCCTATGAAGGCACACATAAAACCTGGGTCGCCCCAGAAAGGTAACAGTTTTAAAAAATTTCACATCCATTCACACTTTTGACACACCCTCGGGGTAAAAATAAGCAGTAAAAAAACAGAGCTAGGGGGAGCTCCAGGAAAAAAAGGAAAGACAGTCACTCAGTTGGTTTTCCCGTCAGCATTCAAAGTGGAGGTTAAGGGGGGGCCCCCTTTTTCCTAGCCTAGTCAGACTGTTCCTTTTAAACCCCCAAACGAGAAAGTTTGATGGAAAAGAGTTACGCAGAAAAAAAGTCCCTTTTTAAGGACGTTTGGAAATTATCGATTTTTTCCTGAACTAGGAGAATACGAGAATCTGTCAGCGAGCCCAAGGGGAAAAAATAAAAAAAGGATTTACTTGTACTACCATGGGGAAATGTGCAGTCCCCATTTTAAAAAGTGGAAAGCGGGGGGAAGGGCACAGGGGGAAAAAAACGGCAGTCCCTTTTTAGTTTAATTACCTGCACCAATTTTTCCCTTTTAGGGGGACCGAGGAGTTTCTAATTTATTCAGGCATAGAACGAAAAACCCGGTCTCGCTGGACTATAACCCCCAGGAGCAAGCCCCTTTTTTTTCCCTACGTAACCGAGTCGGGCAGGGACTTTGGCCTTTTAGAAAAAAAAGGACTTAGTTTCTCAAAAAAAGGCTCCCCCACAAAAGTTTGGGCCCGGGGAAACAGCAAAAAGGGGTTTTTTTGGGTAATTTGATTAACTACGCTTATAAAATTGGAAATCCTACAACGGGGGAAAAATTTAAAAGGGGGCCCCAAAACCTTTCAACTGTTACCTAGAAATGCAAAATCCACCCCACCACTTTCCCCCCGGGCCTTCCAAAAAAACTGGGCAAGTAAAAGGTATGGAAAGACCCTGGAAGGGGGGAGATGATTCATTATCTGCACCCCCCCCTCAAAAAACCTAACTTTGAGGGACCCCTCCACCGGGGGGACCCTCATCTAGCTGCCATCATCCCCCAGAGATCTCAGCCACGCTGGTCTTATGATAAAAAAATACCGGGGGCGTCACGAACTGTTATCTAAAAAACCCCCCGTAAATAATCCCCCCCAACAACGCCTGACCGCCAGGGACAAGGGAAAAGAGCCACCCCTGCCAAGACAAAAAACCCAAGATTTTTTAGGGCTGGGGTCCGAGACCCCATACCCGGGGAAAACCCCCAATTGTGGTCGGGTCGAGACAAAAACCTTGGGGGTCACAACGGGGGCCCGGGAAAATTGCAGCATTGCGACCCTGTGTGGGTGTGGAGTTTTTTGGGAAAAGAAGCCCCGGGTTTTTTTGGGGCCCCCAAAAAACCCCCCTTTTGCCGCCCAAAAAATTCGCGCCGTGAGGCGCTGGAGAAAAAGGTGGGCGACCTAAAAAAACGCGCAGAGCCCCCGGACACCCCCCGGCCGAAACCCGGGGAATTTTCCGCGACGGAAAAAGGGAACGCCTACAAAAAGCGCCGCGACAAGGGCCCGCCCCCTCGCTGGCTTGTGGAGGGAGCAGTTCTGGAAACGGGGGCCCCGTTTAAACCCAAAAGGGGGGGACTAAATTCGCAACAACCCCCGGGGGCCCCACCCGGGGGCCCCCCGGGGGGGGGGGGCCCGGGGCCCTGCCCCCCCCCACCGCGGGGGTGTAGCCCCGGGGTTGGGGGGGGGGCCCACACCCCGGCCCGGGCCCCTCATCCCCCTAACGCCTCCCAATTGCCTGGGGCGAAATGGCCCCCCAGTAAAAGGGCGAGCCAGCACTTAGAAATTTAAAAGGAAAAATATGCGTGTCCTGGAAATGACTCCATGTTGAGGCAAAAAGCGCGTTTAATAGGCAGCTAACTGGCCGCTAAAGAAGGGAGACTTTGGGACCCGGACCAGGGGGGGGGCCCCGACCTCTAAATTACGGGCCCAAAAATTTTTAAGACGCACCGAAACAGATCTGGTTTGCATTTCAACGTTCACAGCAACCAAGTGACACATAAGGGCTACCCTTCCACTACAAGGGGCCTGAGAGCCTAAGCGGTTAAACCCCCAAATTCATTGATGAAAGTAAGATGCGAAAACAATTGTGCAAGGACTGGGTCCCAATGGAACGCAGAACGAAATTTTGGTGGCTTTAGATCCCCCAGATGCCACCTTTATGCCCTAAAGGAATGGCAAAAAAAGGACGCACCCCGGGCAAACCTGAATGGCCCCACACCCCCAGGGTGAAGTCACTCTGGAAACCCCGGAAAAAATCCCTTTTTCCCCCCGCTACGGCAAAACCCCAAAACGCAGGTGAGCCCCAGTGAAGGACTGTCTGCGCCGGAATCGCCGACAAAAAGGCTGCTGGTGAGGCCCTCAGCGCGGAAAGGGAAAAAAGGAAAGATTTATTAGCCACCCCCCGGAGGTTTCCCCCAGGAAACCCGGGGAGGAAAAGGAGGACGTGCCCGACCGGGGGACAACGCCCCCCCCAAGCCCCCCCTTGATCAGCACCCCCTCGTGGGAATACTGTTACCGTGAACCGAAAGGAATGTTCACAGGTCCTTTAAAAGGGGGCAAACCCCGGGTTCGGGGGCCAACACCCAGGGGAGATCGTCAGGCCCCTTAGAGGAAAAACCGCGGTTCGTGGTGGGGGCCCTACCGTCCAAAAATCTGGACGGGTTGCAGTTCCGGTTTTGCAGATACTGGGTCTCAGGTGACCATAATACCTGATGCCTATATAGAATTCTGGTTTGGTAGCTTAACCCCCGAGCCCTGACTTTACCGGTACTTCTAATGGCTCCCGTGGAAGTACCGGGACCCCAAAATGTGGATTGAAAGTGGGGGGGGGAGGAGTTGAAAGACCGGGCTTCTATAGTAAAGACTGTAAATGAAGAAACGGGTTTAAATATAATTTTTTGGGACAAATTACATAACGTCTGGGGAAGTTGTGTTTCTACTCCAACACTCCTGGATTGCCCGACCAAGGAAAGGGGTGATCCAGAGAAGATCCGGGCCCCGATGTGTCGCAGCAACGAACTTACAGACGGGGGAGATTGGAATTACGGGCACCGACTCAATCCCCTTGTGTACCCCCAATGAGTGAAAGAAAAAGGTTTTTGGGAGCCATAGGTCTGAGAGGAAGAACTACCAACAGTAGTAAACCCCATTGTTAAAAACAAGACCCAACTCATGACAGCGAGGGGGGGTAGGGAAGTGAAAAATGGGAAGTACCGGTAAAACCTTCTCAAGGGGAATGACAATTTTAATTTTTCCCCCCATGCAACATTTTTAAAAATTTAAAGCCAAATAAATTCTTTTCCCCCCCTGAGCCTTTAACCCCCGCCAACAGGGGGGATAATGCCCCCGGGAACTCAGGGGGCGGTTTTTGTCAGCAACCCATGTCGGGCAACACCACCCCCCCACCAAAAAAAAAAGGGGGGATTACGGGGGGTACAAGAGTAGCAAAGTTTTAGTAAACCCCCCTCGACTTTGGGCCAAAAGGGGTACAGCATATACCCTAAGGTGGTCACCTCCCATAAAAAAGGGGAAGGGCCATACCCCACCCCTTATCAGAAAGCAAGGAAAAATTACTGAATAAGGAAGCCGGGGTGATAAGGGATAGTTGTCCCCCCGGCGCCCCCCCCTAGTTCGGTTAAAAAGAAAGATGGTATATGAAATGGGGGGTTTGGGAAACAGGCAATAAACGCAAAACACAAAAAATGCTTCCCATACCACGAATTTTGGAGTCCTTAGCTGCTCGAAAAACAACTACTTTTCTACCCTGATCTACATGGATAAGGCAAGGGCTTGGCGAGGAGGCGGAGAAAAAGGGGTTTCACCACCCAAGGGCCTGGAGTTAAAGAAAAGCCGTTTTTGGGCACAGTCCCCGGGAACTTTAAGAGTGATGGAGAATGCCTGGGGGATCTCAATTTTGAAAACCTGCGCTTACCAACGCTTGTTATTCCAAGACATTTAAAAACCCCCTGAACACCGGGGGAAGTATTCGAGTCCCCCTCCCCGGGACGGGATGAAGTTGAAACCCTCAAATCCATCTACAAAAAAGAAGGTACAATACTTGGGGGGACATGCAGTTAAGGGGAAAAGCGCCGGACCCAGAGAAAATCCCCCCATCCAAAATGGCCGGAGCCGAAAAACCCCCAAGGGGAAATGCACATTTGGGGTTTTAAGGGGGTTTCATAGGGGTTTCGTGAAAGATTACCGAAAGGCAGCGCCCTACGACCCCTATAGGACAATCCCAAAAGCAGAAACCCCCCCTTTAAAATTTGGGGAAGAACAGGCTGAAGCATTCCAAAAGTAAAAAGGGTCCTTACGGGGGGTAAATCTTGGCCTATCCTGATTACAGCAACCCTTTCCTGCTGTACCCCGATCCAGCAAGAAGGCCTTTGGGGGCTTCTCAGTCGAAGCAGAATGGCAAGAAAAGTCACGATATCCAGCAAAAAACTCAGGCCAACTGAGGGAAAAACCGGGAAAAAATTTTAGCACTTCAAGCGGATTTCGGCGCTGGTTGGCCCTTACTGAAAGTTTAAAATACCTTGCCCAACAAGTTCACGGCGTAACAGACAAAAACCCCTTAACGCACCGGAAACACCAAGGGAGCCATGGGCAGGTTGGTTCTTTGTCAAATTATCAGTTTCCAAAACCCCCCCGGGCAGGCCGTAAGAATGCAACGCCGACGCTTGTCCCAATGCCGCATGAATCGACACGGAAAAAATCGGAGACCGGAAAAATTGACTACCTGCGTTCCATCGAAAGGGATAACCCATGAGCAGCGTGTCCAAAGAAACAGTATGGTGCAACTTAAAATCCCTTCCCCCCATCACAGCGGAAAGAGACTGGGGACAGCGCCCCAGGGCAGCCGTATAAGGGTTTTTTAAAAAAGGAAGGTTCCCCTTGGGGAAAAAGAGCATTTTTCGCAAACCCTGTGGAATTAGAAAAAACCCGGGTTTCCTATAGTGAGAAGTTGTGGGGGAGTACTCAACCCCGGGCCCCCAAATTGTTTGGCAATAGTGGTCCCCAAGGCAGATTTTCCAAAATGGTTTTTAGAACCACCACATCAAGGGGCACTTGGGGGGAAAAGCGGAGATCTGTTGAGGGTTTCACTGGGTAGGAATGGCAGCCCACGAGAGGTGGTGGGGGAACTGGGACCCGGGGGTCTCAGAAAAAGGGACTAGGTAGTCGAAGCACCCCTGCACCTATCCGACGACTTCCCTTGGAGACGGGCCTTGGACCCGTCAAATTGTCGCCAAGCAGGTCTGGATACTCAACCCCTGACCATGGTGGATCATTTTCGAGATTTTTGGTGGTCACCCCCGTAAGGTCAGACAGCAGTGACGCACAAGGCCTTTTTAAAGCAACTCTCCCACCCCACATGGGAACCGGAGCAGGTACTGACGATCAAGGCCCCTTTTTTTGAACGGATTTTTAAGGAATTTTGTCACTTGTATGGGGTAAAAAATTAGAACGACCATACCCCCCCCCAAACCTTTCGAGAAAAAAAACCCCAATTGTCTTTAAAATTGCTAAAACCAAAACCATGGAAAAAGAAAAGGGGTGGCCAGAATTGTTACCTGCCCTATTGACTTGAACCACATACAGTGAGTTCACCAACTGCACACCAGCTTACCTTATAGGCAAGGCCGGAAGACTGCCAAGGTTTGGAACTTGGTGTGGTGGAACCAAGGCAGAGACACTGTTGAAAATTTTTGGGACACAAATGGAAAAAAGCAATACAGAAAGGGCAACCCGCGTAAAAAGTTTTAAAAAGCACGGGAAAAGCAGGAAAAGTTTACAAAAAGAAGCTCCCCTAGCCTTTCACGCCGGAAAAATTGGTTAAAAAGGAAAAGGAAGCTGCAAAAGTTTGGGAAACCCCTGGGAACAAAACCATATTCGTACAAGACCCCAAAATTTTATAACAAAAGCTGTAACTCACAAAGGGGGGGAAAAAAACTGCCACTGTGTAAAAAAAATCATTTAAAGTTGTGTCCAACCCGTTGAAGCTTCGGAAGATAACCTATGTGAATCAAAAAGAGAGGTTGAAGCGGTTTACACACAAAACTGGGGATTTACCTGCGGTTTTGGGCCCCGACGGGGGGATGGGAAAACATTCCCCGTGTTGCAGTTTTATCACCAAAAGGGGGAAAACCCCCCCCATCATGCCCTTGGCCAAAGACCATTCTAGAGGTACCAAAATTTCCCAGAACCCCCCCTGCAAACCTAAGAGGTAGAACACCAGAACAACCCCCCTGCTATGGGACCCCTGGTGAAGCTGACTCACACCGCCCGCCCCCAGTACCTTGCCAGATCCAAGAAAGATTGAGAAAAAATATTTTTGTGTTACGCAGAACAGATAGACAGAGACCATTATACCTGGCTACTCCACGTAGATCAGAAGTACAACGAAAGGGAAGCTACCTATTCGTTTTCAACATATCCTAACAAACTTTTTATTATGACTCAAAAAGGGGTTTTTTTTTTATGCCAAATTTTATAAATTGTATAAAGAAGTTTATTCACTTGAAGGAATTTTTTTATTGTGATAATTTAAATTTTCTTGAAAATGTTTTATAAGGAAAAGCGGGGCTGGGGACTGGCCAGCCCAAAAACTGTACCCCTAAATATTCACTACGGTGCCTTTTTTTGTCTCACAGAAGCTTTGAAAAACCCCTGAACCAAAACCCGTAGGTGGGCACTGATTTAGGTTGCATCAGAATCCTGCACCCACCCAGGCCCCAGTGAATTTGGTGGGGGTCCTCACAAAATACGTATATTTTTGAAAGTTTTGAAAAATTTTAAAATTTTTTACTGTCCTTTGTACATAATGTAACTTTTTAAAATTTGTACCCCCGGGTGGGAGGTTTCATTTTATTGTTTAAATGCAAAACAGAATGTCTTTCTTTTTATATTTACAGCCCGGGATGCGGTGTTTTTACCAAGGGGGGTGTGTGCCCTGGTATGAAGGGCACACATAAAATCCTGGAGTCGCACAGAAAGGAACAGTTAAAGCTTACATCATCCATTCACACTTTAGACACACCCGGGGTATATAAGCTAGTGTGTACAGCAGCAGTGGGGAGTCTTCCAGGAAGTGAAGTAAAGACAGTCACTCATTGGTTCCTGTCAGCAGTTCAGAAAGTGGAGGCTAGTAAGGGTGAGCCATTCATCCAGCCTAGTCAAGCTGTTCCTTAACCTGAAGACAGAAAGTTTATGGAAAAAGAGTTGCAGCGAAACTTCAGAGCCGTTCCAAGGACTGGAGTTCAGTCGATGTGTTCCTGACTAGGAGAATACTGAGAATCTGTCAGCGAGCTCCAAGGAAGAAGTAAGAAAGGATTGACTTGTAATACCTAGGAAGTGTGCAGTGCCTATGTTAAGAGTGGAAAGCAGGGCGAAGGGCACAGTGGAGAAGACTGAGCAGTGCCTTAGGTAGTGAATTACCTGCACCAATTATCCGGTCACTGGGGACCGAGGAGTTGCTATTGATTCAGGCATAGTAACGAGAAAACCAGAGTCTCGCTGGACTATAAGTCGCAGGAGCAAGCCCTTAGTGTCAAATACGTAACCGGAGTCAGGTGGAACAGGGACTTTGAGCCTGATCAGCAAAAAGTAAGGACTTAGTTTCATCATTAGAAGGCTCCACCACAACGTTGGCCGGGCAGTACAGCTATAGGGTTAGCTGGAGTATTCGGGAGTTAACTACGCTTTATGCAAGTTGGACTCTTCTACAATCTTGGAAGTTAAGGAGCCTCTAACCTGCTAAGCTTTACCTAGATGTGCATTCTCCACCCCGACCAGCTTCCCGGACCTGCCTAAACATCTGACAAGTAAAAGGTATGGAAAGACGCTGGATGGTGTGAGATGATTCATTTTATCTGCACCCTACATCATTATAACCATAGACTTTGAGGGACCAGTCCCACCTGTGGGGGACCCCGTCATCTAGCTGCCATAACATCCCCTCAGAGATCACAGCAGCGCTGGTCTTAGTGACTAAAAACTACAGGTGGCGTCACGAACTGTTATCTACCAAACCCCTGTAAATAATCCCCCCCATCATACGCCTGACCGCCAGGGACACGGAACGAGCCACCGCTGCCAGTGACACAAATCCCATAGACTTTCATGGGCTCGCTTCGAAGTACCCCATATCCCTGAAACCCACAATTGTGGTGCGTGGTCGAGACATCGAGCAGTATCGCTCAACACTAGTTAATAGTGTTTTGGGACATGACAGATTCCCTTTAAGCAGGAGACAAGAAAAAGGGGGCGATTAAAAATCTGCAATTAGGACAGCTTCCTTGATTCATGCTGCTTATAGTTCTGACTCCATGAATCATTCACTTGTTCACTTTAAGGGTTGCCTATATTTCCAATATATAGAGACATAATAGAGAGCTATTAATTACTCACAACACCCTCTAGTAACCAGAGAAAAAGTCAGTACAGTGATCAGCTCCATTCTTGATGTACTTCCGCATGACAGTGTACAACATCATAAAACAGTACCATATCATACTACCATTCCTTATAAAGGCAACAGCAGAGATTAGTGGATCCATATTTAGGGGCTAGAGGAGCTGGATTTAAGGCATTTACTTGCAACGCGAAGCATCTGTAGGCAAGGATCACACTATAGTATTTTCCTCATCCGGAGAATCAGGCCAATTATGCAGAGTTTGATTGGAGTATGTACACAGTGTGATCCAATTCTCTCGAATAAGGAGAAGATGGAGAAAAAAATGTCTTCATATTCTCCTGTCTGTCAATCTGTGCAAAATCAGATGTCATCTGACTGCAGTCCAATGTTTTCCACATATTCATTAACTTGCACGGCTGAGTGCAATCCGAATATTAGATCAAACTCCTGCATGCTGCGACTTTTTCTTCGGGCAGTCTCTGCCCAAGGAAAAAAACGGACATGTTTCACGGCCCCATGGAATAACATAGGAATGAGTCCTATCAATCAAAACGATGGATGGCACTTGTCCAAATTATTATGGGTTTTCTGTATGAGCTTTTTTACCTTATAAACCATGAGTCTAATAAGTTTCAGGTTAAGGGGTAACATTACTCTTTGTGGAGAGTGACATACCGGCCCTGGCATGCCAATGTAAGGAGGTTAATTCACCGTGCAATCTTCCTCTGGGAAATTAAATATGCAAATGGCCTCTTCAGAGAGGAAGAGGAATAGGACTCTGTAGCACCACCTGTTTGGAAGTAGTGATCCTACAAGGCTAAAATTCTCAGAATGAGTATTTTCTGCTGCACAAAAATGCAGTGTACTATAGTTCCAGCAAAGCTGAAGAGGTTTATTTAAACCCCCCATCCCACTTGCTGCTTTTCTAAAGCTGTGGAAATTGACCTACGGCACGATTTTTAAATCTATAACATGTCAGTTTTCTTTCGAAGTAAAAATGTATTTTATTTGAAGATTTTCTCTATAAACTTTTAATAACATGCAGAAATCAGCAGATAAAAAAACATATGCATTTCTAGTGCATTTCTGCTGTGGAAGAGACATTTCAAGAAAAGACAAAAAACCGCATGTGAAAAAAAACACATATAAATAATACACTCACAAAAAAGACTAAAATAACCAATTGGTGCAGAAATTTCTGCAGAAAACCAGCAACATCAAACTCACCAAATATTCATCATGGTAGCTTAGCCTTAAAGGGCATCTTACACCACTTATTGCTAACCCCATTTAAGAGCAGCATGATGTAGGGGCAGAGACCATAGGCGTAGTTAGGGGTTCAGCTCAGGGGAAAGGGGTGAAACATCTGGGTGGGCCCCTAACCAGTAATCCAGTATATTGCACTCCCATAGTCCTCCATACAGTATACTGCACTCCACATAGTTCTCCATACAGTATATTGCACTCCCAATGTCCTTCATACAGTTTACTGCACATCCCATAGTCTTCAATACAGTTAATGCTCTCCTCATAGTAGTCCATACAACATACTGCACTCCCATAGTCTTCCATACAGTATATAGTATACTCATAGTCCTCCATACAGTAAAACTGCACTCCACAAACCCCTTCATACAGTTACTGCATTCCCCATAGTCCTCCATACAGAGTAATGCTCTCCTCGTAGTCTTCCATACAGTATACTGCAACCTATAGTCCTCCATATAGTATAATGCATCCCATAGTCCCTTCATACAGAATATTGAACTCCTCATAGTCCTACATACAGTAAAATGCTCCATACTGCATATTACACAGTGAATTACACAGTGAGGTTTTTTTCCATGTATTTTCCTGTTGCACTCACCATAGTCCTCTATAAAGGTAATGCACTCTCCACAGCCCCTCCACGCAGTAGACTGCACTCCCCACAGTTTTTCTTATAGTATAATGCACTCCCCATAGCCTTCCATACAATATACTGCAGATCACAAGTCTTCCATATAGTATAATGTGCCCCATAGTCCGCCATAAAGAATACTGCACTCCCCATAGTCCTCCATATAGTATACTGCTCTCCTAATAATCCTCCATACATATACTGCAACCCATAGTCCTCCATATAGTATATTGCACTCCTCATAGTCCTCCATATAGTAAAAATGCATCCCATAGTCCTCCATACAGTATATTGAACTCCTCATAGTCCTACATACAGTAAAATGCTCTCCTCATAGTCCTCCATATAATATAGTATACTGTTATCCCCATAGTCCTCATACAGTATAATGCATCCCATAGTCCTCCATATAGTATACTGCACTTCCCATAGTCCTCTATATAGTATATTGCACTCCCCATAGTTCTCCATACAGATACTGAACTCCCCATAGTCCTCCATATATATACCACATTCTCCATATAAAGGAAAAAAGAGATCCCATAGTCCTCCATATAGTAAATGTGCCCCATAGTCCCCCCATACAGTATACTGCACTCACCATAGTCCTCCATACAGTATACTGTCTCCCCATAGTCCTCCACACAGTTTAATGCTCTCCACATAGTCTTCTATATAGTATAATGCACCCCTCATAGTCCTCTATATATAAATGCCCTCCCCATAGAAACTACAGTATAATGCACTCCCCAAATACATACAGTATACTGCATACTCAAGTTCTCCATATAGGATAATGCGCTCCCCGTAGTACAAACAGTATAATGCACTCTCTGACTTCCTGCACTATGATGCACCCTCTGTTCCCCCAGTAGCTATGCTACTGGTAGAGACCCTGATTCCAATGCTGCAATTCTGACAAAAACCCCTGTTTTATCTGCTGCAGATCGACCATTTCTCTGAATGCTGAACTATATATAACTCCACCCTAACCAGTGATTGTCAGCTTTCTGTGTACACTGTATATAGGGCTGAAAGCTGCCAATTAATAGAGGGTGTCACAACATGAATACAGGATTAGTGGTGTATTTTTTTTTTACCTGGATAGTGAAAGGAGTTTAACTTCTTTTTGTTGATGGCTCGTTCATCAATTGTGTCTGGAACTGAGAGGTTGATCATTTTGCTTAGAAAAAAGAATATTGCATTAAAATGTTTTGTCTCAAGCATGAGAAATAACCCCAGAAATACATAACTGACACATACACATTCTCCTTAAATAGTACATTAATACCGTATAATACTCTGTATAAGCCGAGATTTTTTAGCACCTTTTTTCGTGCTGAAAATGCCCCCTCGGCTTATACACGAGTCAGTGGGCAGAAACCGCGGGGAGGGGGTGCCGCGGCAGGAGACGGTGGCTGGGACATCATACTCACCCCTCCCCGTGCCATCGCTGAACGTCCCTGCAATCCTGCGTTCTCCCCGGCTTCCTGCAGCTCTCCGTGCTGAGCGGTGATGTATACCGCTCATTAAGGTCATGTAATATGGACGGGGACACCACTCCCATAGGCGTGGCGTCCATATTCATGGCTTAATGAGCGGTATTACGTCACCACTCAAACACAGGAGAGCTGCAGGAAGCCGGGGAGAACGCAGGATTGCAGGGACGTTCAGCGATGGCACGGGGAGGGTGAGTATGATGGAGGAGGATGGGGGGGAGCATGGAGGAGAGGACAAGGAGCACAGAGCAGGACTGGGGGGGAGAACGGTGGATGGGGGAAGCATGGAGGAGAACCAATGAGCACGGAGCAGGACGGGGGGGGAGAACGGAGGACGGGGAAGCATGAAGGAGGACAATGAAACAAGAAGCAGGATGGGGGGGAGAACGGAGGACGGGGGAAGCATGGAGGAGGACAAAGAGCACGGAGCAGGACGGGGGAGAAACGGAGGACGGGGGGAAGCATGGAGGAGGACGGGGGGAGGATGGAGGGCACAGAGGAGCACGGAGCAGGACGGGGGGGAGTACAGAGGAGAATGGGGGAGCAAGGAGCATGGGTGGGGGCAGCACAGAGCAGAACGGCAGTTTATACACCGGCTTATACACGAGTCAATAAGTTTTCCCAGTTTTTTTGTGGCAAAATTAGGGGGTCGGCTTATACACGGGTCGGCTTATACACGAGTATATACGGTACTATAATACACCATGTTCCAAATTATTAATGCAAATTGTATTTCTTGATATTCCTAAGTGGTCGGTGCAAATGACAGGTCAGTCTAATAAAAGTCATAACCGTTAGAGTATACATCGAATTTTATTGAAGAAACCTCCCAATGATAACAGTATAATCTCCAAAAATGAATAAAAACTCAAAATGCACTGTTCCAAATTATTAGGCACAGTAAATTTCTAAACATTTGATATGTTTTAAAGAACTGAAAATGCTCATTTGTGAAATTTGCAACATTAGGAGGTCACATTCACTGAACAAAAAAGCTATTTAACTCCAAAGCATCCTAACAGGCCAATTACTTGTTAAATAGGAAACCTTCTTTGATATCACCTTCACTATTTTGCTCCATTGAACTTGTGATTTTTGGGAGTTTTGCTTGAAAATTCTTTGCTTGAAGTCGGAATAGCCTCCCAAGCTCTGTTTTGATGTGAACTGCCTCCCACCCTCATAATCTTTTGCTTGTTTGTACTCCAAAGGTCTCTATAGGGTTGAGGTGGGGGGAGATTGTGGCCATCTGAGTTATCCCTTTTATCCCCCGCACCCAATCCCAGAGGTATTCTTTGCAGCTAGTTTGGTGCATTTCATGATGAAGATGATTTTGCTCCTAAAGCACTTTCTGCTTTTTTACCAGGAAGAAAGGTTGCAGTCAGAAAAATCTTAAACTTTGCAGAGGCCCATTTCACACCTTCAGGAACCAGCTGTTTCCCCAGATTCCGGCCCAAAAAGACCCTCCACCCCTTGCTGACGTGCAGCCCTTGTTGGGAAAAGGTGGCCACCACCAACCATCCACTACTCCATCCTTTCTGGACCATCCAGGGTGCTCACATCTCAACAAAACAAAAATGTTTTTGAAAATTATTCTTCCGAATGTCGGGGCCCCCATTGCCCCATTTCTTTTTGGGTGAGCCTGTTTAGGGGTGGCCGAATAGTAGGGTTTTATGCACCCAGCAAGCCTTTGAAGGAACCCCCACCTTGAGGTTCAAAGGGACACCAGCAAGCCCCAAAACCCGTTTGCTGGTTTGTAAGGCTTTTTAGAGCTGCCTCTTAATCCGATGAAATTTCCGGCAAAACCTCCCATTCTGCCTTTACCCAGCCGAAAGTCTGGCTCGAATCCCACAAATTCTTAACAGTATGATGATCATGCTTACTTTTCGGGAAATTAATTATTTTTCCCTTGACCAAGGCCTTGCACTATTTGCTGCTTTTCAGCAGCGAGAGATCCTTTTTCTTTCCCATATTACTTGGAAAACTCGGCCTGCTTAATAGTGTGGAACATCCATTTTCCTTTTATTGGGCTCACATGGCAAACAATTATCGCAGGTATCTGAGATTGATTTCGTGATCCAAAGATCCCTGAACCAATCCACAATGGGTTTCATTAAAAAAAAAAAAAAAACGCTATGACACTTAAAACCAATTTGCATAATATTTGGAACATGGTGTAATAAAATAAAAAGGCTAATAATTTGTAATATAATTATTAGTATTCATATACACTGTGCAAATGCCGCTGTTCTGAATTGGCGTTGTTTCTCTCTTGTCTTTAGTTCTTGAACCTCTTTGTTCAGGACATGGCCCTCTATTTCCCTGTATGTAAATCCTCTTTGTACCTGTGGGCTGGAACATAGCTCCTCATGGTGTCAAGAGGACCACACCCAATTGCAAAACCGACCACTTTATATGAAAAGGGGGGGCCATCTAGGAACACAGAGGCAAATGAACAAACACTAAAAAGGCGGGTCAGGGGAATAGGACATTTAGACCAGATAGACAATACACATTTATGGCAAGTGGAGGTTTTCATAAAGGTTTGTCTCACAGAAAAAAAAAAAACCCTTTTAAATTGAGGTGCCTGATTATCCCGGTGATCCCTGGCCCCCCCCGCAAACAGGTAATTTTGCCAAGGTAAACATAGCAGTCCAGGCTTTCAGTACACATTGCAAGAGAACCTAGCTTACATGGGCCCCCTCATAGGGCAATTTCAGAAATTCTATTTAAAAAAAACAGAGAAAAATATAAAAAAAATCAATGAATTGTCCGTCTTTTTTCCAAAAATGAACAAGCCATCAAAAAATACTTTGATGACCACAGGGTGAATGTTAGGGCCAAGACCGTTCTCTTTACAACTTGTTTCATTTAAAAGCCTAATGTATAAGGAGTAAAGGAAGAAACCACCCGAGGAAATCCCATCCCCACTGCTTTGAACAGGTCACCGGGTCTGGGTTCATGGGAATACATGTTTGCAGTCCCCGGACTTTTTTTTAATGCCTTATTAATCCATTACAAAGCATATTTTTTCCTCTTCTGTAATGGGGAAAAGACTAAAGTATTTAATAATGTACTTAAAGAATATTACAATTTTTGTGAAAAAGTGTTTTGTTCCATATCCCTCTTCAGCGCTTTGCTTAGCGAGTCAAGAATTGGCTTTCTCTATCCGCTACACCCGACCGGGCAATTCTTCAGGATGCAGATCCGGTGGATATAATGATGGAACACGAGTCATCAGCTCCGCTTTCACCACGAGCCTGTGTGTCTGAGATCACAACAGGGCCATGACGCACCCCATTGGCCCGCTGTGGGATCCTCGGAGACATGCCGATGAAGCAGTGCAGGAGCGGCTTAGGTGATAGTTTTTTTTATTTTTTTTAACTGCAGTATTGGGGAATCGTGGGGGCTTCATCCTGCATAGAGGCTGTTGGTGCATCACACTGTTTGGGGGGCTCATACCGGTGGAGGGCTTGTGGGAAACTAACTTGTGAGGGCCTTTTAGAAATCAACTGTTTGAGGGGGCTATGGGGACAATATACTCTTGTGGAGCTGTGTGGGACTCAGCTCGTGTGGGGCTTTGTTGGCAACATCAAGGGCGTATGGTGGCTCAGTGGTTAGCACTGGGACTTGAACTCTGGTGTCCTAGGTTGAAATCAACAAAGGACAATATCTGCAAGGAGTTTGTATGTTCACCTCATGGGCTTCCTCCAGGTTCTCCACAATCCCAAGTTTCCCCAATTTTCCAAGTAATATAATAGGAATCTAGATTTTGTCTCCCAATCTAAAACGCTGGTGATAATTTCTATAAAGTGCTGTCGAAATTAATTTCTCTATTAATGAAAAAAAATAAATCAAATTGTGGTGGGGGCTTTGTAGGGACGCATATGTTTGAGGGGCTCTGTGGGGATATCATACGCTGCTGGGGGCATCTTTATTGTGTTGGGAGCTGCTAATCCAAGTACAAGGGATGGATAGCAGGAGGAGTAAACTTATAAAAAGCTGTAAATGATATGATTATATTAGCTGCTACTGATAAGAATAAGCCCTATTGTACGTATTACAGTAGATGCTAGCCAACATATTAAAAGGGGGTGTCCACACTAGGACAAACCCTTCCCAATCTGTTTTTTTTCCTCCATCAAAAAAAAACACTTATTCTCACCTCCCGCGCCGGCTCCGTTTCCAGTGGGTCGACACTGGCTCTCCCAAGACTCATGTGAGGTACACGTCACATGATCCCGCGCCCAATCAGTGCCAGCTTCTCTCTCCTCGCCTATGGACGATTAATTAATGACAGGAAGTGGCAGCCGCAGTTCTGACTTTCTGTTAATTACAAACGGTTAAGTAATTAACAGGAGGTCAGAACTGCGGTTGCCGTTCACTTCCTGTCAATTAATTAATCGTCCAAAGGCGGGGAATGAGAAGCTGGCACTGATGGGCACAGGGATCATGTGACGTATACCTCACGTGAGCCTTGAGAGAAGTGTCTACACCGCTGGGAGATGATGGCGGGTGAAAACACACAGTTTGAAAAGGAGTTGTACTGTGGTGGACAATCCCTTTAATTTGCTCAATATTTAGTGATAAAAATGAATCTAAAATATAATAATGAGCAGAATTACGTTTGACCAGTTGGATCAGCCCTCCACAATTGTCACAATCTCTCATGCTGCTCCTTAGAAAAATGAATTGCCTTTCCCTGCTCTACACCATAATAATCAACTAAGGAACTCAATATTCTAATGGATTTTACCTCTACTGTGCTGAAGATTATAATGAGTGGAAAATAGAAAATAATCCAGAAATGTACCTACCTGAATAGGAATGCTGAGTGCCCGCACTGGACTGCTCAGATGTGCCACCAATTGCACAAATACCTTCTTCCTTGTTTATAGCCTTTCTGAAGGTTTTGGCCACATCTGAGCTTTTGAGGTCATGAATAACCTACAAAAAGAGAAAAATACTTTGTAAATCTATTGTTGAATAAATCTAGCATATACTGTACTTTTTCTTCTTTTTTTAAGAGATAGTAAAATGAAAATTAAAAAAAAAAATAGTCAAAAATGTAAAAAAAAAAAAAGAAAATTAACGAAAACCTTATTTTAATTGGCTTCCCTAACTTTTAAAGTTATTGTCATAGGCTTAGGTGGGGTGAAAAGAAATCCTGCACCCACCCTCCAAGTGGAAGAAGCCATCATAGGCAAATGAGAACCTGGCAGCGACTTAGTGGTCACATTACGCAACCCCTCTGCATGTTGGTGCCCAGAGACCAATCAGATGACACAGGTAGTAAGTGCAAAGAGCAGAACTGGTTCAGAAGAAAGTGTAGAATTGCTTTTTTTCCTTACCCCACCCTTGGCCCATTCACAATATCTTTTAAAGCAGGGTAAAATCCATTTAAACAATGGGTCATTTTCTGAAGACATATTCCCTTTAAAGATCCGGATAACCCCTTTAGTGAAGCTTTTTGGGGTGTTGTGTTAATAATCTATTCTATTTAAACAAAATGCAAAAAGCATTTAAGGTCCATGTTAAAAAAAAATTATGATGACGAGGATTATGATGATGAAGTATAACAATAATGACTTTTGGCAACTGGTCCTTTTTAATCAACACAATACAACAATTTGGAACCAATTAAAATATACGAATTTACATCCAACCCAGTAATAGAAATAGTAATTAATATTAACAATAGTTAATCACATAATTATTGGCACCTATACGATGAAAGATGGCGTGATGCCACTGATACAGACCAGAAAATATTAGGTAAGATTGGTACATAATAGCAATTTGGGGCAGCCACTTGTTTCCCTAATAGAATATGGCTGTACATATAAAAAAACCCCAATCCCAATTTAAAATTTTAAAATTTTTATTTCCCAATATTCAAGGTAAAATTATGAATAAATTCTCAAAATGATCTTCCCCTCCTGTTTTTATCTCCTGTTTCCATAAGGCTTTGGATTATCCCGAGTTTATACCCAGGGGGGGCAATTAGCAGCATTTGAACAGCCATTTTATTCATTAGGGCTTATGTAACCATTTCCTATATCTAAAAAAGAGGAAAAAAAAAACATGTTAGCAGGGACTACATAACAGTGGGAACACAGTATGTAGGGAAAAGTATTGAATATAACTCCGGATATTTATAAAATTTATATAAAAAAGGAAAACTGAGTACAATTTCAGGC
>JARQOD010000002.1:143284822-143308608 GCA_033576555.1 Oophaga sylvatica
CACAAATACCTTCTTTCTTGTTTATAGCCTTTCTGAAGGTTTTGGCCACATCTGAGCTTTTGAGGTCATGAATAACCTACAAAAAGAGAAAATACTTTGTAAATCTATTGTTGAATAAATCTAGCATATACTGTACTTCTTTCTTCTTTTTATAGAGATAGTAAAATGGAAAATTAAAAATAAAAATAGTCAAAAATGTAAAAAAAAAAAGAAAATTAACATGAAAACCTTATTTTAATTGGCTTCCCTAACTTTTAAAGTTATTGTCAATAGGCTTAGGTGGGGTGAAAAGAAATCCTGCACCCACCCTCCAAGTGGAAGAAGCCATCATAGGCAGAATGAGAAACCTGCAGCGACTTAGTGGTCACATTACCAACCCCTCTGCATGTTGGTGCCCAGAGACCATCAGATGACACAGTAGTAAGTGCAGAAGAGCAGAACTGGTTCAGAAGAAAGTGTAGAATTGCTTTTTTTCCTTACCCCACCCTTGGCCCATTCACAATATCTTTTAAAGCAGGGTAAAATCCATTTAAACAATGGGTCATTTTCTGAAGACATATTCCCTTTAAAGATCCGGATAACCCCTTTAGTGAAGCTTTTTGGGGTGTTGTGTTAATAATCTATTCTATTT
This sequence comes from Oophaga sylvatica, assembly GCA_033576555.1. Lineage (NCBI taxonomy): Eukaryota > Metazoa > Chordata > Amphibia > Anura > Dendrobatidae > Oophaga > Oophaga sylvatica. The sequence continues at coordinate 143,285,454 of JARQOD010000002.1, forward strand.
AAACAAAATGCAAAGAAAGCATTTAAGGTCCATGTTAAAAAAAATTATGATGACGAGGATTATGATGATGAAGTATAACAATAATGACTTTTGGCAACTGGTCCTTTTATCACAACACAAATACAACAATTTGGAACCAATTAAAATTATACGAATTTACATCCAACCAGTAATGAGAAATAGTAATTAATATTAACAATAGTTAATCACATATTACTTGGCACCTATACGATGAAAGATGGCGTGATGCCATCTGATACAGACACAGAAGAAATATTAGGTAATGATTGGTACATAATAGCTAATTCTGAGCAGCCACTTGTCCACTACATAGAATATAGGCTGTACATATAAAAACCTCAATCAAATATATTATAAGAATTTATATTTTCTCCAATGATTCAAGGTAAACTTACTGAGATAAATTCATCAAAACTGATCTTCCCATCTCTGTTCTTATCTCCTGTTTCCATAAGGCTTTGGATTATCTCTCGCAGTTTATACCCAGGGAGGGGCAGATTAGCAGCTTTGAACAGCTCATTTAATTCATTAGGGCTTATGTAACCATTTCCATCAGTATCTAAAATGAGAAAATAAACATGTTAGCAGGGACTACATAACAGTGGGACATACACAGTATGTAGGAGAACGTATTGATATATAACTCCGGATTTATATATTAATATTATATAAATTAACGGAATACTGAGTACAATTTCAGGCTCTAGTGGAACATAGAAGGACATACCTGAACAGGAGTGGGTGCAGAAAAGAGCGACCAAGGTTATTAAGGGAATTCAGGGTTAATCAGTTTGGAATAATGATGGTTTAGAGGCGATCTTATTACAATGCGCAATTATATGAAGGGACAGTACAGAGATCTTTCTAATGATCTTGTTAAACATAGGCCAGCGACGGTGACAAGTGGTAATCCTCTACTTATAGAGAAAAAAAGGTTTAACCATCATCACAGACTGTGATTCTTTACTGTAAGAGCAGTGAGACTATGGAACTCTCTGACACATGATGTGTAATGATTTATTCATTAAAAAAGTACGAGAGCCTGGATGTCTTTCTTGAAAAATATAATATTACAGGTTATGGGGACTAGATTCTGTGATGGAACATTCATCCAGGGAACTAATCTGGCATATAGTCAGGAAGTATTTTTTTCCCTAATATGTGCCAATGCCACATGGGGATTTTGCCTTCCTTTGGAACAACATGTTAGGTTATACACACGTAGTCAAAATTGTTGGTACCCATCATTTAATGATAGAAAAACCCACAATGGTGACAGAAATAACTTGAATCTGACAAAAGTAATAATAAATAAAAAATGTATTAAAATAAATAAATGAAAGTCAGACGCTGCTTTTCAACCATTCTTCCACAGAATTAAAAAAAAAAATAAAACTCATGAAATAGGCCTGGACAGAAATGATGGTACCCTTAACTTAATATTTTGTTGCACAACCTTTTGAGGCAATCACTGCAATCAAACAATTCCTGTTAGGCCGGGATCACACATGCGAGAAACACGGCTGAGTCTCGCATGTGAAATCCCAGCTCTGGCGCCGGCACTCGTAGTTATATGCAGCCGCTCGCTCCACTCCTGAGTGCCGGCGCCAGAGCTGGGATTTCACATGCGAGACTCAGCCGTGTTTCTCGCATGTGTGATCCCGGCCTTAGGCTACTTTCACACATCAGGCTTTTTGTGGGCAGGCATAATCCGTCCTATGCCTGACAGGACGGATCCGGCGCTGATTTTAAAAAACTGATGCAACTGATCAGTTTTTTTGCCGAGATCCGTCCTGACCTTTTCAACCCGGAAAGAGAAAATTTTCCATGTTGAAAATGCAACCTTCAATGTCCGGACCGAGGAGAGAGAGAGAGAGACCTTGGATTCCGGATCAGTTTTCTGACGGATTTGTCAAAATACTGGTCCGGCTCCATAGGTTTGGCGGCTCCAGAAAAAAAAAAAACGTTGCAGCAAGCGTCTTGTCCGGCCGCCGGAATGTACATTTCCGACGGATCCGGACAAAAACGGATGCAACGCAGTGACATCAGGCGCGATCAGGCACTAATGTAAGTCAATGGTAAAAAAACGCATCCGGTACCGGATGCGTTTTTTTAAAAACACCCGATCGCGCCTGATACAAAAAGCCTGAAGTGTGAAAGTAGCCTAACTGTCAATAAGACTTCTGCACCTCTCGACAGGTATTTTGGCCCACTCCTCAAGCGCAAACTGCTCCAGTTGTCTTGTGTTTGAAGGTTGCATTTTCCAGACGGCATGTTTCAGCTCTTTCCAAAGATGCTCAATAGGATTTAGGTCAGGGCTCATAGAAGGCCACTTCAGAATAGTCCAATGTTTTCCTCTGTGTGTTTTGGGTCATTATCCTGTTGTAAGACCCATGACCTGCGACTGAGACCAAACTTTCCGACACTGGGCATCACGTTTCTCTTTAGAATCCCTTGATAGTCTTAAGATTTCAAAGTTATTTCTGTGACCATTGTGGGTTTTTCTGTCATTAAACGAGGGTACCAACAATTTTGACCACGTGTGTAGGTTGAAAATGAAGTCTATTTTCAACTTTTAAAACTATGAAACTATAGCATATAAATATATAAAATAAATACAGTGGGGAAATAAGTATTTGATCCCTTGCTACTTTTGTAAGTTTGCCCACTGACAAAGACATGAACAGTCTATAATTTTAAGGGTAGATTAATTTTAACACTGAGACATAGTATATAAAAATAAAATCCAGAAAATCACATTGTATAAATTATATACATTTATTTGCATTTTGCAGTGAGAAATAAGAATTTGATCCCCTACCAACCATTAGGAGTTCTGGCTACTACAGACCAGTTAGACGCTCCTAATCAACTTGTTACATGCATTAAAGACAGCTGTCTTACATAGTCACCTTTATAAAAGACTCCTGTCCACAGACTCAATCAGTCAGACTCTAACCTCTACAACATGGGCAAGACCAAAGAGCTTTATAAGAATGTCAGGGACAAGATCATAGACCTGCACAAAGCTAGAATGGCCTACAAAACCATAAGTAAGACGCTGGGTGAGAAGGAGACAATTGTTGGCGCAATAATGGAAGAAAAACAAAATGACTGTCAAACGACATCAATCTGGGGCACCGCGCAAAATCTCACCTCATGGGGTATCTTTGATCATGAAGAAGGTGAGAGATCAGCCTAAAATTACATGGGGGAACTTGTTAATGATCTCAAGGCACCACAGTCACCAAGAAAACCTTTGGTAACACATTACGCCGTAAAGGTTTAAAATTCTGCAGTGCCTACAAGGTCCCCCTGCTCAAGAAAGCACATGGGCAGGCTCATCTGAAGTTTGCCAATGAACACCTGGATGATTCTGTGAGCGATTGGGAGAAGGTGCTGTGGTCAGATGAGACAAAAAATGAGACAAACAAATCAAATCGCCATGTTTGGAGGAAGAGAAATGCTGCCTATGACCCAAAGAACACCGTCCCCACTTTCAAGCATGGTGGTGGAAACATTATGTTTTGGGGGAGTGTTGTGAATGTGTTAGAAATGAATTCTGAGCAGAAGCTCCCTCTGGTGGTTACAAACAGTACTGAACCATTCAATGAAGATTGTGAAGATTGGCAATCAGGAGTTACAGACTGGTCTTATATAAGGGAGGTTCCCTCCCATCAGGGTTGCGGTGATCTATTGTTCTTGTCTCAACTTTGGTTCCTGGTTCACTTGGAAGCTTGCTGAGTCTTGCCTGCATCTTCTGCTAACAGATAAGATATTTTCTGCTTTTATTTTTGTGCTTACTTTTTGCATTTTTTCCTGCACTTCTGTGGAGGTCAGGCAGGTCCCCTCCGGGGCTTGTGCTCCTCTCAGTTTATCTTAGCCACTGTTATTTGTTCATTTGCCTTTTCCAGTTTTTTCAGTGGCTGCGGCTTAGTTTTGTTACACCAGAGAACTAATTTAGGTGGTAGAGGTCGTGTGATCTCAGGTGTTTTTGCAATTAGTAGAGTTGGTATTTTTTTAGGGTTTTTTGGATTGCAGTAAGTGTCCTTCCTGTCCTTTTCTTTCTAGGAAGATTGGGCCCCAACGTTTGCTCATACTATTTTCTGTCTGTGTCTGTATTTCCTCTTGTTAACCGCCATTACATGTTTGGGGGCTTCCTATGTTCTTTGGGGATCTGCTCCGGGCAGATAGCTTTCCTCTTTCTATCTTTAGGTGTAGTTAGCCTCTCAGGCTGTGACGAGGCGTCTAGGACCAACGTAGGAACGCTCCACGGCTGCCTTTAGTTGTGGTGGTTAGTCAGGGTACTGCAATCCAGTAGATTCCAACCTCTCTGGTGTATTGCCGTTTTTGCCTGCTCTCCTCAGCTACCAAATCATAACAGTATCACCGGCCAAACTGAAAATTATATGGTACTCAACAGAAGGGAAAAATAGTAAAAGGAAAAAGAAAAAAGGAAGTTGTCAGAAATTTTTTTTTTCTCTGTTTGTTGCATTTTTTCCCTCTTTTTCTCTGGGTGCTGAGGAGGATTTTTTTTTCTCTCAATGGAGTTTGCACAGTTGTCTGGCCGTGTGGATCAGTTTGCCACTGAAGTTCGGAGTATTGCTACCTATCTTGCAGGGTTACCGGTTGTGGAACCTAGGATCCCCATGCCAGATTTATTTTTGGGGATCGAGCTAAATTTCTGAATTTCAAAAATAACTGTAAGTTGTTTTTTGCCTTAAACCTAAGTCCTCAGGAACGCAGCACAGCAGGTTCAAATTGTCATCTCTCTCCTGTGCGGCGATCCTCAGGATTGGGCTTTTTCCCTGACACCTGGGGACCCTGTTTTGAGTAATGTTGATGCATTTTTTCTGGCTCTGGGGTTATTGTACAATGAACCTAATGTCACTGATCAAGCTGAAAAAACCTTGTTGGCATTAAATCAGGGGCTTGAGGACGCTGAGTTGTACTGTCAGAAATTCCGAAAGTGGGCAGTCCTGACCAAATGGAATGATGATTCTTTGGCAGCCCTTTTTCGGAAAGGTCTGTCAGAGAATGTAAAAGATGTTATGGTGGGTTTCCCTGCTCCCTCTGGTCTCAATGATTCTATGTCATTAGCGATTCAAATTGACAGACGTTTGCGTGAGCGTAGAGGTATGCGTGGAATAGTGTTGCCTTGTGAATCAGCTTCCGAACCCATGCAATGTGATATAGTGGCTTCTGGGGCACAGCGTCATGAGTTTCGAAAACGCAATGGGTTATGTTTCTACTGTGGTGACGCCTCTCATGCTATTTCAGTCTGCTCTAAGCGGGGAAGACATTTTGCACGCTCAGTTGTCTTGGGTAGTGTTCAGACTAAATTTCTGTTGACTGTTACCCTGATTTGCTCCTTGTCCACATTTTCTGCTCAGGCTTTTGTTGATTCGGGAGCAGCTATTAACCTGATGGATTTTGATTTTGCTAAACGTTGTGGGTTTCCCTTGATACCCCTACGGAAGTCTATTCCCCTACTGGGGATTGATTCTACCCCTTTGGCTGAGAATAAACCCCAGTTCTCTACTCAGGTGATAATGAGGGTTGAACCTGATCATCAGGAGAGTTGCAAATTTTTGGTGCTGTATAATCTGCATTACATTATTGTACTAGGTTTCCCTTGGTTACAGTCTCATAATTCTGTTTTGGATTGGAAATCTGTGTCTGTAACCAGTTGGGGTTGCCAATGTGTTAATGCCAACACTCCTGTTTTTTCTGCCTCTCCCCAGGCTCAGGATGTTTCTGACTTTTTGACTGATTTTTCTGATGTGTTAAGCGAAAGTAAATCTGCATCCTTGCCCCCCCATAGGAGCTATGACTGCGCTATTGAATTAGTGCCTGGTAGTAAATTCCCTAAAGGTCGCATTTTTAACTTGTCTGTACCTGAACATGACGCTATGCGGTCTTATATCAAGGAGTCATTGGAGAAGGGTCATATCAGACCATCCTCTTCACCCTTGGGTGCCGGTTTTTTCTTTGTGGCCAAAAAGGATGGTTCATTAAGGCCGTGTATTGATTATCGTCTCTTGAACAATATCACTGTGAAATATCAATGTCCGTTACCCTTGATTTCTGACCTGTTTTCCAGGGTGAAAAGTGCTACTTGGTTTACCAAGCTTGACCTCAGGGGGGCGTATAACCTTATTCGCATTAAGCACGGGGATGAATGGAAGATGGCGTTTAATACCCCAGAGGGGCATTTTGAGTACCTAGTGATGCCCTTTGGGCTCACTAATGCTCCTTCTCTCTTCCAATCCTTCATGAATGATATTTTCAGGGATTTTGTGGATAAATTTCTGATTGTTTATTTGGATGATATCTTGATTTTTTCCAATGACCGGGACTCTCATGTGAAACATGTTCGACTGTGTTCCAGATTTTGAGAGAGAATGCTCTGTATGTGAAGGGATCAAAGTGTTTTTTTGGCGTACAGAGGATCTCATTTCTGGGATTCATTTTGTCCCCATCTGTTATTGAAATGGACCCGGTCAAGGTTCAGGCCATCTGTGATTGGGTCCAACCTACTTCATTAAAGGCTCTTCAGAGATTCTTGGGTTTTGCCAATTTTTATCGTAAATTTATTGGTAATTTCTCTGTTATTGTTAAACCATTGACTGATTTGATCAAAAAGGGTTCTGATGTGGTGAATTGGCCTCCTGAGGCAGTCTCTGCGTTTCAGGAACTTAAGCAGAGATTCACTTCTGCTCCTGTTCTACGGCAGCCTGATGTTTCTCTGTCATTTCAGGTGGAGGTTGATGCCTCTGAAATTGGGGCAGGTGCCGTTTTGTCCCAAAGAGATCCAGAGACCTCTAAAAGTAACCCTTGTGCCTTTTTCTCTCGAAAATTTTCTCCAACTGAACGTAATTATGACGTGGGTAATCGGGAGTTATTGGCCATGAAGTGAGCTTTTGAAGAGTGGAGACATTGGCTGGAGGGAGCCAAACATCAGGAGGTGGTCCTCACGGACCATAAGAATCTGGTTTATCTGGAATCAGCCAAGCGACTTAATCCTAGACAGGCCAGGTGGGCCTTGTTTTTCACACGTTTTAATTTTGTGGTTTCCTTTCTTCCTGGCACTAAGAATGTTAAGGCGGATGCCCTCTCGAGGAGTTTCCTTGCGGACTCTCCTGAGTTATCTGATCCTGCTGTTATTTTGAAAGAGGGTGTAGTTCTTTCCGCCATTTCGCCCAATTTGAGACTGGCCTTGGAAGGGTGTCAGGAGGATAAACCTGAGCGCTGCCCTATTGGGAAATTGTTTGTCCCAGACCAGTGGAAGAAGAGTGTGATGTCTGAGATTCATTGTTCCGCGTTGGCTGGTCATCCCGGAATTTTTGGTACCAGAGACTTGGTTAGTCGGTCCTTTTGTTGGCATACTTTGTCTCATGACGTCAGGGAATTTGTGCAGTCCTGCGGGACTTGCTCTCGCTCCAAGCCTTGCTCTCGCTCTAGTGGTTTGTTGATGCCATTGCCTGTGCCCAAGAGACCATGGACCCATATCTCTATGAATTTCATTTCCGACCTCCTTGTTTCTCAGAGAATGACCGTTATCTGGGTGATTTGTGATAGGGTTTCCAAAATGATACATCTTGTGCCATTACCTAAGTTGCCTTCCTCCTCCGAATTGGTGCCTTTGTTCCTTCAGCACGTGGTTCGGTTACACGGCATTCCTGAGAACATTGTGTCTGACAGAGGAGTCCAGTTTGTTTCCAGATTTTGGAGGACTTTTTGTTCTAAACTTGGTGTTCAATTGTCTTTCTCCTCGGATTTTCATCCTCAGACCAATGGACAAACTGAGAGAACAAACCAGACATTGGAGACTTATCTGAGATGCTTTGTGTCTGCTGATCAAGATGACTGGGTCTCTTTTTTGCCTTTGGCTGAGTTTGCTCTTAATAATAGGGCTAGCTCTGCCACCTTGATGTCTCCATTTTTCTGCAATTTTGGGTTTCACCCTCGATTTTCTTCGGGACAGACGGAGGCTTCTGTCTGTCCAGGTGTTGACTCTGTTGTGGAGCGTATGCAGCAGATTTGGGACCAGGTAGTGGAGAGGTTGTCCCTCTCTCAGGAGAGAGCCCAGCGGTTTGCCAACCGGCATAGGACTGATGGTCCTCGGTTTGAAGTGGGGGACTTGGTCTGGTTGTCCTCAAGAAATATCCCTATGAGAGTTGCATCTCCTAAGTTTAAGCCTGGTTCATTGGACCTTATAAGATCATGGAGATTCTTAATTCTGTTTCCTTTCGTTTACTTCTTCCAGGGACATTTAAGATCCATAACGTGTTCCACAAGTCCTTATTGAATAGGTTTGTCGAGCCAGTGGTTCCTATGGCTGCGCCTTCTGACCCTGTTTTGGTTGAGGGCAATCTGGAGTATGTGGTTTAGAAAATATTGGATTCTCGTTTTTCTAGACGGAAACTCCAGTATTTGGTTAAGTGGAGAGGTTATGGTCAGGAGGACAATTCTTGGGTGTTTGCTTCGGCATCCATGCTAGGAGACTGATCCGTGCGTATCACAGAACTCATCCTGACCAACCTGGTTGCCCAAATAAGGGTTCGGTGACCCCTCCTCAAGGGGGGGTACTGTTGTGAATGTGTTAGAAATGAATTCTGAGCAGAAGCTCCCTCTGGTGGTTACAAACAGTACTGAACCATTCAATGAGGATTGGCAATCAGGAGTTACAGACTGGTCTTATATAAGGGAGGTTCCCTCCCATCATGGTTGCCGGTGATCAATTTTTCTTGTCTCAACTGTGGTTCCTGGTTCACTTGGAAGCTTGCTGGGTCTTGCCTCTTCTCCTGCTCTCAGATAAGATATTTTCTGTTTTTTGTTTTTGTGCTTACCATTTGCATATTTCTCTGCATTTCTGTGAGGTTAGCCAGGTTTCCCCCCCCCCCGGGGGGCTTGGGCTCCTCTCAGTTCTTCTGGAGCCACTGTTATTTGTTCATTTGCCTTTTCCAGTTTTTTCAGTGGCTGCGGCTTAGTTTTGTTACACCAGAGAACTAATTTAGGTGGTAGTGGTCGTGTGATCTCAGGTGTTTTTGCAATTAGTAGAGTTGGTATTTTTTAGGGTTTTTTGGATTGCAGTAAGTGTCCTTCCTATCCTTTTCTGTCTAGGACGATTGGGCCCCAACGTTTGCTCATACTATTTTCTGTCTGTGTCAGTGTTTCCTCTTGTCTAACCGCCATTACATGTTTGGGGGCTTCCTATGTTCTTTGGGGATCTGCTCCGGGGCAGATAGCTTTCCTCTTTCTATCTTTAGGTGTAGTTAACCTCTCAGGCTGTGACGAGGCGTCTAGGACCAACTTAGGAACCCTCCACGGCTGCCTTTAGTTGTGGTGGTTAGTCAGGGTACTGCAATCCAGTAGATTCCAACCTCTCTGGTGTATTGCCGTTTTTGCCTGCTCTCCTCAGCTACCAAATCATAACAGGGGAGTTTCTCTGCTAAGGGCACAGGACGACCTCACCGCATCAATGGTAGAATGGATGGAGCCATGTACCGTAAAATCCTGAGTGATAACCTCCTTCCCTCCGCCAGGGCATTAAAAATGGGTCGTGGTTGGGTCTTCTAGCGAGACAATGACCCAAAACATACAGCCAAGGCAACAAAGGAGTGGCTCAAAAAGAAGCCCATTAAGGTTATGGAGTGGCCTAGCCAGTCTCCAGACGTTAATCCCATAGAAAACTTATGGACGAAGTTGAAGCTCCGAGTTGCCAAGTGACAGCTTCAAAATCTTAATGATTTAGAGATGATCTGCAAAGAGGAGTGGACCAAAATTCCTCCTGACATGTGCGCAAACCTCATCATCAACTACAAAAAACGTCTGACTGCTGTGCTTGCCAACAAGGGTTTTGCCACCAAGTATTAAATCTTGTTTTCCAGAGGGATCAAATGCTTATTTCCCACTGCAAAATGCAAATACATTTATATCTAATATATAAAGCTGAATGTATGTATGTGTGTATGTATGTGGGTATGTTTGTCCGGGATTGGAATCCGCACCGTCGCACTTACGGGCATGAAATTTTGCACGCCCGCACGTCTCGACCCCGAAAGCGTCCTAGGCTATGTTTTGAATCGAAATTTTAACCCGCGCGTTCCAAATCGCCAAACAATTTTGGCCCTATCTACATAATGGGGAGAAAGCTGAATGCTTGTGTGTATGTCCGGCATAGGAATCTGCATTTACGGGCATGAAATTTTGCACACCCGCACGTCTCGACCCTGGGAGCGTCATAGGCTAGGTTTTGAGTCGAAATTTTAACCCCGCGCATTCCAAATCGGCAAATAATTTTGGCCCAGGATAGGAATCTGCACCGTTGTACTTACGGGCATGAAATTTTGCATGCCCGCACATCTCAACCCCAGGAGCATCATAGGCTATGTGTTGAATGGAAATTTTAACCCCCGCACGTTCCAAATCGCCAAACAATTTTGGCCCTATCTACATAATGGGGAGAAAGCTGAATGCTTGTGTGTATGTCCGGCATAGGAATCTGCATTTACGGGCATGAAATTTTGCACACCCGCACGTCTCGACCCCGGGAGCGTCATAGGCTAGGTTTTGAGTCGAAATTTTAACCCCGCGCCTTCCAAATCGGCAAATAATTTTGGCCCGGGATAGGAATCTGCACCGTTGTACTTACGGGCATGAAATTTTGCATGCCCGCACATCTCAACCCCAGGAGCATCATAGGCTATGTGTTGAATGGAAATTTTAACCCCCGCATGTTCCAAATCGCCAAACAATTTTGGCCCTATCTACATAATGGGGAGAAAGCTGAATGCTTGTGTGTATGTCCGGCATAGGAATCTGCATTTACGGGCATGAAATTTTGCACACCCGCATGTCTCGACCCCGGGAGCGTCATAGGCTAGGTTTTGAGTCAAAATTTTAACCCCGCGCATTCCAAATCGGCAAATAATTTTGGCCCAGGATAGGAATCTGCACCGTTGTACTTACGGGCATGAAATTTTGCATGCCCGCACATCTCAACCCCAGGAGCATCATAGGCTATGTGTTGAATGGAAATTTTAACCCCCGCACGTTCCAAATCGCCAAACAATTTTGGCCCTATCTACATAATGGGGAGAAAGCTGAATGCTTGTGTGTATGTCCGGCATAGGAATCTGCATTTACGGGCATGAAATTTTGCACACCCGCACGTCTCGACCCCGGGGCGTCATAGGTTAGGTTTTGAGTCGAAATTTTAACCCCGCGCATTCCAAATCGGCAAATAATTTTGGCCCGGGATAGGAATCTGCACCGTTGTACTTACGGGCATGAAATTTTGCATGCCCGCACATCTCAACCCCAGGAGCATCATAGGCTATGTGTTGAATGGAAATTTTAACCCCCGCACGTTTTGGTGTGTGATTTGTATGTGCAGAATAAATTTTTGTTAACATAGTCTATTTTGTTACAGCTAACAGCAGTTATTAATTAACCCGGGCGAAGCCGGGTACTACAGCTAGTAATTTATACAATGTGATTTTCTGTATGTTATTTTTGATATTCTATCTCTCAATGTTAAAATTAACTTACGGTACCCTTAAAATTATAGACTGTTCATGTCTTTGTCTGTGGGTAAACTTACAAAATCAGCACGGGATCAAATAATTATTTCCCCCACTGTATAAGCAAGCGTAATAAATAAATACCTGATTCTGAAAGTTATTTGACAGGCATTTAGCCTTATTAGTTAAAGGGGTGTTTTCAAGTTTGATAGTTATTGTCTATCCAATGAATAGGGCATAATTTTGCAACCACTGAGGATCCATCAGCTGTGGCCCCCTCCGATCCTGAAATCCACTAAAGAGTCCCGGCTGAATGGAGCAGAGGTCGATTATATACAGTGTCTCTTAGTTCCTCGGGATCAGCCATTTTGCCCCGTTTTTTTTTTCATGCATACACTTCTCACAGCTCTAAAATAATTCTCCTTTAGATATGCAAATAATTTTTGACACTTGGTTTCGCAATACGTGGGGCTTAATTTTTATTTCATTTTATTTATTTTGCTCATCAGGGAAAATTGCAAAAACAATAGGAAATGCGTGTCTATTTTTCACATTTTATTCCTACATTTTTTATGACCTCAAAGGATCTCTAAGAAAAACATTTTTCATATATATTAGATACATTTGGTTTTGTTTGTGTTTTTTAGAATGACAGTGCCTAGGACTTACCGTTTTGCAGTCTTTTTTTGTTTTGTTTTATTGATTTACTTTTTAGTCTTGCTTTTTTATTTATTGTTTTCATTTATTTTGCACACTGTCACCCTTTGGAAGGGGGCATTTTAACATACTAATATATTCTTTTATTACTAATTTCCCCTAGGGATTGTATACTAGCCCATGTTATAGTGGAAATTCAGCCACATAGCATTGGTGAGTTAGGACCCAGCAGTTCCTGCTCCCTCCCTACATCCAGCGATCACATGATAGCTGGTTCTGGAAGAGGGAGCACTAAGGGTATGTACACACATTGCGGATTCCAGTGTGGATTTTTCCGCGTGGAATCTGCAGAATCCGCAGGTAAAATGACCTGCAGATTCATTGCGGATTTTCTGAGGTTTTTGTGCGTATTTGCCCTGCGTTTTTACACCTGCGGATTCCTATAATGGAATAGGTGTAAAAACGCTGCGGAATCCGCACAAAGAATTGACATGCTGTGGAAAATAAACCACCGTGTTTCTGCGCGGAATTTTCCACAGCATGTGCAAAGCGTTTTTTAATTTGCATTGGATAAAATGGTACTGTACACTGCATGAGAATCTGCTGTGGATCCGCAGGGCCAAATCGGCTGTGGTTCCGCACCAGAATCCGCAACGTGTGCACATACCCTAACAATGTTTCCTAATCTTGTTAATTTCTATGTATAGAGTGATCAGGAAGGCAGAGAGAGTACTTAGCTCTCCTTAGTTTCTCTATGGGGAGTCTGTATGTGTCTAGCAACCGTCTCCTCAACCCTGCAGCTGAACAATCTCCTACAAACTATTTACTTTGCACTGACATTTTAGAATGTCAGTACAGAGTAAAATAAGAGGACCGTGCAGATGCATAAAGTCTATAGGTGCTCCAGAAGTAGTTAAAGATCACTGGCCAGTGGATCTAATATAGATGGTGATCAACCAAACATTTAAAAAAAAATTTTTTGTTTTGCTTTAAAAAATGTAATTTAAGGAGGCTTTATAGCTAAAAAATTGCAAATGAGTTTTCAGGTGGAGTCAAATTATATAATTTTCCGATTGTGTTTGTTGTGTTTGTTCAGTCAATAACAAACAATATATTTCTGGATTCTAATGCTCTGTCCTGGTACTGGATTGACAAATTCCCCACCATATAACACTGCTATGACAGAAGTCTCCATTATATGCCATTGTATAGACATACAATGACACACTTTTTTTCGGTATCCCAATGAATAGGAAAACTCATAGGATGAGTTTCCTACAAAAGACAAAAAAATATGCTGACACATATCGGCTAAGTGCATGTGCTGAATGCATGGAAACCTATGGATACCTTCGGCATACGTGTTGAGAAAGAAACAGAGCCTTATAGCCATACAGGTATTTCTATAAGAATCAGTAGAATATTCTTCCAGGATTTGTGGTTTTGCTGTTTATAACGAAGAAATATCTTACCAATCTTGCTAAACGCTTCTCTGAGCTCCTCCATTTCCTCCTCTGTGATTGGCCTTGATTCCATGATGTCCTTTTATTCCGTTCTGCCCTTGATACAATATAAAAGTAGATATTTCAGGTAATAATTTGCACGGTGGTTCAGTGGTTAGCAGTATTTTCTTGCAGCATTGAGATCTTTATGTAGAACTAGAAATCTAACCAAGGAAACCGTCATGTTCTCTGAGGGCATGGATTTAACTGAATAATCAGACACTCAAAAACACCGAATAATCAGACACTCAAAAACACTGAATAATCAGACACTCAAAACACCAAACACGAATAATCAGACACTCAAAACATACTGATGGGCTATTGGCTTCCAAGGAAATTGGCTATTGCATGAAGGTGTGCATTTAAAATAGGAAATTTGTATTGATTCAAACAAATAGAGTGATGGCAAGGTAAAAGTGATTGTTTTGTACAATGGTTCAGCCATCCTTTAAAAACACATGGAGGTACACATAATACTGCATGAGCCAATCACCCTGTCAGTGATGTTGTAGGCACAAATATGAAGAGTATAATGGTGCAAGAACTGTGGGGGGTTACTGTTGAGTAAAGAGGTCAGATTTTGATAAGTCAGTTTGGGAGTAAAAGTAAATGAGTAGCGGAGTAATAATAGGCGGCAATATAACCAGGCTGCCAAAAATGTATTTTAGGGCAATCTTAAACTGTCTGGGGTAGTGCACTTGAGAGAACTGGTGCGGGAGGAGAAAAGTTTTGGAAACATGAGTGGATTATGGCAAATTTTAGTCTCTGATTGGCGGCAGAATGTAGGATTGTGTGGTAGACAGAAATGACAGAGGAAATGTAGTGCAAAGCTGTACTACTTAGTAGTGGTACACTACATACAGTACAGGAATACTTGCAGGATTACTACACAGTCTTGCATGTAAATTCTAAAAAATGCAGCAAATACTTTACACCTTTGCTATTTTAATGTACATTTTATCTAAAACCCGTGGCTGATCATGTTTATATGCTAACAGGAAAACCACTTAACCATTTTCCTGGCTATGGTTTATTTCCTGCATTTAACTAAAACGCGATGTAAAAACTGCAAATCTTTCAACTATACAAATACATTTTGTGGGGCCGGTTATTACACTAGATTCTTACACCTTCAATATAAAACCACAGATAATAGTCTTGGAACGTGCATGAGACTATGCAATGATGAGTCATACAAAGGATGCGTTAAGAGTGACTTTTTCTACAGAAAAAAATAGTGTATCAATGTGAAGAATCAGATCTGTCAAATGAACTTTTTCTAATAGAATAAGGGGCATGATTTGTAAGTAGGTTATAGGTAAGTCCATGATCAATATATTTTAATAGTTTGTTGTTTCACAAACCACAATGCTCCATTCCATGTTCTATGCTGGTTTATGGTATAGTCATTTCCTCTGTAACTTCTCAGTCTTGCTACTGGTCTGGTTTTTCCCTTCCTAAGACGAGAGCTACTTCCCTGTTATAGTTCTGCTTTTTTTGACTCACAAAAATCAGCTATTTCAGCCTAAATCCTTTCCTGTTTACAGTATCTGCTTGTTTGCTGCTTTATAGATCTATCATGTGGCGAATGCTCACATGCTCGGCAGAGATCCACAGACTGATTTGTGGGATGCACAATCTGGTTTCCCATACACATATAAGTTAATTTAAAAGTTTACATAGGACAATAAATCTCCAAAAACGTGATCTCCAGCACAAAAGATCAT
The DNA here is from genome assembly GCA_033576555.1 of Oophaga sylvatica. Lineage (NCBI taxonomy): Eukaryota > Metazoa > Chordata > Amphibia > Anura > Dendrobatidae > Oophaga > Oophaga sylvatica. The sequence goes on from JARQOD010000002.1 coordinate 143,300,892, forward strand.
TTCACCTGATTAACAAGCGTTCTGCTGGTTCATCGCGTGATCGGCAACCTGTTTGCATGGCAAGATATCATGAAACAAGAATTTTTAACAAAGTTCATTCATAATTATCCTGCAGTGCAAATGCCCCTTTAGAGAACAAAAAGATCAGCAGTCCGAAATCAGGCACATCGGATTCCTATCTCCGGGGGGTCCCCAAACACATTAGACTGTCGGCCAGGTTGGCCGACATTATGCTAATGTGCATAAGGGCTTTAAAATGTGACATAATAATAATAATAATAATAATAATGTGCCATGAAATAAATGGCGCTATAATAATAAATAATCATAATAATAATAATACACAGTTAGGTTTAGTAAAAATCCTTGTTAATCTATTTGTACATCCATGTTGACCGGTGATTACTCCTCGATGTTGTCACAGAGCTCTTGTGGCAATTATGTGTGGCAATGTTGCATCATCTCTGTCTTTGTACTAATGAAAGCAAAAATGCAATACCTCTACCACAATTCCTTAGCAGAACTCGGCAGCAAGAGACAGGTTAATGCAGAGAGGGTAACGATGACAGTCCAAAGTTATCATCACCGAAGTGAATTTACTGAGGGACACTTCATTTGAATTTTTAGGTAATTTCTCACTCTGTTGTGTTAGAGGACCTATTGAAGGTAATGGTCAGAGTTGTAACTTGAGCTCCTACAATCTGCTGTCTATGTGCATCAACATGGAACTTACAACACCAAAAAGATAAGCTCGTGGAAGCCATATGCAGGAATACCGCACTGACATGACTTTGCATTTTATCAACAGTTATCTGAGGAATGTTCTGCCATGCTGAGTGCACTTGGGCATGCAAATCATGGAGATCCGCTACTGGCAGCTCTCTTGCACTTTCCAATTATTGACGTCCCAAATGTGCTGGATGGGAGACAAGCCTGGAGACGTTGCAGGCCTTGGTAGCCTGTTTAGGCCATGGAGGCTGCTCACAGTAGCATAAGCAACATGCGGCCTAGTGTTGTTGCGTTGAAGAAAGGCTCCTAGTACACTTTGGAGAAATGAATGTTCCACTGGTTCCCTAACCAAATTAATGTACCTGCCAAGCTTTTTGTGTACCTGAAATGAAGACTAAAGGGGTCCAGCTACCATACATTATGCCACTCAACACCATAATCCGTAAGTGGAACCAGAGTGATGTTCCCTTGTGAAAGACTCTTCATGGTGTTGCTCATGTTGTCTCCAGATGGAGACTGGAGGCTAGAATGAAGATCTATCCTTTCCACTTTTGTCTTAGATCTTGATTATTTACATGCCCTAGTGCATTCGGCATGACAGAACAGTTGTCAGACAACCATTAGTAACCTCATTAAGGGTGAGTTTCCACGATCAGTAAACGCTGCGTGTTTGGCGCTGTGCGCTGGCGCAGCGCCAAACACGCAGCGTCCAGATGTTACAGCATAGTGGAGGGGATTTCAAGAAATCCCGTCTCCACTATGCGTAACAACACGCAGGTGGCAGACCTGCGTAAACGGACATGCGGCGCGTCTTTTCAGACCGCAGCATGTCCTCGCGTGTTGCGGCGACGGTGCGTCGCCGCAACAGAATTTCACACAGGGCTATGTAGCCCTGCGTTCTTTCCGGAGGTGTTCCGGAGGTGTCTTGAACACCTCCGGAAAGAGCGCGCGTCAGAAAGGGGGCGGGGCTTAGACGGAGCGGAATTTCCGCTCCGTCCAAAGCGCTGTGGTTCCGGACCGTGGAACCACAGCCTAATAGCATACCATGGCATGTATGTGCATGTATTTCTGGGCAAGATGTTCATACTTAATGCTGATTAAATTGAGATGTTTTCAAAATTTAGTTTCCGTTTTTTTCATCATTTGCATGTCATTATCATGTCTATCCAGCCTATGAGTTTCAGAATTCCACAGGTTTTCCTGCTTGATGTAGCAATTTCAATGTATGCTCTAAAGTTACGCCCTTCCTAATAGCTGATTTTGTACTAATTGTAGATATAAGTAGAAGTAAAATTATTATTATAACTCATTTATATTCATGATACAAGTTATTGTTTTCACATTCTTCATGGAAATGATATAGGTCTCACCTTGCAGGTATTGTACAAACCACAAACTTTAAATAGATTGTTACAGCCTAAGACTTATACACATGACTTTACCATGTGCACAGACCCTGTAAGATAACACATGGAGAAGCTACAAATCTGTAATACAAACACATATGGTGCTTCTGTTAGGCATTATACTTTATCTCATATTTTAGGGTTGAATAACTAGGGAATTTCCACGGTTTCCACAATGCAGTTATCCAGTGGACTCACAAGTGACCACGTTTTCCCACTGTAACTCACCATGTAGCCATACTCTTTTTGGGGAATTAGCTTTCCACTCTTAAGTTTATTATATGCTTAGAAGGTCAGCATCAAATTTCATTCTCCAGGCTCTTGTTCCACCAATGTATTTTATATAAATTCTTTTTTTTATTTTTATGTGGCGATTTAAAAAGACTTAAAATGGTGATTGCTCCTGATTGCCGTTTGCTCTGACCACAAGCTTCCTGTGTAGTTGTACAGCTCAGGGCTCAGTGCTTACAGCTATAGTAGGATTACTATCGGGGTTACAAATGATAATTCACCATTGGACAGTTACTCATAATAAATTAGTGAATTAGAAAATTAATTTTGGGTACAGAATTAAAAAAGCAATAACTTACCTCTTTCAATACGTGGCTGGTCACGGGCAATGCAACAGGGATGTATTTAAAGAAGTTTGATGCACTGAGAAACACTAGTAAAGCTTTATTTTGTGGTTAGTAGAAGGAAGTGACTGATGTGAAATTATGACTTTATAAGGAAATGTCAGCCGTTTTAACCCTTCCTCTATTTCTAGAACCACCTGATTAGTCAAAAAGATTTTAACACCATTACCCACTTCCTAGCCTATTGTGCAGTGAGCTTTAGCAATGCTAGGTGCCATTTCTATCTCTTGCATTGCATTGCTCAGTCATTTTTTACAGGCTATACATCCACGTGCATATAATGTGAACTATAGGCAGAGTCTCATTGGCCGCCCAAAGATTCCCAAGTTGAACCCAGCATCTAACACAATATTTAGTATCAAATAGAACCAAGGCTAAAAGGTTCATCAGATGAAGTCCTATGGCTTCGAGTACCATCTATATGCTGATGACACTCAGATCTACCTCTCTGGCCCAGATGTCACCTCTCTGCTCTCCAGAATCCCAGAGTGTCTATCAGCTATATCCTCCTTCTCCTCACACTTCCTCAAACTCAATGTGGAAAAATCTGAACTAATTGTCTTTCCTCCATCTCGCATACCTTCCCTACCTGATCTATCTATCACAGTCAATGAAATCACACTTTCCCCTGTCCCGGTAAGCTGCTGCCTCGGAGTAACCCTTGACTCTGTCCTGTCCATCAAACCACGCATCCAAGCTCTCGCCACCTCCTGTAGCCTCCAGCTCAAAATATTTCCAGAATTCATTTTTTCCTCACACTCACTCTACCAAAATGCTTGTGCATGCCCTAATCATCTCCCGCCTCGACTACTGCAACATCCTCCTCTGTGGCCTACCTTCTAACACTCTCGCACCCCTCCAGTCCGTCCTTAACTATGCAGCCCGACTAATTAATCTCTCTCCTCGCTACACTCCTGCTTCCCCTCTTTGCAAATCCCTTCACTGGCTCCCAATTTCCCAGCGTATCCAGTTTAAACTACTAACACTGACCTACAAAGCCATCTATAACCTTTCTCCTCTGTATATTTCTGAACTAATCTCTCAATATCTTCCCTCATGTAATTTCCGGTCCTCCCAAGACCTCCTTCTCTCCTCCATGCTTATTCGCTTCTCACCCAATCGCCTCCAAGACTTCTCCCGAATATCCCCCATCCTCTGGAATTCTGTGCCCCAACACGTCCAGTTATCCACCACATTTGGATCCTTCATATGGAACCTGAAAACCCACCTTTTCAGGAAAGCTTACAGCCTGCAATGACCACGCGGCCGCCTCAACACCATCGGAGCTATTGCAACCCCCGACCTACTGTCTCCTTCCCATAATCCTGTTGAATGTAAACCCGCAAGGGCAGGGTCCTCTTCCCTCTGTACCAGTCTGTCATTGTCAGTTTTGTTTACTATAAGTGATATTTGTATTTGGTGTAATCCCCTTCTCATGTGCAGCACCATGGAATTAATGGTGCTATATAAATAAATAATAATAATGACAACCCCATTTGGAGCTGACACAGGACTCCGTTGCTTGTCACTACGGTATATTTTTCTGAGTTGATCCGCAAATAACCTATTAGATCTAGTTGATGATACATCTTTAGTGTGCAATTACATATACTGTGGTAATACCACTAACTTGTCTGCTACTGAGGTAGACACAGGAACATTTGGAGTTAAAGTCCATGGCTGGTTTATTCCTTTATAAACCCACAAAAACAAAACGTCCTTGAAAAAATGAGGACCAGCTATACTTTTGGTAGAAGAGTTTCTTAGTGGTACTACTTCTGGATAACGGATCCCATAGTCCATGACCACCAGGATGTTTTGATGCCCCCATATAAACTTAACTAGGGGACCTATTAGATCCATGGCAATTCTCTCAAATGGGACCTCGATAACAAGTAACGGGACTAGGGGACTTTGGAAGTGAGAAGAAGGAGTAGTTATCTGGCAGGTGGGGCAAGACCTACAATAATTTAGAATCTCCTGGTAGCATCAGGGCCAACAGAACCTCTGCATTATCGTCTCCTTTTTTTTCCACACTGAAATTATCTTTTACAAACTTTTTTTCATTTTCACAAGAGTAAAAGAAGAAAATGGACAAATAAAGTTGTTGTGAAATTTCTCCTGAGTACGCCAATACCCCATATGGGGGGGGGAAACCACTGTATGGGCACACGGCAGAGCTCGTAAGAGAAGTAGCGCCGTTTGACTTTTTCAAACCAAAATTGGCTGGAATTGAGATTGGACGCCAAGTCACATTTGGAGAGCCTCTGATGCGCCTAAACAGTGGAAACCCCCCACAAGTGACACCATTTTGGAAACTAGACCCCTATGGAATTATCTAGATCTGTTGTGAGCACTTTGAACCCCCAAGTGTTTCACAAAAGTTTATAATGCCTGGGTGAGAAAAAAAAAAATTCCCCAAAAATTATTTTTTAGTCCCAAATTTTTGATTTGTCCCAAGAAAATTGGACCCCAAAAGTTGTTGTCCAATTTGTCCTGAGTACACTGATATCCCATTGGGGGGGGGGGGAACTGTTTGGGCGCACGGCAGGGCTTGGAAAGTAAGTAATAACGTTTTGGAATGCAGACATTGATGGGGGTCATGTTCCGTTTGCAATGCCCCAGATGTGCCTAAACAGTGGAAACCCCCCACAAGTGACCCCATTTTGGAAACTAGACCCCTAAGAAACTTATCTAGATCTGTGGTGAGCACTTTGAACCCCCAAGTGCTTCACACAAGTTTATAATGGCCGGGCATGAAAATAAAAAATCCTATTTTTTTCCCACAAAAATTATCTTTTAGTCACCAATTTTTTATTTTCACAAGTGTAACAGGAGAAATTGGACCACAAAAGTTGTTGTTCAATTTGTCATGAGTACGCTGATGCCCATATGTGGGGGGGAACCACTGTTTGGGTGCACGGCAGAGCTCGGAATGGAAGGAACACCATTTGACTTTTTCCAACCAAAATTGGCTGGAATTGACATTGGATGCCATGTTGCATTTGGATAGCCCCTGATGTGCCTAAACAGTGGAAACCCCCCACAAGTAACCCCATTTTGGAAACTAGACCCCCTAAGGAACTTATCTAGATCTGTAGTGAGCAATTTGAACCCCAAAGTGCTTCACACAAGTTTATAACGTAGAGCCGTAAAATTAAAAAATCATATTTTTTTCACAAAAATAATCTTTTCACCCAAATTTTTTATTTTCCCAAGGGTAACAAGACCCCAAAAGTTATTGTGCAATTTGTCCTGAGTACGCTGATACCCCATATGTGGAAGTAAACCACTGTTTGGGTGCATTTAAGAGCTCGGAAGGGAAGGAGCGCCGTTTGACTTTTTCAACGCAGAATTGGCTGGACGCCATGTAGTGTTTGGAGAGCTCCTGATAAACAGTGGAAACCCCCCACAAATGACACCATTTTGGAAATTAGACCCCTCAAGGAACTTATCTAGATGTGTGGTGAGAACTTTGAACCCCCAGGTGTTTCACTAAAGTTTATAACGTCTGAGCATGAAAATAAAAAAATCATATTTTTCCACAAAAATTATCTTTTAGTCTACAACTTTTATTTTCCCAAGGGTAACAGGGAAAATTGGACCCCAAAAGTTGTTGTCCAATTTGTCCTGAGTATGCCGATACCCCATATGTTGGGGAAAACTACTGTATGGGCACACGTCGGGGCTCGGAAGGGAAGTAGTGGCATTTTGGATTGCAGACTTTGATGGAATGGTCTGGGGCGTCATGTCGCATTTGGAGAGCCCCTGATGTGCCTAAACAGTGGAAACCCCCCACAAGTGACCCCATTTTGGAAAATAAACCCCACAAGGAACTTATCTAATGTGTGGTGAGCGCAATGAAGCCCCAAGTCCTTCACAGAAGTTTATAACATAAAGCCGTAAAAACAAAAAAAATCATTTTTTTTTACAAAAATGATATTTTCTCCCCCAATTTTTTATTTTCCCAAGGGTAACAGAAGAAATTGGACACAAGAGTTATTGTGCAATTTGTCCTGAGTACGCTGATACCCCATATGTGGAGGTAAACTACTGTTTGGGCGCATGGCAGAGCTCAGAAGTGAAGGAGCACCGGTTTGATTCTTATGAGATGCCGCCCTGAAGTGCCTAAACATGGAAACCCCCCAATTCTAACTCCAACACACCCCTAACCCTAGTCCCCAACCCTAACCACAAACCTAACCCTAACACACCCCTAACCCTAACCCAACCCTAGCACTAAATCCGAACTTTAGGCGCAACCTAACCCTAACTTTAGGTTCAACCCTAACCCTAATGGGAAAATGGAAATAAATACTTTTTTTTAATTGTATTATTTTTCCCTAACTAAGGGGGTGATAAGGGGGGATTGATTTACTATTTATAGCGGGTTTTTATGATTGGCAGCTGTCACACGCTAAAAGATGCTTTTTATTGCAAAAAATAGTTTTTGCATCACCACATTTTGAGAGCTATAATTTTTGCATATTTTGGCCTACAGAGTCATGTGAGGTCTTATTTTTTGCGGTACGAGTTTGACGTTTTTATTGGTACCATTTTTAAGCACGTAACATTTTTTGATCGCTTTTTATTTAGATTTTTGGGAGGTTAGAATGAACAAAAATCAGCAATTCATGAATTTCTTTTGGGGGGGGCGTTTATACCGTTCAACGTGTGAAAAATTGATAAAGCAGTTTTATTCTTCGGGTTAGTATGATTACAGCGATACCTCATTTCTAATTTTTTTATGTTTGGCGCTTTTATACAATAAAAACAATTTTATATAAAAAATAATTATTTTTGTATCGCTTTATTCTGCGAGTTATAACTTTTTATTTTATTCGTTGATGAGCTGTAACGTGGCTCGTTTTTTTGCGCGACAAGATGACTTTTCAACATACCATTTTTTTTAATTGGTCTTTTGATGCGGTTTTTTTCCCCTTTTTT
>JARQOD010000002.1:143308708-143353015 GCA_033576555.1 Oophaga sylvatica
CAGCAGCCCCACATTTGGCGCATCAAAAGATGTGCCAATTGTGGCACTTTACCCGGCTCTTCCCACTTGCCCTGTAGCGGTGGCAAGCGGGGTAATAAGGGGTTAATGTCACCGTTGATTGCACGGTGACAATAAGCCCGGTTAATAATGGAGAGGCGTCAATAAGACACCGATCCATTATTAATCCCAAAGTTTTTAAATGTTTAAAAAAAAGACACAGCAAGAAAAAAGTCTTTTAATGAAATAAAAGAGACAACACAGTTTTCATTTCTTTTATTACTCTCTCATTCCTGCGACGCCATCGATCTCCTGTAAAAAAAGAAAAAAAACAAACCAACAGTATACCACCTGTCCGACGCAGTCCATAGTAACGACTGTCCCACGACGATCCAGCTCTGCTACATCGCAATGACAGGCAGAGCCTGTCATCGCGACGCAGCACAGCTGATTACCTGCTTCCCCGGCGGTGACGTCATCGGACTGACTGCTTTACGGCCGGGATTACCCAGCAGTCACTGCAGTTATCGCGAGAAACTGCATGTGACCGCCGGGGAGAAGAGGATGGCGGCCATGAAGCAGTCCAGGCCGTGACCGCCGGAGATCTTCTGCCAGGTAAGTGCCGCTGACTCCTGACAGACCCGACCGACGGACACTGACAGTGACAGACCCGACCGACGGACACAGACAGTGACAGTGACAAATCCGATTCCGGTATTCGATATGACGAAAATATCGGTATTCGGAATCGAAAGGCCGATACAGCTAATATCGGCCGATACCCGATATTTGCAGTATCGTATCGCTCAACACTACTATTAACCTGCAGATGTAAAGTTAATCTTCAGGTTAATAGCAGTCTAAAGCCATGCAATTCACGCACTGTTAGCCCTGCTACCGGGAGAAAATGAACTTAATTACTCCCGACAGCCTCTGGCTTTCAGTTATAAAGGCACAGCTTCATTCACTGCTTAGCACATAGTGAGCGACGGCTTAACTAAGCACTAATTAATACACTGCTGTGCAGGCTGTCAGTCATTCTGGGGTGTGGTTACAGCTGCCGCTCAATATGTACTGAGTGGTGACTGAGGCCGAACCTCTATAACTGAAAGCCGGAGGATGTTGGGAGGAATAAAGTTCATTTCCTTCTGCAATCTGGTCTTTGAGTGTGGGCGTTGCATGGCTTTAGAACGCTATTAACCGTGTGTGATGCATCAGCAATAAATAGTCAAAGTTGGTGAAGTGAGAAAAATAAAGGCATAAATTAAATTTATGTATGAAATAAGTAAAAATTGGCATGTACACATGTATTCGCCTTTTTTGCTATGAAGCCTAAGCAATTACCTTGATAAGTTCCATGCTCAGTGACAGGAAGTTACCCTCATGTGCAATCTAAGTGTCACATGGTCTTTCAGTATATACACACCTTTTCTGAAAGGCCATAGAGGCTGCGAAAGGCACCACTAGCCAAACACCATGAAGACCAAGGAGATCTCCAAACAAGTGAGGGACAAAGTTGAGAAGTAAATGTCAGGATTGGGTTATAAAAAAATATCCCAATCTCTGATGATTCCCCGGAGCAACATCAAATCCATTATCATCAAATGGAAAGAACATGCTACCACAACAAACCTGCCAAGAGAGGGCCGCCCACCAAACCTCTCAGCACAGGCAAGAAGGGCATTAATCAGAGAGGCAGCACGCAGACCAAAAGTAACCCTGAAGAAGCTGCAATGTTCCTAAGCAAAGACTGGAGTATATGTCCATACGACCACAATAAGCTGTGAACTCCATAGAGGTGGCCTTTATGGAAGAGTGGGCAGAGAAAAGTCTTTACTTACTCACAAAAATTGTAAGGCTCATTTAGAATTTGCCAAAAGACATGTGGGAGACTCCCCAAGTGTATGGAGGAAGGTGCTGTGGTCAGATGAGACCAAAATTTAACTTTTTGGCCACCAAGGTAAACACTGTATCTGATGCCAAACCAAAACAGCTCATCACCCTAAGAACATCATCACCACAGTGAAGTATGGTGGTGGCCGCATCATGCTGTGGGGATGTTTTTCGACTGCAGGGACAGGGAAATTGGTCTGAGTCGATGGAAAGATAGTTGGTGGGAAATACAGGGATATTCTTGGGCAAAACCTCTTTCAGTCTGCCAGTGATTTGAGACTGGGACAAAGGTTCACTTTCCTACAAGACAATAACCCAAAGCATACTGCTAAAGCAACACTCGAGCGGTTTAAATGGAAACGTGTAAATATTTTGGAGTGGCCTAGTCAAAGCCCAGACCTCAATCCAATTGAGAATCTGTGGACTTAAAGATTGCTGTTCACCAGAGGAAACCATCTAACTTGATGGAGCTGAAGCAGTTTTGCCTTGAGTTATGGGCACAAATCTCAGTGGTAAGATGCATAAAGCTCATAGAGACTTATCTAAAGTGACTTGCAGCTATAATTTTTGCAAAAGGAGGCTCTACAAAGTGCTGACTTTAGGAGGGTGAATAGTAATGTACTCTGAAGTTTTCCATTATTTTGTCCTATTTGTTGTTTGCTTCACAATAAATAGAAAACCAAATGTTCACAGTTGTAGGAATGTTCTTTACATGAACTGATGCAAATCGTCAAAAAAAACAGTGAAATTCCAGATTGTGAGGTAGCAAAACAGGATCTTGCCAAGAGAGTGAATACTTTCGCAAGCCACTGTATCTGCAGTTACAAAATTTGCCTCTGATTCATGCTGTCCATCGTTCAGGCACCACAAATGAAATGACAGTTTTTTTTTTAATGCGTCAGATAGTGATTTTAGATTGCAATAAACTTTCTCTTTGAGCATCACCCTAAATTCAAACAGAGCTTACAATCTACTTCTCAGTCATAGGAATGAAAAAAAGACAAAATAGCTGGGTCAAGTAGTATGTGTATGTACCAGACATATAAATATACTGCACATACTGTACATAATACTGTGTATATTTTTATTTACACTCTGTTCTAAACTCTTCAGAGCTCCAGTTTTGGGATTGGTAGTCATAGGGGATAACGTTTATGCCTGGTACAACCCCTTTAAAAAATATGCTGAATTTAATTAACTGTTTCCTATTTTGTATTTAAATTTGTGTTTTAGGAAAATTTAAATTTAGCTTTGAACTCAGCATCTGCCATTGGGTGTCACGTGGTGAACATTGGTGCAGAAGATTTAAAGGAAGGGAAGCCATACTTGGTGCTGGGACTTCTCTGGCAAGTTATCAAGATTGGGCTGTTTGCAGACATTGAGCTGAGCAGGAATGAAGGTGCAGTAACTTTTGAGTTCTAGTCATGAAAATAAAGTATTATTATTATAAAGTCATGGTCTTTTTAATGTCTTTGTGAGTATATGAAAGAGAAAACTTTTACTTTTACAAAATGTTTTTAGTTGAATGTTTCATCAAATTTGAATATTGTTTCATTCCAAAAGTTTAGCTGGCTATATACACACGAGATTGGTCCCACCACCAGCATGCACAATAAGACTTAGGCCTAGGTCACATGACCGAATAAAAAAAAAAGAAATCAGTCCCATTCTCATCCTATAAAGTGGGCCGATTTTTTTCTTGTCATCCATGTCCAGTCCATACGCAATCTGTTATTTTTTTTATAGTAGCAGCTATTGATTACTTAAAGGACCATTTGCAAATTCCTAAGCTCTAAAATTGCAATGTGTCCGTAAAAATCGGATGACATTCTGTGGAGACTTGAATGGATGAGTCTCATCTGATTTCAGCGTGAAAGTGCAGCATGCTGTGATAACAGATTCTGTCAGTGAAAAAACTGGCCATCTGCCGTGTCATTGAATACCATAGGTCATAAAAGATCGGATAGTGCTCGTCTGATTTATACAATGGTTCAAGTAAGCAGCTAAACAGATACTTTTGGATGTGGCATATGTAATGTAAAACCATAGGATCGGGAACGTTTTAGTTCAATGCACCATGTCCCTCTTCCCTTGCAAGTTGACTAGATCCCCTACATATTCAATGATCAGCCGATCTTGTTGGTATAAGTGGTCTCAGCTAACTTTTTTCCTTTCATGTGTATGGCCAGTTTATGTGATATAGAACATTATCATTCTGCCGTAATTTGAAAATCTCCCATGTTCTGTTCAGCTTTAATAGCCTTGTTGCGGGACGGAGAGAGCTTAGAAGATCTCATGAAGCTATCCCCAGAGGAGCTGCTCCTTAGGTGGGCTAACTACCATCTCGAGAGTGCTGGATGCAGCAAAATTAATAACTTCAGTTCAGATATCAAGGTATGTTCTGTATGTAAGTGACGGGAGTAAATAAGGGCTGTTTTCAAGAAATGCAATTCGAGCCAAAGCATCGTCGTTGCTACAATCAAAGAGGGACTTAACGTTCAGCATCATCCTGACAGTAATCTGACTAGACAAAGTTAAGCTAATCATGATCAGCTTTCATTTCCGGCTCTGTACTGATCAGTATAATTGCTTTATAGCCTTCTTTATGTTCGGCTGCTGGAGCTCAGAATGATGCCAAATGATTTTCAACTCCACCGTCAGGTAGCTTCTGTGGTCCTATTCTCATTCCCCAACTTCCTCCCCTGAAAACAGGACGGCAGGACAATATTTGAAGTAGTTGGGTGGACCACTTGAGATTTCACTACCTTCATTTCTAGGCGTAGGTTCCCACGGATTTTTCACTACGTACATATTTACTTGTGGAAAAACTGTTTAATTTTTCAGTGCCAGCAAAGTGTATGACATTTTACGAGATCTCATGCGCATGTTGCAAAATATATTTGCAGCATAAATTGACAGGAGCTTGTCAATTTGTCTTACGAATGTAGGTATAAGTTTCACCATTTGCTATGGACACTTTTTTCGCAATTATATAAACGGCGCTAAACACTGCTAGAGTTCAGAGTTGCCAACTTTTTTTTTCTCTGGACAACTTCTCTAAAAAAATCACAGACAGACAACTTTTTTTTCTGCTGACACGTTAGAAAGTCATAAAAAATATTAACATTTTAAGTAATATGTGTCTATGGGTCATTATTCTGATAAGAAGACATTAGCTGAGTTCACTATGAACTGTAAAATAATAACAGTAATAATAATAAAAATATTTCTCATTATCAGTAGTAGTCATACTAGTTTGTGCAAATTGCTCCAGCTTTAAAAAAAAAATCACAGATGCATCAATTTATTTTTACGGACAGTGAAGAAAACTTACAGTGCTTGGCAACCCTATCAGAGGTACTCAGTAAATACTTCATTGGGAACATAGCTGTGCATATACTGAAGAAACCCAAATGTACATTTTCAAATCTCTGAAAGCAAAATAAAAGCTGCATTTCATATTTCGGTTAAAGCACCACTCCAGCGTTAGTTTTTTTTCAGCGCTGAAGTGGCACTTTAAACCTAAACTCCCTGCTGCTACTCTTATATATACCCACCGGCGTCTTCACCTTTTCTCGGTACTGCTCTGGTCCCGCGGTACTGTCTTGTGACCACCTTCTGACTAGATGGAAGTCAGAAGTTACGTCAAAAGAACTCATTGCAAGTCTGAGAGCCAAAACAAGATTCTCATAGACTTGTAGTGAGTTGTGATCTCCATCTTGCTCCATGACACACTGGAGCAGCCGGCAGGTCACAAATTGATGGAGACCAACAGGAGCGGCGGTCATAATAGATAAATACGCCAGAAAATGAGTATAAGACATGGGGCAGAGCACTTAGATTTGAAGCACCATTCCAGCAGTAAAAAAAAGCTGGAGTGGTGCTTTAAAGTAAATTTTCATATTATAATTGTCAAGATTCATTTTTGGTTTTGTGGCAGCTCTGGTTCTTCTATAATTTAAATGTGGCTTTTTTCCTTTTTGGGCCAGCAAGGGTTAATGTCAATTTCTTTGCTGGCAGTTGTTTTGTTGCTGGTCAACTGATGTGGGTGGTGACCACTCCCACCATCCTTTAAATAGTCACATGACGCATCAGCTGACTGTTGGTAATAGAGTTATTCTGTGAAGACCACCCTAGGAGTTTGGAGCTCTCTGGTGCCAGTGGTGTATCTGCTACTTCTGTGGAGTTCGGTTTCCTGATTCTGTGTCCTCTGCTGTGTGGAGCTTGGCAGCGGAGGCTAGAGCTAATTTTCTTGTTCCCTTTCCTTGTCTGTCTCGTGCTTGTCACTACCCCCTGTGTTTACCATCTGCAGTGGTAAGGCTAGCGTTCTTGCAGGCCAGTGCAATAGCCAGGGTATAATGAGGTGACATCTAGGGACTAGGCACGTGATGGCGACGGGGGGAAAGATCCGCATAGGGCGTTAGGGGAGCTAAGGGACAGGCACAGGTTGTGGTTATGAGGTTTCCCATCCCTTGCTCCCTACTGTTAGGGTCTTCCTCTCCCTTTTTCCATCCTGCTGTTGGTGTTTGTTGTGTCATCCGTTGGACTTACCCGTGTCGGTCGTGACAATAATCTAAAATGCTGATGAGAAATTATTGAAGACATGATCATTGGGATGCCATAGCTTTTAATGAATGCATGTTACCATCTCACTGATTTTAATAATGACACCATTGAAATAAGCGAATATCTGCGTAATGTAGACGGTACAAAGCCCTCAGATAAAATGGCAAGACCAAATGGCACATCACATCTGCACCTTAGGCAGTAGTTACACATAAAAGTGGAGCATAAAGGTGTTTTTTTTCATTTATTGCTGCATAAAGCTATTATATGGTAAAGTAGACTTATCTTTCCTTTTCAGATATTACTCATAGTAATCTATATAGTACAATTACATTCATCCCATTGAGAAAGCTTTCAAAATTCAATTGTTTTAAAATATTAGTTGGACGATATAATCATTTATTTGGGTTACAAAAGTTTCTATTGTATGATTATCATTACAAGCTAAGTATACTGACTGTAATTAAGGTTTGTTCATAGACATTACTGTGGTGTGTGAGACTGGACCGAAGGTGATGGTGCATGGAATTTTAGTGAGGAACATTAGCAGCTGTGTTCCAATATTTGTTTTACTTCAGTGCTAATGTTTAGTTACCTAAATGTCAGATATGGATATTGGTGATCAGCTGCCCTATTTGGGAAATGTCACCACTTCTCTGACTCAGCTACTTGTTTTGCCATAAATGCTTAAGGATAAGGCCCCTAAATAACCCCATATACCTTTTCTGCCAAGTTTCATGTTGTTTCTGCCTTTCTGGTTCACTTCCTGTGACCTACCACCAGCTCTGTTGTCATAATAATGATTACTTTTTCATCAGAATCTTCTTCTCTCTTTCTTCTTACTACATTTTCATCATTCCTCATGCTGGGCTGCAAGCGAACAGTGAGCACAGACGAGTAACTCCACCTAAATCCCACCCACTCTTTATGTGACACACAGCATCAGTGTAGCGCTAGTAGGTGTGGACTGGGCTTACCTTGAACGGGCGTAACTAAGTGACCACCGGGTTTTTGCTAGAACCTCTGATGGTGAGGATAGGCTTTGCCGCCAGTAGTCACCAGATACCACTCCAGGGCAGTCACCGGGTCTGCAGCAGAGGAAGTGCTCGGTTAGGGGGGCAAGACAGAGGAATAGTCAAACTGTCCGAGGTCGGAGCAGGCAGCACAGGATCAGTAAACGTAGCCGAGGTCAGGAGCAGAGAGGTCAGGAAGGATGAGTAAACAGGCTGGGTCATCAACCGGAAGAGGAATACAGAATAGAAGTTCATTCACTCCGGTACTCTCACTTTAAGGCACAGCTGCGTGGGAAAATTATCACGCAGCTCTAGTGCTGTACAGTGACAGCACAGAGCTGCAAAACTCCGGCGAACTCAGCTTATAATAAACTATTCTGTGTTACAGATACTTACATATAATGATAAAAAATGATTACAGCTTATTATAACATTGTCACCTCCTTAATTAGTAAGAACTATGTAGCTCATGGGCGGTGTAATAGAAGGGGAGACTTTTTGGGCCCACATTTCTATTCTACCTATAGCACTGACATATACTGAAGGGTGAAAGATATACTGCATGCATGAATTTTGATTGTGTACAGTTGTATTGTGCATTTATTGTAAGGAATATTGTTAGTAGGAATATTGTAAGGAACACAATGCCATATGAATATTTCTGAAACATTATTTTCTTGATCTTTTAGGACTCCAAAGCTTATTACAACTTGCTTAATCAAGTTGCTCCCAAAGGTGATGAAGATGGAATACCAGCTGTAGTCATTGAGATGAGTGGACTGAGGGTAAATATTTTCCAAAATCATTAATCTTGTAAAAATATGGCAACCACATCATATTGTATGATATGTCTGCCTTTATACTGACGGTGCGATAATGATAGAATTTTTATAATAATAAAAGATATGTAGCTTTACCTTATAAATGAGTTGGTTTATCAATGAGTTGGTTTAATAAAAGTTGTGAATTTTGGCTACATGGTGACATCTATCACCTGATGTATAGTATACACACATGGTCAAAATTGTTGGTACCCCTCGTTTAATGACAGAAAAACCCACAATGGTGACAGAAATAATTTAAATCTGACAAAAGTAATAATAAATCAAAAATCTATGAAAATGAACAAATGACAGTCAGACATTGCTTTTCAACCATGCTGCCACAGAATTAAAAAAAAAAAATAAAACTCATGAAATAGGCCTGGACAGAAATTATAGTACCCCTGAAAATAATATGACAAAAGGGACATGTTAAATCAAGGTGTGTCCACTAATTAGCATCACAAGTGTCTACAATCTTGCAATCAGTGAGTGGGCCTGTATAGAGGGCTACAGATACTCACTGTGCTGTTTGGTGACATGGTGTGTATCCTGAGAGTTGTCTCAGGAGATCAGAAAGAAAATTATAGACAAACATGTTAAAGGTAAAAGTTATAAGAACATCTCTAAGCAGCTTGATGTTCCTCTGAATACAGTTGCACATATTACTCAGAAATTTAAGCTCCATGGGACTGTAGCCAACCTCCCCAGACGTGGCCGCAGGAGGAAAATTGATAACAAATCAAAGAGACTGATAATACGAATGGTAACAAAAAAGCACCGAAAAACTTCTAAACAGATTAAAGGTGAACTTCAAGCTCAAGGAACATCAGTGTCAATTTGCGCCATCCATCGTTGCATGAGCCAAAGTGGATGGACTTCGTGGGAGACGACCAAGGACACCATTGTTGAAAAAAATCATAAAAAGCCAGACTGGAATTTGCCAAACTACATGTTGACAAGCCACAAAGCTTCTGGGAGAATGTCCTATGGATAGATGAGACAAAAATGGAACTTTTTGGCAAGGCTTATCAGCTCTATGTTCACAGATGGAAAAATGAAGTGTGTCGACCCGCCACCACAATTGTGGGTTACCAGGGCAATGGGGTACTCAGAGCCGAGCCCGTAGAAGTCTATGGGATTTTGTCACAGGTACCTGTGGCTCAGTCTGTGGCCCTGGCGGTCTGGCGTTTGTTGGGGATATATTTACAGGGGATAGGTTTATATACAGTTCGTGACGCCACCTGTAGTATTCTGGTAATTTGTACCAGCGCTGCTGTAGATCTCTGAGGGGATGGTGAGGCAGCTAGATGTCGGGTCCCCTACAGGTGGGACTGGTCCCTCAAAGTCTATGAAGTTAGTGAAGTCGAGTGCAGATAAATAACACAGTCTCACACGGTCAGCGTCTTTCCATACCTTTACTTGTAAGATGTTCAGGCAGGTCCCAGGGAGGCTGATCCAAGGAGAGTGTATCTTGAGACAGCAGCTGGACAAGTTAGGGGCCTCCTTTACTTCCAATACAATGAGTACAACCAGCCTGAAGCGTAGTTCCCTCAATAACTCCAGCTAATCTATAGCTGTACCGCCCAGTCAGCTTTGTGTCAGGAGCCTTCCTGCGAGGGAGCTGAATTCTTATCTTATCGTGCACTGACTCAAAGTCTTCACTCCCCCTGACCCCAGTTACGTACTGACTATATGGGGCTTGTTTGCCGCGACCTAAGGTCCGGTAAATTCCTGGTTTTCTTACCACTATGCTTGTAACAATAGTGATCCTTCGGTCCCCAGTGACCGGTAGCAATGTGCAGGACTTCTTCAATCCGTAAGCACTATTCCAATAAACCACTGTGCCTTTCGCCTTGTCCTCGCTGGTAACATAAGCACTCACACTAGCCAAGGGTCGAGCAGTCACTTCTTTCTTTTTCCTTCACTTCAAAGTTAGTTACAGATGCTCAGTTATCAATAGGCAGGAGCACGTCTCTGAACCTTACACCGTCCTTTAGACAGGATACTGAAGACTTTCTGCACTAAACTTCTTCTTTCCTTTCAGTGTATGCTGATGAGGTACAGCTCTGACTAGGCTGAGGTGAATTAAACCACCTGTACTAGACTCCACTTTCCGAACTGATGATAGAGCAATCTGGACTGCTTCCTCCCTCCAGACGTCTTCTCTCTCTGAAGTCCAGGCACAGACTTTCTGACCTCTTCCTCTGAAGTCTGGACACTGACTAAATCACTCAAACACATAAACCTTGACCACTCCCTCCAGAGTAAACTCCACTACCCTAAGGGTGTGTCTAGTATATGTTGAGTGAATGGATATTTAGCATTAAACTGCTGTCTCGCCACACACTCTCCAGGGTACTGCGTGTGCCTAACACCAGGGCTACACAGAAGCATATAAAGAAAAGAACACTGTCCCTACGTGGAAACATGTACAAGGCTTTGTTATGTTCTGGGGCTGCTTTACTGCATCCTGCACAGGGTGCCTAGTCTCTGTGCAAGGTACAATGAAATCTCAAGACTATAAGGAATAAGGGAACTATAAGGAAAAAGGAGGATTACTTACCGATCACCATTGCTGGCCAGGAGGTGGAGATGGTTGAGAGCTACAAATATTTGGAGGTGCACCTTGACAGTAAACTCGATTGGAGGTGTCATACAGAAAAGGTTTACAAGAAGGGAATGAGCAGACTGTACTTTCTGTGGAAGCTCAGGTCGTTCAATGTGTGCAGTAAAATGCTGGAGATGTTCTACCAGTCCGTTGTAGCAAGGGCCATCTTTTTTGCTATCATTTGCTGGGGCAGTAGTGTGCGAGTAGCTGACGCTAATAAGCTCAACAAACTTATCAAGAAGGCAAGTGCAGCTGTTGGCCTCCATCTTGACTCTTTTGAGGAGGTATTGGAGGATAGAATTTTGAAGAAGTGTAGGGCTATAATGAACAATACGAGCTGTTCTTGAAGCAGAAGAGCACATTCAGCAGCCGTCTAATCCTATTAAGGTGCAAGAAGGAGAAATTCAGGAAATCGTTTGTACCTACTGCTATGGGGATGTATAATAATTTCCTAAGGGTGGTAGAAAATAATGACTGATGGCTGGTGTACTAATGTCAATTAACATTGTCTTATATACACCTGAACTACACACTTTTATTTATTATGTAATGTTGGTATACCTATGCAAGATTTGTGTCCTAATATTTTATGTACTGCTGTTTGTATTGCTGCTGTAATACTGTAATTTCCCCCGGGATCAATAAAGTGTATCGTATCAAGGGATTCTAGAGAGAAATGTGCTGCCCAGTGTCAGAAAGCTTGGTCTCAGTCACAGGTCATGGGTCTTGCAACAGGATAATGACCCAAAACACACAGCTAAAAACACCCAAGAATGGCTAAGAGGAAAACATTGGACTATTCTGAAGTGGCCTTCTATGAGCCCTGACCTAAATCCTATTGAGCATCTTTGGAAAGAGCTGAAACATGCTGTCAGGAAAAGGCAACCTTCAAACATGAGACAACTGGAGCAGTTTGCTCTTGAGGAGTGGGCCAAAATAACTGTCGAGAGGTGCAGAAGTCTCATTGACAGTTACAGGAATCGTTTGATTGCAGTGATTGCCTCATAAGGTTGTGCAACAGAATATTAAGTTAAGGGTACCATCATTTCTGTCCAGGCCTATTTCATGAGTTTTATTTTTTTTTAATTCTGTGGAAGCATGGTTGAAAAGCAATGTCTGACTATCATTTGTTCATTTTCATAGATTTTTGATTTATTATTATTTTTGTCAGATTCAAGTTATTTCTGTGACCATTGTGGGTTTTTCTGTCATTAAACGAGGGTACCAACAATTTTGACCACGTGTGTATATGGTATTGCAATGTGACCTTGTTGTAGTGGTTACTCCATGCCTATAATAACAATTGTTCAGTCTGTATTGTAGGATTATAGACACATAGTTATTAAATGTGAGAAATACTTTTTTACCCCACTTCCACATCAGGAGGTGAGCATGGCTGGTGATGTCCCATCTACTTTTACCTTCTGGGTCATGCGCACTATTGGAAGGTATTGGGCAGCTGTCCTATTATTTATTACGGTACTTAAAAAGCAGTTTACAGACATTGGGGCTCACAATCTTTATTCCCTGTCAGTAAGTCTTTGGAGTGTGGGAGAAAACCGGAGATCCTGGATGAAATAAACAAAATCAGAAGGAGAACATACAAACTCCTCCAGATGTTGTCTGGAGTGGGATTTGAATCTGGGACAACAGTGGTGTCAAACAGCAGTGCTAACCACTGAGCCACCATGCTGCCTAGGCATTAATAGATTATTAGCAAGTGACCTGCTAAAAGTGATCGAAGCAGGAATACCCCTCTAATTTTTCTGCACTCATTTTGTCGCATTCACATTTTCTGATACCAGGAGAAAGAAGACCTAAAGAGAGCAGAGGCCATGCTGGTACAGGCGGACAGATTAGGCTGTCGACAATTTGTGACAGCTACAGATGTTGTGCGTGGAAATCCAAAGCTTAACTTGGCGTTCATTGCAAATTTGTTTAACAAGTACCCTGCCCTGAAGAAACCAGAAAACCAGGACATTGACTGGAGCTCCATTGAAGGTAAAAATGGCAATTGTGATGGTTTCTGATATTCACCAATATTTAATTTCAAAGGAATATATTAAAAGTTGAGGTTGTTGAGATATTGACAAGGTAGTGCAGCATTATTTTTTTAAAAGTACTAAAACGTTTGAAGGATTGTCCCACAAAATATTACGTTTCTCTGATAGATGATTTAAAACATAACACTTCACATTTGCATTAGTTTAAAAAAAAATCTCTTATTTCTAGATTTGGTTGTTAGATACTTGTCATAGTGGCCTTTTGATTCCCTCACTGATTGTCCACCTAATGTTTACGGTCACACAGGCTCAGTAGTCGTACATGGTGCACTAGAAGCAGCTTTTCCCTGCATACAGTCTAGGGGGCGCCATAACAAAAATGGAACAGCAATAGCAATTGGTAAAGTCACATATTTATGAGATTAGTTTTGTGAAATGTAACATTTAATTGTAGGAGAACCCTTTTGAAGAGATACTTTATACACTGGATAGTGCAAGTGCCGTGTGTCTGACCAGCAGCGATGATGTCATAGTGCAGTGACACTGCTCCAAACCAAATAGTTTTATAGGTGACAAATCTGAAAAATTTGTAGATCAAAGGGAAGAATGAAAGGAAAACTATTGATGTCGGCAACTTTGTCCTTAAACGGAATTTGTCAACAGGATTTTGCCACCTAAAAGCATCATAATATAGAGACAGAGACTCTGATTACAGCGATGTGTCACTTACTGGGCTGCTTGATGTAGTTTTGGTAAAATCACAGTTTTATCAGCAGGAGATTATCACTGGAGGACTAGTAAACCAGCTACCATGTAGTCCTCCATATTCATGAGCTCTGTATAATTCTGCTCTCACTACTGATTGTCAGCTTTCTGCCTATGCACAGTGTACATAGAAAGCTGCTAATCACTGCTGTGGGTGGGATATTCAGAGCTCATTATTCAAAGAACTACTAGATCTGCAGCAGATTAAACAGTGATTTATAAAAATGACAGCAAGCAGCCCAATAAATGACACATTGCCGTAATTAGGGTCTCTGCACCTACATCATTCAGCTCTCAGATGGAGTAGGAAAACCTGGTGACAGTTTCTATTTAAAGGTAAAACCCACCCAAAATGCATGCTTTGACGGACTATAGAATCAAGTTCGTAAATTACATCAGAGTCAATGATTTCAGAGGCACTTTGCTTAGTCTTGCATCTTAAGTAACAAACTTCTGCTGCTGAATAGATGTGTGGGTTGTGGGCCATTACTTTGACAGTCCCTGCCATCTCCAGCAAGTGAGCGGAACGCGGATGGTAGGGGGCATGGCCAAGTGCAGCTAATGAGTTTTTCCACATTTTTGCAAAAAAGTGTCATATATTACGGCAGAGATGAACTCCAGTCACAATACATTTCTTACGGTGGCACAGGGTGGCTGAAAGATGTTCCAAATTCATTAAGAGGAGCACACGTGTCTTACTCCAGTACACTCCTCTTCAAGACTGGAGTGCAGAACTCTAGCCTTAATGAATCAGGGCCATAGACTTGAAACATGTCTAAGACAATGCAAAAGATTATCTGGCACACAATATGTACAGTATTTGAAAGTGATACAGTTAGGGTTTTTTCACATTGTGTTTAGGGACCCGCTCAGTGACCCCATTGGGGCATATGTCTGAACACCCCACAAAATGGAATTTGAACATATGCATCGATAGGGCCATGGACTGTAATGCTGCCGGTAGAGCAAAGGTGCGCTCTGACGTGCATCATGTTTGTTAGTGTACTACTGGAGGCAGACACGCAGATGCAGTCTACTATGTCAAGGGCCCCATCAGCACATACGTCCGAATCCCATTTTGGAGGGTGTTCCGACGTTAACCCCGACCGGGCCACCGAGCATGTCCCTAAATGCAATATGAAAGCACTCGGTACCTTATACAGCAATGGATCAGTTCATTTAACACTACAGCACTAACCAGCTGATGTGCCATTTTAAGCAACTGTACAATAAAAACAGTAGGGGCAGACATAACTGACAAATTAAAAGTGGGAATAACAATCAGACCTCATGGTAATTATTATCTCTCATAAAAAAATTGTATTACTCATGCAGGTGAAACGAGAGAAGAGAGAACGTTCAGGAACTGGATGAACTCACTGGGGGTTAACCCGCGAGTTAATCATTTGTATAGGTAAGATCTGCAGAGGACTTAACGGTAGCGTGCAGCACAGGCAGCATCTGGGGGAAGGTACAGATGGAAACATTTTAAAAAAGATTTTTGGGGGTTTATAAAATGCACAAAACTACTGTATGATAACTAGATGACACCGCCATAGATCAGAATTAGTATGGCAGTATATCGCCCTTGTCTTATTTATGCCAGAGCTTGGGGTGGGTGAAAAAACAGATGTGAAGAACTACAGTTCCCACAAATCTTCTGCCCTCTCATCGGCTCAGCCGATCATGCATTTGTTTCATGGGCAAAACTGTGGCAGTTCTGGCACCAGCTTACCATGTAATTATTACCCAGTCCTGCCAAGATTGGCGTTTTCTCTAGCATTAATCTGATATTAATAAGGGGCTTTACAAGGGTGTTCCAACAGACTATACATTAGTAATGGAATCATTTTACTGCTCATAAACAATTTGCGCATTGTTTTTAATGACTTGATAAATTCCTAAATTTACAAAGTAATTACTGAGATGTTGGCAGAGGGATTTTGATCTTTGATTTTAGTTCATCAATTAAATTGAATGTTAATTGTCATTTTCCCAGTGACCTCTCCGATGCCCTGGTAATATTCCAGTTGTATGAGAAGATAAAAGTACCTGTGGATTGGAATAGAGTAAATAAACCACCCTACCCTAAGCTGGGAGAAAAAATGAAGAAGGTATCATCTCTTACATAATATACATGCCTGCTACACTGCTTGTGTTCTTGGATGAATAAGGTTTACTACAAATAGAGTGCAAAGCATTAAAGGGGTTGTCAGGTCCAAATCAATAAGTCTGAAGTTACTCTGTGTGACTACAGACTTGTGAATCCCTTTCACGCATGCACTGTGCGCTGCGGGGATTCGCCGGTTCTGAGCCAGGACCGAAGGATTGTATGTGCTAAACACACTCCTGGCCAGTGCCCATCTAGTGGGCGCAGCCTCGCCCCATACACCTGTATTGTGCAAGATTGTGCCCCGTCTAGTGAAAAGGCCATCCGGTGGGCGTGGCTGACTAGAGGGCGTGGCCTCACGTCATACTAGTGTATGGAGCAAGGCCACGCCCACTAGATGGGCTCTGGCTGGGAGTTGTATAACGCTTACATACCCTCTGGTCCCAGCTCAGAAACCGTGCGCTGGGGGTATTCATTAGTCTGCAGTCACAGAAAGTGATTGCAGACTTATCAATTTGGACCAGACAACCCCTTTAAAGAGTAAGTAAACTTGACTTTTTTTTAATCATTTTGTCCAGCAATAAAGATTATGAAACTTTGCAATTTACTTTATAGGTGACATGCCTGGTTTATTTGCCTACTTTTTGCTGTATTGCTATAGATTGTACTCATTTGGAGTACTGATGATGGCAGTAAAAGCATCACCACTTGTGTCTCACTAAGGGCTCATTCACACGTTGGTGATTTTTCACCAAAAAATGGTTTCATCAGAGTATTAAATTACAGTTTCATCAGTTTGTCAGTTTTTACCATACAAGAATGGTCACAGTTTCATCAGTTATGGAGGTTTATGAAGCTTCTCCTATCAAACAGGCCGTGAAAAACAGACAGCACTAGGGTGGCTTCTGTGTAATGTCTGATTTTTTTCACTGACCCATAGACTTACACTGATGAGTTTGATTGGACGCCCAGATAAAAATCAGACGTATCTTCATAATTTTGTGTGGCCCACTCGGTCTGTAAAAACACGTGGACATGTGAACAGCTCCATAGAGTATATGAGTTCAATCTGTGAGAACCATGGATAGACCTTGTATGAGAAAAACTGATGTCTGAATGAGCCCAAACTCTAGGGATAAGTTGTTTCCGGAGATTGCTCAGAAAAGGAGTGTTTGGAAGACACATGGAATTGTTTTACATGAACTATTATTATTATTATTATACATGAATAAAGATAAATTCCCTAATAAAGTGATTTACAATATTTCTTTACTTTCCATGCTGGACAAAATTATAAAGAAAAATAAAAAATAAAGTTTAGTTATTTGCTATTATAATACAAAGGCAAAGACCTTTATATGCAGCCATACAGTCTGTGTGCATATGGCCTTGCCATGTTTATGAGGCCTAATAGCATATGTGTATAGGCTACCTGGAATGTTCAGAAGGCTCATAGAAAAAGAGGAGGCATTTGGACTCTTGGAGGGGCTGGCAAATTATCTGGGTGGAACCAAAACCTCCTGTGACCATCCAGAAAGTATGGGGGCTGGCAAATTATCTGGGTGGAACCAAAACCTCCTTTGACCATCCAGAAAGTATGGGGTGTGTGTTGTGAACGCTCTGGATCTGACTTCTGAGTTTGGGCTCCCTCTGGTGGCTGCTGATAGTAATGAAGCTGCTTTGGCTAACAGAGGTCTATCAGCTGGGGGCAATGATTGGCAATCAGGTCTCACTGACAAGGGAGATATAAGTGAGCAACCTTCCCATGATCCTCATCGGTGATTTGTTCCTTCCTGGTCCCTTTTGGAAGTTAGCTTGCTTTCTGCTTTCTCCTGCAACTTTCAGATAAGTTATTTGCTGGTTATTTCTGTGGCATTTGTTTCCCCTTTTGTTTTCTTCCCTTCGGGAGTGAGGTCAGCCATTTTCCCCGGCTGGGGCCTGCGCTGGTCTTTGTTTCTCATTTACCACTGTTTATGTGTTTTCAGTACCTGTTATTTTAGTATCTGCTGGTTAGCTACCAGTTCACACCAGAGTTCTGATCTAGCGGGTGAGAGATCGTGTGGTCTCAGTATTTTTGGAAATCAGACGTGTTGGAATTTTTTTAGAGTTTTTGCTGGAATGCAGACTGTATTCTTTCCTGTCCTGTTCTATCTAGACAGTTTGGGCCCCAGCATTTGCTTGCTCTGTTTTCTGCCTGTGTTTGTATTTCATCTTGTCTCACCGCCAAAATATGTGTGGGGGCTACCCATTCCTTTGGGGTGCTACTCCGGGGCAGTTAGCTTTCCCCTTTCTCTCTTTAGGCTTAGTTAACTCTCCGGCTGTGTCGAGGCGTCTAGGTCATCGTAGGTACTTTCCACGGCTACTTCTAGTTGTGCTGTCAGTTTAGGGGTCTGCAATCCGCTGGTTACCAACCTCTCTGGTCGTCTGGTTGCCTTGGCTATTTTGGCTACTGTCCTCCTCGGCTATCAAATCATAACAGGTGTGTTAGCATCATGAAGGGGCTGTGGTCAGTAGTCAGGTGACTACTCATTGCGGGCTAAATAGTACCTTTTATGGAAATTGTAACCATAATAATTGTCATTTTTTTCATATTTTTATAGCTTGAAAACTGTAACTACGCAGTGGACCTGGGGAAGAACAAGGCAAAATTTTCTCTTGTTGGTATTGCTGGACAGGACTTGCATGAGGGAAATCGAACACTCACACTTGCGTTGCTCTGGCAGTTAATGAGAAGGTAGAATTAATTTTTGGTGTTCATTTGTGGGACAATATAGTTAAAACTCTTGGCAAATTTGCAATGACAGCACAAGGCATACTTACACTTGGCAGAAGTGATATAATGCAAACACAAAACTAATACATGACCACAAAGACAAAAACAACCACTGGTAAGTGAACCAGATATGGCGCAATGGACTAAGCTTGTGTTACTCTATGAGCTGTTCAATTTTATAGGCTTTTATGCTTTGCTAATTTACACCTATTGGCAGACCTTGGTTCCTCTTTATTCTTATGCACAGAAATGTATAGTCA
The DNA here is from genome assembly GCA_033576555.1 of Oophaga sylvatica. NCBI lineage: Eukaryota > Metazoa > Chordata > Amphibia > Anura > Dendrobatidae > Oophaga > Oophaga sylvatica. Next base: position 143,327,521 of record JARQOD010000002.1, read on the forward strand.
TTATGTCTGGGGTGGAGGGTGACTTTAAGGTTAGGATTGGGGGGAGAAATCAGGCAGTGATTAAAATATATTTAATCAGATAGACATGGGCACTGGGAGTGTGGATTTCATTGTTGATAAGTCCTATCTTTAATACTGTATATGTCTCGACCACGCACCACAATTGTGGGTTACCAGAGCAATGGGTACTCAGAGCCGAGCCCATGGAAGTCTATGGGGTTGTCACAGGTAGCGCTGGCTCGGTCTGTGGCCCTGGCGGTCAGGCGTATGTTGGGGGGAATATTTACAGGGGATAGGTATATATACAGTTCGTGACGCCACCTGTAGTTCTCTGATCACTAAGACCAGCGCTGCTGTAGATCTCTGAGGGGATGGTGAGGCAGCTAGATGTCGGGTCCCCTACAGGTGGGACTCTTCCCTCAGGTCGATAGTTATGGTGGGGTTGTGCAGGGATGCAATCAAATAACTCAGTCTCACACATAGAAGCTTCTTCCCATACCTTTTACTTGTCGGATGATAAGACAGGTCCCAGGGAGGCTGGTCGGGTGGAGGATGTGCTTTGAGGCAACAGCTGAACAGGTTATGGGCCTTCTTAACTTTCAAAATGGTGAGTTCAACCAGCATAAAGCGTAGTTCACTCCAGAATCTCCAGCTTCTCCAAGCTGTACTGCCCGGTCAGTTTTGTGGTCGGAGTCTTCCGATGAGAGAGCTGGGTTCCTAAGGTGGTCCTGCAGTGACTCCAAGTTCCCACTCTCCCTGACCCCAGTTACGTACCGACACTCCAAGGGCTGCTTTCTGCTACCTAAGGTCCAGTAAGCCTCTGGTTTTTCTATCACTATGCCTGGAGCTATAGTGATGCTTCGGTCCCCAGTGACCGGTGACAATGTGCAGGATAATCCGATCCTAAGGCACTTCTGAATTCCTTCCACTATGCCTTTCGCCCTGTCCGCGCTTGTAGCATAAGCACTCCACACTTCCAAAGGCTATGCAGACTAGTCCCTTTCTTCCTTCTTTCCAGAGCTTGCTAACAGGTGCTCAGTAATCTTCTTGTTCAGGAGCACGTCTCTGAACTCCACTGTCCTTGGGACAGGAGACTGAAGGTCCTGATGCTCACTCCTCCCTCTTCCTGAACAGACTTCAGACTAAATGATCTCCTCTGTCCGAAGACAGGAAACTGACTGCTCTGAGCTCTGCCGCTCACTGACTGACTGACTGAATCTCACTAGCTATATATATCCTATGGGTGTGTCTAAGTGTGTGATGAAGTGAATGTTTATTGAGCATTAAACTGTTACCTCTCCACACATCCTCCAGGGTACTGCGTGTGCCTTCACACCAGGGCTACACATATAATATGGTTTCTTATTAACGTCTAAACCAACCTATCTTTCAGATATACACTGAATATCCTGGAGGACATTGGAGGAGGACAGAAAGTTACCGATGACACAATTATTAGCTGGGTGAACGAAACACTCCAACAGGCTGGGAAGTCAACAACCATCTCTGGCTTCAAGGTAAAACTTACATACTGTACATTGGAGGCCACAATGGACATGAAATGTAGCATATAAAAATCCATTTCAATTTAAAATCGTTAAAGAGAACCTGACAGCTGCATTTACCCTCAGGAGCCTTTTGAAACGCTTTAACAGCTACTGATATTGTTTGTAATAACCCATGAGTTATAACTAAATATTACGTGTGTGTTCAAAAACAATGGAAAATCCTCCCTGACTGCGGTTAGTGGACTGGTCCTGGACTGATCCCAATGCTACAGCGTGCTGAGATCATGTCCAGCAGCATGACTGACATCCCACCATGTGCAGGGAGGAGTATTACTCAATATGCACTGCCTTTCCAAAACCGCCTTGTCTGAAATATCAATGAATCATATTACATGTCCTATGCTAGGATTCTTCACTAATTCAATACTGATGACCTATCCATGCAATAGGTTATTAGTATCAGATTAGTGTGTGGGTATAGTGAGGCGACACCTGGCACCCCCACCAAAATCACACCGGTGGGGTGGGAGTTCTGGTGAGGTAAGATGGAACTGCTCCATCAGGCTGTTCAGTGGCCGCTGCCAGGTACTGCCAAGTACTCCATCACATCAGTCTGCTGCTGGAGCTCCTATCAGCTGATCAGAGTGGATGCAGGGTCACAGCAGCCACCAATCCGATATTGATAAGCTATCCAGTGAATAGCTCAACCATATCAGAGTAAAGGAAAACTCCTTCAACTGAACAGAGGCAGGAGGTACTTCCCGTCTTAGCATGGGTGGACCCTAGAAGACGTCCCACAGCCTGTCATCAGACTATATTTATGTTTTTGTAGCTTGAACCACATTTTAAAAAGTAGGTCAGATTTTATCCATCAGCTTATACTCCAGGTAATGTGATTACAGACGTATGCTTCTCCATATCAGTATCAATTCTGCTTACAGATGAGCATTTTGATTAATGAAAGTTTATATTTTATCAATCCATAAGAATATTGGCCTGTCTTCTAGGAAGAAACAAACAACCACAGTTCTTTTTGTAATAGACATGCAATACTGATTACACTGTAAAGGTACTGCCACACTAAACGCTCCCGTAACGATCACAATAACGACGCATACTAATGCGATCGTTTTTGTGATCGTTTTAATGTCGCTAGTAGCTGCCACACTTAGCGATCTCGTTAACGACGCATAAGCTGGTTAGCGATCTCCTTAACGACTTTGGCGGTCATTGCGATGTAAAAAACAGCGCACATCGTTCACAAAAGGTGCCAGACACAGCGATATAGGCTCACCAGCGGGACGCCAACAATCAAAATACGGTCCAGAACTCTAGTGAACGATCAGCGAGATCACAGCAGGGGCCACGTCGTTGCTACATGCCACACACAACAGCGTCACTAACGAATGCTAAATAGTGACGTATTTTAGCGATCTCGTTAGCGACGCTGTTTAGTGTGGCATACCCTTTAGGGGGTGAAAGAATGTTCCTGTTTTGTCCCCACCCCTTAAGTGTATATAATATTGTAGTATGTAAATAGTTAATGTATAAGTATAATGTTTGGTGGTATTGCTACATAATGTTATGTACTACTACTAATGTTCATGGTACCGCCACATTCTTATGTGTTACCATTGTGTGTAAATATGTTTATTGCATAATAATGTGTTCTGCTATGTATAGCTTAGGGAGAGTTTAATGCATCCTGTTGGGGCATTAGGGGAGGGCACTTTAGTACATAGTGTATATATATATATGGGTAAGTATAGTACTGTTACGGGCCACTAGGTAGGGGCATACTAGTGGGTCTTGTTAGGTAGAGTTCCTAGAGAGTTCTCATAGGGTTAAGTGTAGGAGGGGCTGCCAGGGTAGTAAGATAGGGTTTTGTAGGAAGTTAGTTCAGATTGGGCCAGAGTGCCCAAGTGTCCACAAGGACTTAGGCCCAGACAACCGGAAGCCACGCAATGTTCCAAGTATAGCAACCCACGTTACCCATGGCCGCAGCATAGTACTGCAGTGGGCCTAGACAGAAGAGGAAAGATGTGGCGTCTAACCACCTGGGCCAATGCTTAGGACAGAAGTTGGCTGGGCCAAGGAACTGAGGTGAGCTGGAGCTTCGACGAGTTCAGTGCAGACGGGCCAGATGCTTCACTGGGGGCCACTCAACCTAGTGATTGATGAATTCAGCTCTGAGGTGAAGCAGGCAGGAAGAGATGTCATTATGGCGGGGTCAGGCCTGGAAGGAACTGGGGAGCAGTCTGGGACAGTCCTGTCCGGGAGTGTACTGCATAGAAGTGACAGCAAGGCAGGGAGAGCAAAGGAAACTAATGTAATACCTGTTGTGCCAACTGTGGATGTAACGTGTGAAGAATTCAGTAAAGAGAGTGTTCAAATTGTTCTGGACTGTGTCTCCATTACTGGGGGTCGCCTGGAAAAGGGGCCATCAGTACCTGGGAGTTGCCCAGGGGAAGTGGAATCTGGAGATACAGGTACACCAGAGGAAAGAACACTGTTTTATGTAGGGGACGGGCTGGACATGGATCTTACGGTAATCCAGGTCACGACTACAGTCCGGGCCTGCCCTTATAACACACTCATCGCATTCAGACAGCACATTGATAAATGTGTATTTTAAAGCACCATTGCAGCATTATTTTTTTATTGCACTGCTGGAGTGGCGCTTCACTGTAAGTTCCCTGCCCCTGTCTGATACTCACAATCCGGTGTTTCCATCTGTTTTTGCCGCAGCTCCCGTCAGTCTCCAGCAAAAAGTGACCTGCCTGCAGCTGCAGTTTTCATGGAAGGGAGCTGAAGTCACTTTACAAAACAAGTCTATGAGAATCTCGTTTGGCTCTCATAGACTTGCATTGTGCTCTTGTGATGTAGCTTCTGACTTCCGTCCAGTTAGAAGCTGTGCTCACAGGATGGTGCAGGGGGACCGGAGCGGCACCAAAAAAAACGGTGAAGATGCTGAAGGGTGAGTATATGACCAGGGGCAAGGGGCTTACATTTAAAGCACCACTCCAGCACTGAAAATAAATGCTGAAGTGGTGCTTTAAACAATCTTTTCACAATTATAAAGTTCGTCTTCCATAATCATGTGTTAAGAATTCACGTCTACAGTAGTTTGCTGATTTTTAATTGATCCAATAAACATTTATTTTTTAAGGGTATATTTTCTGGTGAGCCATCTTCCATCAGATAGCAGATGAAGTTATGGCATAATGCATGTTTTCAATACATTTATACATTATAACATGAAAAATCCAGCTCAACGAACTTGTGAAAAACTTCTTTCTTTATTCACCAAAAAGTGCTCAGCAGAGGGTAAACCAACATCAGCGTTGACAGTTACATAATATGCGACATCGACGCGTTTCGGGTGGCTACGCACCCTTAATCACTTAATAAAGTGCTGAGCACTTTTTGGTGAATAAAGAAAGAAGTTTGTTCACACGTTCGTTGAGCTGGATTTTTCATGTTTTGACTGCTCCACACCTTGACACAGCGTTCCCCGTGCTCTGAACACCTAAGGATGTTTATTACGCTGAGCTGGACTTTTTTCTACTTCATGTATACATTATACAGAGCATTGGCCGAATAAATTATCATTGTCTCTGTATTACACATCAAATATATACATATATATGTAATATCGAAAACAAAATACATTTGTGGGAAAGTCACCTAACATGTTGTTAATTGTATTAATAAAACTTTTTTTTATAAACAGGATAGTAAAATCAGCAGCAGTATGCCAGTATTGGATTTAATTGATGCTATTCAGCCGGGATCCATTAACTATGACATTCTGAAAACAGAAGTCTTAAGTGAAGATGAACAACTCAATAATGCAAAGTAAGTAGTAACTGAATATTTCACTACTCATATAATTGTTCCAATCCTTTTCTGCTTATCTAGACTGTCTGGCTTTTTATAGCCAACAATAATTCTATATTATATAGTGTATATCCACATGAGATTTACAGTATATGCTGCCACAGTGAAAAGAATTAGACACCAAGGAATCTCAAAATCTGGTAAGAGAATAGAATCAACTCAAGGATCAATACCACACAAAAAACTTCTTAGAAATGTCAAATGACAAAATGAGGTCATGAGTTCTTTTTTACAATCAAATATTTTATTAATTACACCAAAAGAAATCAATAATAATAATAAAGAGTACCGCGAACCAAGCAGGACTAAAAGGGGAAAATATGCCAGGTATATAAGTATTAGTCTATAAATATATAAAATACCATATCAAACCGTAGCAATAAAAATTCATCAAGATAATAATAATTCTCTAATAGATGAGAAGCCTGAGTACATTAAATTAATAAATGCAAAAAGTGATGAAAGTATATTAGCTAATCATCAGTATATAGACAAAAGCCATGACCATGTAAGAAAAGGAGTCTGTATGACCAAAAAAAGTATATAAAGGACTAATTGAACTACAATTGTGGCTCCCTAAATATTGTCTGCAAGTGCAAGGAAGCTAATATGTATAGAATAATTATGCGATGGAAAAGTGCCAATATTGCAAATGTGCAAGAAATCTATTTATAAAGTCCGTGTGCCAAGATCTTTAAACTTACATGAGAGATGGAAAATGGAGAAATAGACCCCAGCCTGCCGCCCCAGGTGTAATTAATAAAATATTTGATTGTAAAAAGAACTCATCATGACCTCATTTTGTCATTTGACATTTCTAAGAGTTTTTTTTGTGTGACAGTGAAAAGAATGTAGCTGCTGAACAACAACAAATGATGACATTCTGCAGAATAAACTCACTCCGCACCGCAGATCAATTGAAATTGTGCAAGTGGATCAGATTATGGAAAATCTGAATATTGGTCTCACTTGGATTTAGTCCCAAAGGCCAAGTTCACGTCATGGATTTATCACAGATTTGCAGTGCATATATTGCACTGCAAATCCACAGCAATTTCTTATACAAGTAATAGAAGTTGTTCAAAATCCCATTCACATGTAGCCCCCAAAAATGAAAGCATTTTGTGTATTTTAAATCTCATAATTTTCATTGCAGATTTCACCCTATGTAATGTTTAACCTTGGAGTAGGGTGAAATCTGCAGCAGAATCCACAAGAAAATCTTCAAGCAGGATTCCGTCTGCAGATTTGTGATCAAATCCACAGCAAAATATTTCCAATAACTTGTGAACTAGGGTGCTCATTTTAATGAACTTTTCTTGCAGCTCCCAGAAACAAAATTTTCAGTAAATGTCTTGTACACCAAGGAATTTGTAAAGACAGAGAGGAAGCTGTAAAGATGCATATTTTCCCTTTTATGGCTATAATGATAATTACATAAATTGTTTTATAGTCAACTCAGATAACAGAGGCACATTTAGAAGATAATGGTCATAAAACTGCTTTAAAGACCATATGCCGCCATTGCCACTGGATTTAACAGGTTATTTTTTTTCAATGCAGATATGCTATATCAATGGCGAGGAAGATTGGTGCAAGAGTTTATGCTTTGCCTGAAGACTTGGTGGAGGTGAAGCCAAAGATGGTCATGACAGTGTTCGCTTGTCTCATGGGGAGAGGACTTAAAGTTTAAACAGCTAGCGACATGCGTCATATGCTGCTTACATCTGCCTTTTATAAACCAACCGCCTTTACTCTTAACCTACACTGAACAGTCCTTTCATTGAGTACATTTGTAAGAATTTATCTACAAGGTTGGCGACAATTATCACTTTCTGTGCCATTAGATATATGAAAAGAACAGTAATGTATATTTTATTAATGATGGCAGCACTGATATTCATTTGTCATTAACTAATTAAAAATGCAAATTATTATTTTTTTTATGTCCTGCTTTTTTTTTGTCACATTTATACTTTTTATCAATCACTATGGAGTTATAAACACATTGAAACTGGATGACTAAAGTAAGTTAGAATATTAAAAGTTACACAAAAAATCATTTAGGATACTAACTAAACCATATATATTATCTATCTTCCATGTACTACGTAATATGTATCAGTTTTTAGGACAACTTCATGACATCTTTTATATGTACCAAACATTTAAGTAGAGTAGGAATGCCAGTTAGGACTGGGTTATGGAGTTCAATAAACCTCATACTGGTTTCACACAAGAATCCGGTGCCTGTGTGAACTCTTGTGCCTACCTCCATCAATCCCTACAATGTGGGCACTGTCCCAAAGAGTGCAAGTGATTGCAGTGTAAACATAGAATGTCTTGTGTAAAGTCAGCTACAACATTGAAAACACAGTCTGAAAGGATGGAGGTGCTTGTTAAGCAATTGGTCCTGATGCAGTAGCAGTAGCATCAAATACAGCAGCAGCAACATTTTCAGCAGCTGATGGCCCTGTTGATAGAAGCTGCATGGGTCAGGATGATGGCACTTTTCACCAACCAAAGTGAAGGTAATCGTGTGAGGCAAACAGTACTGGAGGCCTTGCAGAAATGACTGTGGAAGAAGGCCTTCCTTACTGTCTTTGAGAGGGTGGTAGACAGGGAGAAACCTCCTCCCAGACCAATGGGCTGAGGCCTTTGCTATGTACCTTACTGAGGAGCTGCAGATAGTGTACTGTGACCTTGCCCTGCAGGATGCCAAAGAGTACGGCAAGCCGACGATCACAATTATGGCATGTTTGAGCATCACCCTGGCTGTTAGGGCTCAACAGGTGCACTTCTGGCGCTACCAAAGGGACAAGCCTCCCAGGTCCCAAATGTTCGATCTGTTACATCTGGTACAAAAATGGCTTCAGCCTGACACCTGCTCTCCGGCACAGATGATGGAAAGAGTGTTGGTAGACTGATGAATCTACTCCCTACCTAAATATCTGCAAATCTGGGTTGCTTACCTGCCTAGGCCTCAAATCTAATGCACTAACAGGGTGCTGTGGACCCAAATAAAAATGGCAGCTACACAGGTGCAGTAATACCGATGAGACAGCCAGCCTACAATCAGGGATTGGATGTTTGGTACACCAGTGCACAAAATATACAATCTGTATGCGGCAATGTTCACACACAGAAGATGCAGAGCATCTGGCTTACAGTCTATTAATGACGCTCGTACTCTTAGATCAGGCGGGCTGCCCAATGCTAACTAAAATGCATCCTATGTGAACAAAGGCCACAGTTTACAGAGCCATCTGGGCCCAAATGCACCCTGAAAAAATAAATAAAGTGCAAGAACACATAGTGAGGTATTAGTTGATATTATGGCCAAAATGCGGAAGCTCGCAACCCTTTGCACTTTATTTTTTTTTACAGGGTGCATTTGGACCCAGATGGCTCTGTAAACTGTGGCCTTTGTTCACACAGGATGCATTTTAGTTAGCACTGGGCAGCCCGCCTGATCTAAGAGTATGGGCGTCATTAATAGACTGTAAGCCAGATGCTCTGCATCTTCTGTGTGTGAACAATGCTGCATACAGATTGTATCTTTGGTGCACTGGTGTACCAAACGGCCAATTCCTGATTGTAGGCTGGCTGTCTCGTCGGTATTACTGGACCTGTGTAGCTGCCATCTTTATTTGGGTCCACTGCACCTGTTAGTGCATTGGGTTTGAGACCTAGGCAGGTAAGCATCTCTGCCTTTTTTCTGGTGTTTTTTATAGATTTTTGGAGGATTTTCAAGTCCTCTTTTTGTAGTTAAACCTGGGCTGCCCAAGGAGATCCATAGAATGCAGATGATCTTGTGAGCCTTGTGAAAATATACTTGTCTGTGGAGAAGACCCTGAGAAGTCATGGACACCTGAAGTCATCTTTCTGGGCAATGCAAAAAAAGCGTCCCAAGACCACATCTGAGGAGCATACAAGGACCCAGAAGTGGTCCTAGCCAGATTCAAGAGGTACATCTCTTACCATTGTCTATTGGAGATGTCATGCCCCTGGTCATATATCAGCCCATCGTGTTTGTCTCAGAACTTCAGCATAGGCCAGCGCTACTCATACTTCACTTACCCTCCTGCAGTGTTGTTCCTCATCCTGGCGAGGGCCTCAGGTTTGCCTGGTGACTGTGAATGGTGTCCATGTGATTGGAATTCTGGACTCAGGCAGTTTGGTGACTCTGGTAAAGGCCACACTTCTGCATCTGCTAGTTTCTGGGAAGAGGGTGGGGGTAAGGTGTGTAAGGAGGTCAAGGGTATTAACCTTTAAATGTTTCATCCCCTTTAATTGTCTTCATATGTGTAAACATGTGTTTTGTATGAACTGTATGATGCTAGGTATTGTTGCCATGTCTAATATGTGGGGGTTGAGTGTTAGGCAGATAGTGCATCTTAGGGGTCACCAGAGGAGGGCACTAGAAAGGTAGTGTGTTGTGAATGGGCTTGAAATGAGTTCTGAGCAGAGACTCCCTCTGGTGGTTACAAGCGGTACTGGACTGTCCAGTGAAGATTGTGATGATTGGGAATCAGGTGTTACTGACTGGTCTTATATAAGGGAGTCGCCTTCCCATCAGGGTTGCCGATGATCAATTGTTCTGGTCTCAATCCTTGATTCCTGTTTCCTTTGTAGCCTGCTGTGTCGTGTCTGCATCTCCTGCTAACAGATAAGACTTTTTCTTCTTTTTGTTTTTGTGCTTGATTTTTGCATTTTGTCCTGCACTTCTGTGGGGGCCTTCAGGGTCCCCTCCGGGGGCTTTTGCCCTCTCAGTTTAGTTCAGCCACTGATGTTTGTACATTTGCTTTTTCCAGTTTTTTCAGTGGCTGCTGTTTTGATTTTGTTACACCAGAGAACTAATTTAGGTGGTAGAGGTCGTGTGATCTCAGGTGTTTTTGAAATTAGTAGAGTTGGTGCTTTTCAGGGTTTTTTGGGATTGCAGTAAGTGCCCTTCCTATCCTTTTCTATTTAGGTAGTTTGGGCCCCAACGTTTGCTCATACTATTTTCTGTCTGTGTCAGTATTTCTTCTTGTCTAACCGCCATTACATGTTTGGGGGCTTTCTATGATCTTTGGGGATCTGCTCCGGGGCAGATAGCTTTTCTCTTTCTATCTTTAGGTGTAGTTAGTTTCTCAGGCCGTGACGAGGCGTCTAGGACCAACGTAGGAATGCTCCACGGCTGCCTCTAGTTGTGGTGGTTAGTCAGGGTACTGCAATCTCATAGATTCCAACTGCTCTGGTGTATTGCCTTTTTTACCTGCACTCCTCAGCTACCGAAAACATAACAGTATCACCGGCCTAAAAATTGAAAATTGTATGGTACTCACAGAAGGGAAAAATATTGTGAAAGAAAAAAGATTGTCAGAGATTCCGTAGGTGGGCAGTCCTGACCAAATGGAATGACGACGCTTTGGCAGCCCTTTTTCGGAAGGGTCTGTCAGATAATGTAAAGATGTTATGGTGGGATTCCCTGTCCCCTCTGGTCTCAATGATTCTATGTCATTAGCGATTCAAATTGACAGACGTTTGCGTGAGCGGAGAAGTATGCGTGAAATAGTGTTGCCTTGTGAACCTGCTTCTGAATCCATGCAGTGTGATAGAGTGGTTTTGGGGCACAGCGTCATGAGTTTCGAAAGCGCAATGGGTTATGTTTCTACTGTGGTGATGCCTCTCATGCTATTTCAGTCTGCCCTAAGCGGGGAAGACGTTTTGCACGCTCAGTTGTCTTGGGTAGTGTTCAGACTAAGTTTTTATTAACTGTTACCTTGATATGCTCTCTGTCCTCATTTTCTGCTCAGGCTTTCGTTGATTCGGGAGCAGCTATTAACCTGATGGATTTTGATTTTGCTAAACGTTGTGGGTTTCCCTTGATACCCCTACGGAACTCTATTCCCCTACTGGGGATCGATTCTACCCCTTTGGCTGAGAATAAACCTCAGTTCTCTACTCAGGTGATAATGAGGGTTGAACCTGATCATCAGGAGAGCTGCAAATTTTTGGTTCTGTATAATCTGCATGACATTATCGTACTGGGTTTCCCTTGGTTACAGTCTCATAATCTGTTTTGGATTGGAAATCTGTGTCTGTAACCAGTTGGGGCTGCCAATGTGTTAATACCAACACTCCTGTTTTTTCTGCCTCCCCCCAGGCACAGGATGTTCCTGACTTTTTGATTGATTTTTCTGATGTGTTTAGCGAAAGTAAATCTGCATCCTTGCCTCCCCATAGGAGCTATGACTGCGCTATTGAATTAGTGCCTGGTAGTAAATTCCCTAAAGGTCGCCTTTTTAACTTGTCTGTACCTGAACATGACGCTATGCGGTCTTATATCAAGGAGTCATTGGAGAAGGGTCATATCAGACCATCCTCTTCACCCTTAGGTGCCGGATTTTTCTTTGTGGCCAAAAAGGATGGTTCATTAAGGCCGTGTATTGATTATCGTCTTTTGAACAATATTACTGTGAAATATCAATATCCGTTACCCTTGATTTCTGATCTGTTTTCCAGGGTGAAAAACGCTACTTGGTTTACCAAGCTTGACCTCAGGGGGACATATAACCTTATTCGCATTAAGCACGGGGATGAATGGAAGACGGCATTTAATACCCCTGAGGGGCATTTTGAGTACCTTGTGTTGCCCTTTGGGCTCACTAATGCTCCTTCTGTCTTCCAGTCCTTCATGAATGACATTTTCAGGGATTTTGTGGATAAATTTCTGATTGTTTATTTGGATGATATCTTGATTTTTTCCAATGACTGGGACTCTCATGTGAAACATGTTCGAACTGTATTCCAGATTTTGAGAGAGAATGCTCTGTATGTGAAGGGATCAAAGTGTCTTTTTGGCGTACAGAGGATCTCATTTCTGGGATTCATTTTGTCCCCATCTGTTATTGAAATGGACCCGGTCAAGGTTCAGGCCATCTGTGATTGGGTCCAACCTACTTCATTAAAGGCTCTTCAAAGATTTTTGGGTTTTGCCAATTTTTATCGTAAATGTATTGGTAATTTCTCGGTTATTGTTAAACCATTAACTGATTTGACCAAAAAGGGTTCTGATGTGGTGAATTGGCCTCCTGAGGCAGTCTCTGCATTTCAGGAACTTAAGCAGAGATTCACTTCTGCTCCTGTTCTATGGCAGCCTGATGTTCTCTGCCATTTCAGGTGGAGGTTGATGCCTCTGAAATTGGGGCAGGTGCCGTTTTGTCCCAAAGAGATCCAGAGACCTCTAAAAGTAACCCTTGTGCCTTTTTCTCTCGAAAATTTTCTCCTACTGAACGTAATTATGACGTGGGTAATCGGCCATGAAGTGGGCTTTTGAAGAGTGGAGACATTGGCTGGAGGGAGCCAAACATCAGGTGATGGTCCTTACGGACCATAAGAATCTGGTTTATCTGGAATCTGCCAAGCGACTTAATCCTAGACAGGCCAGGTGGGCCTTGTTTTTCACACGTTTTAATTTTGTGGTTTCCTTTCTTCCTGGCACTAAGAATGTTAAGGCGGATGCCCTCTCGAGGAGTTTCCTTGCGGACTCTCCTGAGTTATCTGATCCTTCTGTTATTTTGAAAGAAGGTGTAGTTCTTTCCGCCATCTCGCCCAATTTGAGACTGGCTCTGGAGGGGTGTCAGGAGGATAGGCCCGAGCGCTGCCCTGTTGGGAAATTGTTTGTCCCGGACCAGTGGAAAAAGAGTGTGATGTCTGAGATTCATTGTTCCGCGTTGGCCGGTCATCCCGGAATTTTTGGTACCAGAGACTTGGTTAGTCGGTCCTTTTGGTGGCCTACCTTGTCTCGTGATGTCAGGGAATTTGTGCAGCCCTGCGGGACTTGCTCTCGCTCCAAGCCTTGCTCTTGCTCTAGTGGTTTGTTGATGCCATTGCCTGTGCCCAAGAGACCATGGACCCATATCTCTATGGATTTCATTTCTGACCTCCTGTTTCTCAGAGAATGACCGTCATCTGGGTGATTTGTGATAAGTTTTCCAAGATAATACATCTTGTGCCATTACCTAAGTTGCCTTCCTCCTCTGAATTGGTGCCTTTGTTCCTTCAGCACGTGGTTCGTTTACACGGCATTCCTGAGAACATTGTGTCTGACAGAGGAGTCCAGTTTGTTTCCAGATTTTGGAGGACCTTTTGTTCTAAACTTGGTGTTCAATTGTCTTTCTCCTCTGCGTTTCATCCTCAGACCAATGGTCAAACTGAGAGAACAAACCAGACATTGGAGACTTATCTAAGATGCTTTGTGTCTGCTGATCAGGATGACAGGGTCTCTTTTTTGCCTTTGGCTGAGTTTGCCCTTAATAATAGGGCTAGCTCTGCCACTTTGATGTCTCCATTTTTCTGTAATTCTGGGTTTCACCCTCGATTTTCTTCAGGACAGACGGAGGCTTCTGTCTGTCCAGGTGTTGACTCTGTTGTGGAGCGTATGCAACAGATTTGGGACCAGGTAGTGGAGAGGTTGTCCCTCTCTCAGGAGAGGGCCCAGCGGTTTGCTAACCGGCATAGGACTGATGGTCCTCGGTTTAAAGTGGGGGACTTGGTCTGGTTGTCCTCAAAAAATATTCCTATGAGAGTGGCATCTCCTAAATTTAAGCCTAGGTTCATTGGACCTTATAAGATCATGGAGATTCTTAATCCTGTTTCTTTTCGTTTGCTTCTTCCAGGGACATTTAAGATCCATAACGTGTTCCACAAGTCCTTGTTGAAGAGGTTTGTTGAGCCAGTGGTTCCTACTGCTGTACCTCCTGACCTTGTTCTGGTTGAGGGCAATCTGGAGTTTGTGGTTGAGAAAATATTGAATTCTCGTTTTTCTAGACGGAAACTCCAGTATTTGGTTAAGTGGAGAGGTTATGGTCAGGAAGACAATTCTTGGGTGTTTGCTTCAGACATCGATGCTAGGAGACTCATCCGTGCGTATCATAGAACTCATCCTGACCGACCTGGTTGCTCAAATGAGGGTTCGGTGACCCCTCCTCAAGGGGGGGTACTGTTGTGAATGGGCTTGAAATGAGTTCTGAGCAGAGACTCCCTCTGGTGGTTACAAGCGGTACTGGACTGTCCAGTGAAGATTGTGAGGATTGGGAATCAGGTGTTACTGACTGGTCTTATATAAGGGAGTCGCCTTCCCATCAGGGTTGCCGATGATCAATTGTTCTGGTCTCAATCCTTGATTCCTGTTTCCTTTGTAGCCTGCTGTGTCGTGTCTGCATCTCCTGCTAACAGATAAGACTTTTTCTTCTTTTTGTTTTTGTGCTTGATTTTTGCATTTTGTCCTGCACTTCTGTGGGGGCCTTCAGGGTCCCCTCCGGGGGCTTTTGCCCTCTCAGTTTAGTTCAGCCACTGATGTTTGTACATTTACTTTTTCCAGTTTTTTCAGTGGCTGCTGTTTTGATTTTGTTACACCAGAGAACTAATTTAGGTGGTAGAGGTCGTGTGATCTCAGGTGTTTTTGAAATTAGTAGAGTTGGTGCTTTTCAAAGTTTTTTGGGATTGCAGTAAGTGCCCTTCCTATCCTTTTCTATTTAGGTAGTTTGGGCCCCAACGTTTGCTCATACTATTTTCTGTCTGTGTCAGTATTTCTTCTTGTCTAACCGCCATTACATGTTTGGGGGCTTTCTATGATCTTTGGGGATCTGCTCCGGGGCAGATAGCTTTCCTCTTTCTATCTTTAGGTGTAGTTAGTTTCTCAGGCTGTGACGAGGCGTCTAGGACCAACGTAGGAATGCTCCACGGCTGCCTCTAGTTGTGGTGGTTAGTCAGGGTACTGCAATCTCATAGATTCCAACTGCTCTGGTGTATTGCCTTTTTTACCTGCACTCCTCAGCTACCGAAACATAACAGTAGTGTGTATATATATATATATATATATATATATGGGTTAAGTGTAGTTTGCAAAGGAACACTAATGGGGGCATGTTAGACATCCAGTTAGGAAGTTATAAAAATACGTCAGTGCAGTATTTGGATTTGGCCACTAGATGGGGCATAGAGCACATCCAGTCCAATAGCCACAAGAGGTTAGGGACTTTTTGTCAGGGAAAGATTGTCTCCAAGCGGGAATCTGTCAGGAAGGTTTCCTCTTAGCGGAGGTCAGTCGGGGGTTTACCTTGCTAGTGTGAGGACGTCCACGTTCCTGGGCCCTGAGCATAGGGTAGGAAGAAGAGGGACCAGCAACCCCTGAAGAAGCCAGTGAAGGAGTCACCGTGAGAGTGTGAGCCCAAAGAGAGTGGGTTTACACAGCAGTAGTCCAGTGGAAGAACCACTGTGGAACGCTCAGCAGAAGAGGTCGTGCTGAAGCGTAGTAACGAGTGGGCCATCAGAAGTATCCGGGCAGGATAACCAGAGAGGGGTGGACGACCTAGTAAATGTGTCTTTCTTATGTTGGATTGAATTGTCTCCAGGGGAAGCAATTGAAGTGCCGTTTTCACCGGGCTCCTCGTCCCGTCAATACTTAGTGGTCCATTCTGGTGTGGCAGCGGAGAAGAAGCAGCCTTGTGAAGAATGTATTGCTGGTATCGTGTAAGAAGTGCTTATGGTGTCTTGGATGTGCTGTGTCCGGAGGAAAATAAAGCAGAACTGTTTGACGTGATTCTGGACTCTGACTCTAATTGCTCTGTACACTCCCACACGGGAGGAGAACACCCTAGACCAATAGACATTACAGAGGTAAAACACCACACAGCTTCCAGTGTATCGGCCCCGCGGTCGTCCTTTTACAAGTGGCGTAGTCGGCAGGATCTCACTGCCCCATCTGGCAGTGATACCGTAACAAGGATGAAGTACATGGGAGCCGCGACATTGGAAGCTATTACCCTGTATTTACAGATTGAGGAATGCTCTGAAAAATACCATAAAATGAATGTGGCTAAAGTACCGGACTTGACTAAAGATAAGGTGAAGGAAGATGTTACAGATCCCAAGATGGCGTCTGCCAAGATGGAGAATTCTGGCGCCAAAAAGGACTGTCCTTGTCATGGACGTGACGGCGTGACGGCGACTCAGTGGCGCTAAAGGAGAA
The DNA here is from genome assembly GCA_033576555.1 of Oophaga sylvatica. Taxonomy (NCBI): domain Eukaryota; kingdom Metazoa; phylum Chordata; class Amphibia; order Anura; family Dendrobatidae; genus Oophaga; species Oophaga sylvatica. The sequence goes on from JARQOD010000002.1 coordinate 143,343,946, forward strand.
CTGTCAACAAAGACGGGACCGCCCCTGCGAGGAGGAGAATGCAGAGATGGACACTCGCTGTTTCCCACCTAATGCTGGTAAATGGATGGAGAGACCAACGAGAGCCCCACGCTGGAGCGGGTGTGGCCCTGCAGAATGGTAGCCGGAAGGACAGGCCATGTCGGAACCAATGTGCCTGAAAGTTGCACCCATCGGACCGCCGGAGATGAAACACAAGTGCACCCCGAAACAAGTACCGGTAGTGACCGCAAGCTGACGGAGGCCACCCGACCGGAGGAAGGAGCCACTACCATGCCCGTGATAGCGGAGAGCAGGAAGCAGAGCCGGAGGAGACCCTAGCCTCCAGCCTGTGTCAGTACCTGCAGGAGATGGGAGCCAGCCTGAGCGGCACAGCGGGATCGTTAGCGGTGAGTGAGCCTTCACCCCAGGGCACGATGGGTCCCACTGTCCCTACACCACCACCGTCCTGGGGCAGCGCCGACACTAGGCCCAAGTTCCCTATCACCGAGCAACTGCGCGCCTGCCAAGCATCCCCAGAAACCACCTCGCTCCAGCACTCCCATCAGGTTTTTGCGGAAAGCGAGCCCTCCGGAGAAGATGAGGATCCACTTGCAGAGGCCACGGAGGACGCCTCTGTCTGTTTCTTCTCCTCAGTTTGGAGACTTTGCGGCTGCAGGGTCCCCTTCAGCCCATGTCAGGAGCCGGCCATCAAGTGGAAAAACCACGCAGAATGCGCGCCACTGAAAGACTCTTGGCCCATTCCCTTCTAGTGCACGTTTGCACCTTTCAGGGACTGTTCCGCGTCCCCCTGGGTAGGGAACCCTGCAACGCTCCCATGGAGCACTGAAAACGGTCCACAGGACCTTCAAGAAACTGTTTTTTTGTGTTTTTGTTTTTTTTCTTATGGAGCAGTGCTTCCTTCAAAGGAAGGGGGAGAAAGGACATTTTTGTTTTTTTATATATAATGTCATTCTACCTCATTGAAAATGTTTTAATGTTTACTATATGTGTCAGTAAATGATAATATGTATGTGATAGTGCCCCTATTGCCAGGACGGCAATAGTTAAAGGAAGGGGGAATGTAAGAAGGTCAAGGGTATTAACCCTTTAAATGTTTCATCCCCTTTAATTGTCTTGATATGTGTAAACATGTGTTTTGTATGAACTGTATGATGCTAGGTATTGTTGCCATGTCTAATATGTGGGGGTTGAGTGTTAGGCAGATAGTGCATCTTAGGGGTCACCAGAGGAGGGCACTAAAAAGGTAGTGTATACAGTACAGACCAAAAGTTTGGACACACCTTCTCATTTAAAGATTTTTCTGTATTTTTATGACTATGAAAATTGTACATTCACACTGAAGGCATCAAAACTATGAATTAACACGTGGAATTATATACTTAACAAAAAAGTGTGAAACAACTGAAATTATGTCTTATATTCTAGGTTCTTCAAAGTAGCCACCTTTCGCTTTGATGACTGCTTTGCACACTCTTGGCATTCTCTTGATGAGCTTCAAGAGGTAGTTACCTGGAATGGTTTTCACTTCACAGGTGTGCCCTGTCAGGTTTAATAAGTGTGATTTCTTGCCTTATAAATGGGTTTGGGACCATCAGTTGTGTTGTGCAGAAGTCTGGTGGATACACAGCTGATAGTCCTACTGAACAGACTGTTAGAATTTGTATTATGGCAAGAAAAAAGCAGCTAAGTAAAGAAAAACGAGTGGCCATCATTACTGTAAGAAATGAAGGTCAGTCAGTTCGAAAAATTGGGAAAACTTTGAAAGTGTCCCCAAGTGCAGTTGCAAAAACCATCAAGCGCTACAAAGAAACTGGCTCACATGAGGATCGCCCCAGGAAAGGAAGACCAAGAGTCACCTCTGCTTCTGAGGATAAGTTTATCCGAGTCACCAGCCTCAGAAATCGCAGGGTAACAGCAGCTCAGATTGGAGACCAGGTCAATGCCACACAGAGTTCTAGCAGCAGACACATCTCTACAACAACTGTTAAGAGGAGACTTTGTGCAGCAGGCCTTCATGGTAAAATATCTGCTAGGAAACCACTGCTAAGGACAGGCAACAAGCAGAAGAGACTTGTTTGGGCTAAAGAACACAAGGAATGGACATTAGATCAGTGGAAATATGTTCTTTGGTCTGATGAGTCCAAATTTGAGATCTTTGGTTCCAACCACCGTGTCTTTGTGCGACGCAGAAAAGGTGAACGGATGGACTCTACATGCCTGGTTCCCACCGTGAAGCATGGAGGAGGTGTGATGGTGTGGGGATGCTTTGCTGGTGACACTGTTGGGGATTTATTCTAAATTGAAGGCATACTGAACCAGCATGGCTACCATAGAATCTTGCAGCGGCATGCTATCCCATCCGATTTGCGTTTAGTTGGACCATCATTTATTTTTCAACAGGACAATGACCCCAAACACACCTCCAGGCTGTGTAAGGGCTATTTGACCAAGAGGGAGAGTGATGGGGTGCTACGCCAGATGACCTGGCCTCCACAGTCACCAGACCTGAACCCAATCGAGATGGTTTGGGGTGAGCTGGACCGCAGAGTGAAGGCAAAAGGGCCAACAAGTGCTAAACATCTCTGGGAACTCCTTCAAGACTGTTGGAAGACCATTTCCAATGCCTACCTCTTGAACCTCATCAAGAGAATGCCAAGAGTGTGCAAAGCAGTCATCAAAGCAAAAGGTGGCTACTTTGAAGAATCTAGAATATAAGACATATCAGTTGTTTCACACTTTTTGTTAAGTATATAATTCCACATGTGTTTATTCATAGTTTTGATGCCTTCAGTGTGAATGTACAATTTTCATAGTCATCAAAATACAGAAAAATCTTTAAATGAGAAGGTGTGTCCAAACTTTTGGTCTGTACTGTATATATATATGGGTTAAGGGTAGTTTGCGAGGGATCACTAATGGGGGCATGTTAGAGATCCAGTTAGGAAGTTCTAAAAATACGTCAGTGCAGTATTTTGGTTTGGCCACTAGGTGGGGGCATAGAGCACATCCAGCCCAACAGGCACAAGAGGTTAGGGATTTTTTGTCAGGGAAAGATTGTCTCCAAGCGGGAATCTGTCAGGAAGGTTTCCTCTTAGCGGAGGTCAGTCGAGGGTGGACCTTGCTAGTGTGAGGATGTCCACGTTCCTGGGCCCTGAGCATAGGGTAGGAAGAAGAGGGGACCAGCAACCCTGAAGAAGCTGGTGAAGGAGTCACCATGGGAGTGTGAGCCTAAAGAGAGTGGGTTTACACAGCAGTAGTCCAGTGGAAGAACCACTGTGGGAACGCTTAGCAGAAGAGGTCGTGCTGAAGCGTAGTAGCGAGTGGGTCATCAGAAGTATCCAGGCAGGATAACCAAAGAGGGGTGGGCGACCTAGTAATTGTGTCTTTCTTATGCTGGATTGAAGTGTCTCCAGGGGAAGCAATTGAATTGCCGTTTTCACAGGGCTCCTCGTCCTGTCAATACTTAGTGGTCCATTCTGGTGTGGCAGTGGAGAAGAAGCAGCCTTGAGAAGAATGTATTGCTGGTATCGTGTAAGAAGTACGAACAATAACCATTTTGTGTGACCGAACTGGGACTAGCTCAGCCATGTCTGAGTCACCAGTGAATGTGAGCCAGCCCTACTCCTGAAGCAGTACCTGAATTCTGTCTGGGTAAGACACCATTATTTCTTTTTCCATTTTTGGAAAAGGAGTTTATTTTTTCGTTATTAAATATGTGCCAGCTGTTATCACTCTAGTGCCTACCTGAGAGCCTGAATCCATACAGTAGTTATCCAGATAAGATACAAAGAAGCAGTCTTCTTGGAACTTCCTCCATGTGTCAGAACACAAAGATGCTAACCAGTAGCAACTCTTGATTGAATTTGGGCCATTGATTACGACAATATAGGGTTGATTCATCATTTTTTTTTCTAAGTGGCCCTTCTTTTTTTGTTTTGTGCTCTTTGTTTTCATTATGCACATGAGCTATGTACAGTATATAGTGTACAGGTAATACAGGGAGGATCACCAGTGAGATTATACAGAATGCCTGTGTGAATAGTGTAAGTATACAAGTAACTGACTCACCATTGACATCTCTAGGTCAAGGCCTTCATCTACCCTTTTCTTCTACATTTAGCACAGACCGCCATCAATTCTTCCAGCCAGGACTCCTCTGTGCAGAAAATAAACACAGTTATCAATAGCTGATTGCTTCCAGAGCACTTCCCCTCTTGTTATGGGACTTAGAAACCAGTTGAAGAAAAACAGCAACATAGTGCTGACCTGCACAGTAAAAGAACCTTCCTTTTGTTCCCCCCATGGAAAACAGTATTCTAAAAAGTAAATTATATTACAGCAGTAATCATGACCCCTAATTGGCCCCTACAGTAATTATTTCCCCCACCTGCCACCATAAACTAATAATTTATCTTCCTCATGTTTGCCTTCATACAGTAATTAAGTCCCTCAACCTGGCCCCTTTAATTAATAATGTCCCCCATCCTGGGACCCTATGTTGCCCCATCTTGGGCCCCTATGTTCCCCATCTTGTTATCTATGTCCACCGTCCAAGGACCCCATGTTCCCATCCTGGCCCCTATGTCCCTTGTCCTGTCCCCTATGTCACTTGTCCTGGCCTATTTGGCCCTTGCACATGCCCATGTCCTGGCCCCATGTACCTTGTTCTGGCTCATATGTCCCTTGTCCTGGCCAATAGGTCCCTTGTCCTGGTCAATAGGTCACTTGTCCTGGTCCCTACGTCCCTTGTCCTGACCCCTATGTCCCTTGTCCTGTGCCAATGTCCCTTGTCCTGGGCATCGGCGGCCATGTTAACTACTGCACCATAATACATTTCAACTGAATGTGCATCCTCGGACTCACATTCTGTTGAAACCAGCATGCCCCATCCACGACCTGCTTGGGACCCGCTGGGGTCCAACTGAGAAATTGTCCTGGTGCTCCATTCCCACACTGTATGCATCTGTACATACAGTAGCATTATTTGAGCAGCTCCGAAACCTATGTATGCCACAAAACTTAGCATTTGCCTGGAAGTTAAGAACTGTCACCTTTTTGTGTTTAGGGTAGTAGTTTTCAAAAGGTTCCCCTGGAAAAAAGATTTACATTTTATTTTAAGTAGTAAAGTACTGGTATGTTGTAACGAGGCATACAAGGTGAAAATTAGTGATTAATAAAGACTATTATAATACTCCAGTTCGATGATCTTGTACTATCTCTGTTGAAAAGCCCCAGTGATGACATATATACTGTTCCCTGAACACTCAGATGAATCATCCATGATGACTACATACTCTACAAATTACCTACAGGGAGGGCTTCTTATTGCTGTAGGCAGACACATACACTCCACCCAGATGCTGGACCCTAACACAAAGTGGATGTCAGGTTGCTAGATGTCTAGGAAAGTTCTGCACTCTTCATAGTAGATAGAAGCATGCATGGAGGATGATGTTGCTCTGATACAACACGGTAGAAAAATCCTGGAGCCCAACTATAAATGTGAACTATATGGTACATGTAATCCCTATCAAAGTCTATTGCAAACAAAGCTCTGTATTCAGCTGTTGTCACTGTTCAGACAGGATGTCTTACAGCAGAAATCTGGAAGCAACTGACTACCCATAGACGTGATTCCAAGGGATTTGGTAAGTTTTTTCTTTATAAAATGCAGATATATTGTCAGTAAAGAAACATTTCCAGGATGTTACGTGTAAATAATGATGATGCAGGAAGGTATAATTGATTTTGAATACTTATCTTCTGATATGTTGTAATTTTATACAATGGTAGGTTACTCATTGCTGCTACTATAATCACAATAGGTGGAAATATCACTATTCTGGCCAGATAATTATTACTGTAGCGTGCACTTGAAATGTCAACTACAGCATCCACAGAAAATGAAAATCAGCTACAAAACTTTCTCCGGAGTATGTAACGTTTTCTAATCGAAAAAAGTATTATTATAACCAAGTATGTAAGTTTTTAATTAAGTACATGCTTCAATGTATAACATGTGCAAATACAGATAGATAGATACACAGATAGATAACTAAATCAAAGAAGCAGCACACCATCATTTTAGTGCAAAAAAAAGCTATTTTAATAGCCCATTTGTGTGCGATGTTTCGGCTCTGTGTGTGAGCCTTCTTCAAGCAGGCTCTTACAGAGCTGAAGCATCGCGTACAAATGGGCTATTAAAATAGCTTTTTTTGTACTAAAATGATGGTGTGCTGCTTCTTTGATTTTTCCAATATAAGGACTGATACAGTTAGGTCCATAAATATTTGGACAGAGACAACATTTATCTAATTTTGGTTCTAGACATTACCACAATGAATTTGAAACAAAACAAATCAGATGCAGTTGAAGTTCAGACTTTCAGCTTTCATTTGAGGGTATCCACATTAAAATTGGATGAAGGGTTTAGGAGTTTCAGCTCCTTAACATGTGCCACCCTGTTTTTAAAGGGACCAAAAGTAATTGGACAAATGACTCCAAGACTATTTCATGGACAGGTGTGGGCAATCCCTTTGTTATGTCATTCTCAATTAAGCAGATGAAAGGGCCGGAGTTGATTTGAGGTGTGGTGTTTGCATTTGGAAGGTTTTGCTGTGAAGGAAACATGCGGTCACAGGAGCTCTCCATGCAGGTGAAACAAGCCATCCTTAAGCTGCAAGAACAGAAAAAAAACCCATCCAAGAAATTGCTACAACATTAGAAGTGGCAAAATCTACAATTTGGTACATCCTGAGAAAGAAAGAAAGCACTGGTGAACTCATCAATCCAAAAAGACCTGGGAGCCCACGGAAGACAACAGTGGTGGATGATCGCCGCATACTTTCTTTGGTGAAGAAGAACCCGTTCACAACATCAACTGAAGTCCAGAACACTCTCAGTGAAGTAGGTGTATCTGTCTCTAAGTCAACAGTAAAGAGAAGACTCCATGAAAGTAAATACAAAGGGTTCACATCTAGATGCAAACCATTCATCAATTCCAAAAATAGACAGGCCAGAGTTAAATTTGCTGAAAAACACCTCCAGAAGCCAGCTCAGTTCTGGAAAAGTATTCTATGGACAGATGAGACAAAGATCAACCTGTACCAGAATGATGGGAAGCCAAAAGTTTGGAGAAGAAAGGGAACGGCACATGATCCAAGGCACACCACATCCTCTGTAAAACATGGTGGAGGCAACGTGATGGCATGGGCATGCATGGCTTTCAATGGCACTGGGTCACTTGTGTTTATTGATGACATAACAGCAGACAAGAGTAGCCGGATGAATTCTGAAGTGTACCGGGATATACTTTCAGCCCAGATTCAGCCAAATGCTGCAAACTTGTTGGACGGCGCTTCATAGTACAGATGGATAATGACCCCAAGCATACAGCCAAAGCTACACAGGAGTTCATGAGTGCAAAAAAGTGGAACATTCTTCAATGGCCAAGTCAATCACCAGATCTTAACCCAATTGAGCATGCATTTCACTTGCTCAAATCCAGACTTAAGAGGGAAAGACCCACAAACAAGCAAGACCTGAAGGCTGCGGCTGTAAAGGCCTGGCAAAGCATTAAGAAGGAGGAAACCCAGCGTTTGATGATGTCCATGGGTTCCAGACTTAAGGCAGTGATTGCCTCCAAAGGATTCGCCACAAAATATTGAAAATAAAAATATTTTGTTTGGGTTATGTTTATTTGTCCAATTACTTTTGACCTCCTAAAATGTGGAGTGTTTGTAAAGAAATGTGTACAATTCCTACATTTTCTAACACATATTTTTGTTCAACCCTTCAAATTAAACGTTACAATCTGCACTTGAATTCTGTTGTAGAGGTTTCATTTCAAATCCAATGTGGTGGCATGCAGAGCCAACTCGCGAAAATTGTGTCACTGTCCAAATATTTCTGGCCCTGACTGTATGTACCTGTGAAGCCTTACACCCAACTATTGTCATTGTTCAGGTGCTGCTCTCTGCTCATTTTTTCTAGATAGATAGATAGGTGATAGATAGCAGCAACGCTGTCCAAAATGTATAAAGTCAATGTCTGTATACATCTTAGCTATATACATAGTGCTGCTGTATTCTTTTTAGTGTATATTATGCAGTCATACTATTGGAGTTGGTGACTGCCTCCATATTTGGCTGAGCTCACCTCCCATCAGCCGAAGGCTCTTTTTAATTAGTGCTGGATCCTAATTGCCCTGTAAACTTGTAGTCTTTGAGTCCAGGAAAGGCATGTTTTATAACTATTAGGCCGGGGTCACCCTTGCAAATGTGATGTGAGAAACTTACGCGAGTCTCTCTCATCAATACCTGCACTGCCGCCAGCACTTGGACAGGAGTGTGCGGCTACATGTATTTCTATGCAGCCGCACACTTCGGTCCGAGTTCCAGCGGCAGTGCAGGTACTGATGAGAGAGACTCGCGCGAGTTTCTCGCATCACACTCGCAAGTGTGACCCCGGCCTTAGATTTATGGTCGTGACTGCTGGGTTTTCATGCATTGGCTGATTTGTTCACTAAGTAAATTAATTTTATAAGTATTCTATATAGTGTAAGAGTACAGGCAGGAACGTGGGATGCAGTGATGGTATGCAAGACACAGCAAGGGTTAACAGGTTTATTTACAGGGGAAATACTCACCGCAGGGAGGTGAAGAGTTAAACAGTATTAAAGGTACATTACAATACAATGGTTCAAATATTAGCAAACGCATAAGGAAGTCCTAATGCTGCAGCTCCTGCTGTGAACTCAATGGTGCCGGCAACAGCCGAGCAGTGTCCTCATTAATGGGGTCAAACAGACAACAATACTCCCATCTTCTGGTAGCAGTGGTCGGTCGCCGGTACCTTCCAGTGGCCCTAGTCCATATTCTGTAGTTTCCTACATAGGTAAGGGCCACGACTACTGTCTAAGCTAGACTAGACTCATGCACAACTCTTCTCACAGTCTCGGTCATGCGAGCTGAAAGTTGCTGACTGTAAAAAGGGTCACGATCATGTATGGGCCCCACGTGGCTCAGAAGTTGTTTAACGGCACGGTCAG
>JARQOD010000002.1:143353115-143367793 GCA_033576555.1 Oophaga sylvatica
TTTTCTTTCTGTACAGCAGTTATCTGCTCACTTCCCTCTCAGCTCTTGAGCTGCTGTTATCAGTCCTACAAATTCACAAGCCCTCAGCAATTTCCAAAGCAGTTCTCCTAATCACTGCTCCTGTGTTCAAAGGCACTGCTATCATTATACTGTATATAAATAAAGAGATAACAGAGAAGACTCCATGACAAATACTCACAAACTTAATGTGTAACATAAGCACAGAAGAAAAATACTGACCAGAACTATCATTCAAGAAGTGCACAACCCCCAGCAGCCAGGAAGTAAGGAGATTGCAGAGGTATGTTCAGACCAGTGTGCAGCTCAAGACATAACCTGAGACTAACCCTTTAATTTGGACATTTATTAGAGATTTCTGAACTTGTTTTTCATGATTGTTTTGTTGGTTGTCATTTTGGATCAAGCGAAAATATCAAATTTGCATTCTGGATTTCTAACTTGGTTCGTGATCTGAAGTCTATTGATAAGGTAGATACAGGTGCATCTTGCAAAATTAGAATATCATCAAAAAGTTAATTAATTTCAGTTCTTCAATACAAAAAGTGAAACTCATATATTACATAGAGTCATTACAAACAGAGTGATCTATTTCAGTGTTTATTTCTGTTAATGTTGATGATTATGGCTTACAGCCAATGAAAACCCAAAAGTCATTATCTCAGTAAATTAGAATACTTTATAACACCAGCTTGAAAAAATGATTTTAAAATCTGAAATGTTGACCTACGGAAATGTACCAATACCTGGTTTAAAAACAACAGTATCTCTGTGCTTGATTGGCCAACAAACTCGTCTGACCTTAACTCCATAGAGAATCTATGGGGTTTTGTCAAGAAGAAGATGAGAGACACCATACCCAACAAAGCAGACGAGTTAAAGGCTGCTATCAAAGCAACCTGGGCTTCCATAACACCTCAGCAATGCCACAGGCTGATCGCCTCCATGCCACGCCACATTGATAAAGTAATTGATGGAAAAGGAGCCCCGACCAAGTATTGAGTGCATTTACTGAACATACATTTCAGGTTATTTTTAATCTTCCATATTTTTTGGCATTCTTTCGTTGTACCTCTGGTAATATTGGAGGTTGTGTATATTGATGTAATGAATAAACGTTTTTGCCTTATTACATATTCATTATTAGACTGTGCTAATTCATTTGTTATACTGCTTTCTGAACTGAAATGATCTAAGCAATATGTAAGTTATCTCTGTTTTTTAAATCCCTTTTAGTTGTAATCGTATTGTACATACTTTTATTGTCTCATATCTTAAAACCTTATCTTCTGTAAACACTGCCCATCTTTTGGGAATAAACTATAAAATTTATTAGTTCTGCCTCCTTGCTCTGTGACGAATTCATACGTGCCTGTAAGCTAATTACGCTACTGATTTGGGTTTGCTTCGAGCCCCTCTATTAATTTTAAATATTAATACGAGGAATATGAAGCTGGTGGCAGCGAAGTGTGTTCTGGCGAGGCGGGTAGCGCTGGCAGTGACTGAGCGGGTTTTCTAAGCTGATTGCGTGGCTGCGGCCAAAGCATTTATAACTCCCTCACTGCAAGTGGGCCTAACAGCCATTGCACAACAAGTAGCCCGTCCGGCGACTAATTATCCTAGGTGCAGTTCCCTGACTGACCTGAGGGTAAGGGGGGTGCTGGAGAGCTGCGAGTTCCAAAGTGGAACTGGAAAGTGGGATATACATAAATCCTGACAGCTTGTAACATATTGTGGCAGTAGTGGGATAACCAAAACAAACCCCCCTGCGGTAAATTGTTAGGGCAAGGCTACCTTGCTGTTTCTTATCACATGGTGCCAGCGGTGGGATAAGATAAACCCCCCTGTGCCTGTGATAACCGTGTGCAGCCAAAAGTCACATCCCCTGATCGTGACATATTGGTGGCAGCGGTGGGATTAATCCGTGTCCCCCGGGCTTCCGTGTGCTATTCATCGCAATTGATGAACACAACGCAACCCATTATATTCTATGGAATTCCGCAATGCTGTGCTAATGCTGCATATTTTTCAACGGCGCAATCGCATCATGGAAAAATACGCAGTATGCTCATTCTTTTTGTGGAATCACGGCGATTCTCCTCCAAGCCCTGGGTACCATATCACTGTTAAAACAATAATTCAAATAAAAAATCGTGATATTCTCACCTTACAGCGCCCCCCACAGCTCTCCCGCTCCTAAGCGACGCTCCCGGCAACTCCCGTTTCCAGGGATGCCTTGCGACAATGACCCCAGATGACATAGCGGTCTCGTGTGATCCTACGCCATCTGGGGTCATTGTCGCCACGCATCACTGGGAACGGAACTTGCCTGCAGCATCGCGAGGACCAGGAAGGCTGCGGGGGCCGCCGGAAGGTGAGAATATCAATATTTTTTATTTTTTTATTTTTTTTAACATTATATCTTTTTACTACTGATGCTGCATAGGCGGCATCTATAGTAAAAAGTTGGTCACACTTGTTAAACACTATGTTTGACTAGTGTGACCAACCTGTCAATCAGTTTTCCAAGCGATGCTACAGATCGCTTGGAAAACGCTAGCATTCTGCAAGCTTATTACGCTTGGAAACCGCTAGTTTTTAGCGGGAATCTGCATACCAATTAAAATGCGTATTTCCAAGGCAGAAAGGTGCGGGATTGCCGTGGAAATTTCCGCTGCAATTCCTAACGTGTGCACATAGCCTTACTGTTATGCCTAATTATAGTGAGTGGATCTCTTTAGGGGGTTTAATCAGAATCACGTCATTCGGAGATTTAGATGTAAGAGTTCAGATAAATGTAGATAAATGTGATCCAAAATGTTATGGAAAATGTTCAAAATAAAAGCGACAATTCAATCCACAAAAAAAGCAAGTCCCCACTCTGGTCCAATAACTGTCAATGGAAATAAAGGGAGCTTCCACGTTACTGGTAGCACAAAGGCTCTGGAAAAGCTCTTCTGAGCCCTAGTCTGCATATACCGCAGTTAGCATCAACGTTTGGCATTTCTAATTTCTAATTGACCACCTAATTTACAGGGTCCATGTCTCCAGAAGAACAAGCTGGGCACAATGTATAGGTACTATAATATATCGGTACTACAATATACAGGCACAACACTGGCAGATTTGCAATTTTCACTGTGCAACATACATTGTTGCTTTTTTAACACACATGGAGCGAAAATTGTCACTGCACCTGTAGATAAATTCCCATAGGTGAGTAATTTCCAAAATGGAGTCACTTGAGGGGGGATTCTGCATTTCTGGCACTTAGGAGCTCTGTATATGGAGTCCGCAAACTATTTTACGAAAATTTGTTCTCCAAGAGTCAAATAGCGTTCCGTCCCTCACGTGTCTCGCTAAGCAGTGCTGTACAGCCACGTATGGGGTATTGCCACATTCAGCAGAAATGGTGTGACAAATTTTGGAGCCATTTTTACCCATTTCCCAGTGTAAAATCTGGGGCTAAAACAATTTTTTGTGTTAAAAATGTACCGTATTTTTCGGACTATAAGACGCACCGGACCATAAAGCGCACCCCAAATTTTCAGAGGGAAAATGGTGAAAAAAAATTAATGCGTCAAAAAGGGGTCCATCTTATAGTCCTGAATTCAGCTCACCTGGGAGGGTCAGCAGCGCTGGCGGCAGCAAGAGTCGGTCGATTTTTCCGGTGGTCCGACGCTGCAGGGTGATGATCTCGTTCCCATCCCGGCCTGGTGCGGCTGGTGCGGCAGGTTCAGTGGTGCTCGGTGGTGTGGAAAGCCGGGAGTCCCCACACTTCTATTGCCTCGATGCTGTGGCTTCTGGGAAAATGGTTGCCGGAGGCGGCACATGCGCAGATTAAGATCTCGTCAACGAGATCTCGTCTTGAGATCTTGGGAGATGAGATCTCAGAGCTGAGATCTCAATCTGCGCATGCAAATCCGGCGTCCATTTTCCCGGAGGCCAGCTTGATACCCCAGGAGCAGATTGAGATCTTGGGAGATGAGATCTCGGAGCCGAGATCTGAATCTGTGCATGCGCTGCCTCCGGCGGCCATTTTACCGGAGGCCACAGCATCGAGGCAATAGAAGTGCAGGGCTCCAGGCTTTCAGAAATTTTCGCCAGAGTCCCTGGCACCACCGAGCACCGCCACACCAGCCGCACCATCATTGCCCTGCAGCGTTGGACCAGGACCACCGGAAGAACCGCTCGACTCCTGCTGCCACCACGCTAAGTGTAAGTACCGTACATTCCGACTATAATCTTATAGTCTGAAAAATACGGTAATTAGTTTTTCTTCACTGCCCAATGGTATAAAATTCTGTGACACACCCGTGGTGTCAATATGATCACTGCACCCCTAGATGAATTAGTTGAGCGGTGTAGTTTGCAAAATGAGGTCACTTATGGGGGTTCTAATGTTCTGGCACCTCAGGAGCTCTGCCAATGTGACATGGCATCATTACAGCAAAATCTCTAGTTGGGACCTATGGATTAAATTTTTGTTCATTCATGCACAGTCGTAACCGCCATATTGTTCTCATCTTTATGTAGCTTCACTATATAACATCTGGATTTTTTGTGTCTGTAAGGCTGTGTACACACATACTGTGTATACACAATACTGTAAATACTGTGTCTTTTGTTTTCTTCAGGTGTCCACATCAAACTCTGCAATAACAATATTCTCTCGCTATTGCATCTTTTATGCCTTTCCCCACTCATTTGATGCATTTTTGGTGCAGATGTAAAGCTTCATTTTTAATGTGATTTCTAAACTACAGAAAAGCTTTGATTCTACTCTTTTAAAAGTAACTGCAGTTTTTTACATGCATTTTTTAAAAGAAAAGTGGACGCGGTTTTCATGAAATCACACCCACTTTGCTTTGAAAGTTAAACACAGTAGAATTTCTGTGCAAAAAAGTAACAGAAAATACGCAGCACTTATGCTACATGAAAATGCGGCTTAAACGCCCAACCATACCTCCCAACTGTCCTGGATTGAGCGGGACAGTCCCGATTCTGACCCTCCCTCCCGCTATCCCGCTCGGGACGCTGTTTCCCACAGTGAGATAAGCCGCCACGCCCCCCATGCACCCAATTCTCGCCCTCCTTTTCTCTCCACATCAGCCGCTCACATCCAGCAATGACGTTGCTGAGCTGTCCTCTTCTGTGTGGACAGGACCTGTGATGATGTCACAGGAGGGGAGGAGTTAGGTGTCACATGGTCAGGCTCCTCGGGATGTGTGAAGGACTCTGCTGTGCTGGTTGTCATGGTGCTGGATGAGGGTAAGCTTATGTATGGGGTCAGGAGAGATTTACAGTGTGGATGTAGCAGTGCTGTAGTGTGTACGAGTAGGATGTAGAAGAGTCGTGTGTGTACGAGGTGTACGGAGCGGAGCTGTGTGTGTATGAGGTGGATGTAGCAGTGCTGTAGTGTGTATGAGGTGTACGGAGCGGAGCATTGTGTGTACGAGTTGGATGTAGCAGAGCGGTGTGTGTCCGAGGTGCACGGAGCCGAGCCATGCGTGTCCGAGGTGTACGGAGCCAAGTCGCGCGTGTCTGAGGTGTACGGAGCCGAGCCGAGCGTGTCCGGGGTGTACTGAGCCGAGCTGCGAGTGTCCGAGGTGTACGTAGCTGAGCCACGCATGTACAAGGTACGAGGTGGAGGTAGCAGTGCTATGTGTGTTTGAAACGGAGTCCTGTGTGTACGCAGTGTACGGAGCTGAGCCGCTCAGCTCCGTACACACAGGGCTCCGTGTTTAAGCCGTGTGTGTACGGAGCGGAGCAGAGCCGTGTGTGTACGAGGTGTACGGAGTGGAGCCTTGTGTGTATGCAGCGGAGCCACATATGTACGAGGTGTACGGAGCAGAACTGCATGTGCACAAGGTTTACGGAGTGGAGTCGCGTGTGTACAAGGTGTATAGACCGTGGCATGTACGGAGTGGAGCCATGTGTGTATTGAGTGGAGCCGTGAGTGTGCGAGGTGGATGGAGCGGAGCCATTTTTGTACGAGGCATACAAAGCGGAACCGTGTGTGTATGAGGTGTGCAGAGTTGTGCGTGTACAAGGTGTATGGTGGGGAGCATTCATACCTCCCAAGCATCCCGAATTCAGTGGGACAGAACTGATTTTGAGAATCTGCCCCGCTATCCCGGCCTTGGAATCAGGGATGTCAGCCATGTGAGCGGATCATGATATGTCCTGCATCAGGAGACTCAGGTGGGCACTATAATGGGAGTTAGGCTGCTGTAGTATCTTTATAGAATCTTTCTTCCTTTCTCTCTGTTTCTTTCTGTCTCTCTGTTCTTTCTTTCTCTCTGTTCTTTCTTTCTCTCTCTGTTCTTTCTTTCCCATCTTTCTTTCTCTCTGTTCTTTTTCTTTCTTTCTTTCTTTCTTTCTTTCTTTCTTTCTTTCTTTCTTTCTTTCTCTGTTCTTTCTTTCCCCTCTTTCTTTCTTTCTCTCTGTTCTTTCCACTCTTTATTTCTCTCTCCCTCTCTGTTCTTTCTTTCTTTCCCCTCTTTTTTTTTTTCTCTCTCTGTTCTTTTTTTCTGTCCACTCTTTCTCACTCTGTTCTTTTTCTCTCTTTCGCTTTCTTTCTTTCCCCTTTCTTTCTCTCTCTGTTCTTTCTTTCTTTCCCCTCTTTCTTTCTTTCTCTCTCTCTGTTCTTTCTTTCCCCTTTCTTTCTTTCTTTTTTTCTTTCTGTTCTTTCTTTCTTTCCCTTTCTTTCTATCTCTGTTCTTTCTTTCCCCTCTTTCTTTCTTTCTCTCTGTTCTTTCTTTCCCCTCCTCTTTTCTTTCTCTGTTCTTTCTTTCCCCTCTTTCTTTCTTTCTTTCTTTTCTTTCTTTCTTCTCTGTTCTTTCTTTCCCCTCTTTTTCTTTCTCTGTTCTTTCTTTCCCCTCTTTCTTTCTTTCTTTCTTTCTTTCTTTCTCTGTTCTTTCTTTCCCCTCTTTCTGTCTTTCTCTCTCTGTTCTTTCTTTCCCCTCTTTCTTTCTTTCTTTCTTTCTTCTTTCTTTCTTTCTTTCTTTCTTTCTTTCTTTCTTTTCTTTCTTTCTTTCTTTCTTTCTTCTTTCTTTCTCTCTCTGTTCTTTCTTTCCCCTCTTTCTTTCTTTCTCTCTCTGTTCTTTCTTTCTCTCTCTTTCCTCTCTTTCTTTCTCTCTATATAATCTTTCTTTCTCTCTAATCTTTCTTTCTTTCTCTCTCTGTTCTTTCTTTCTCTCTCTCTCTGTTCTTCCTTTTTCTCTCTGATCTTTCTTTCTCTCTGTTCTTTCTTTCTCTTTCTTTCTCTCTCTGTTCTTTCTATCTTTCCCCTTTCTTTCTTTCTTTCTTTCTCTCTCTGTTCTTTCTTTCCCCTCTTTCTTTCTCTCTCCCTCTCTGTTCTTTCTTTCTCTCTCTGTTCTTTCTTTCCCCTCTTTCATTCCCATCTGTCTTTCTTTCTCTCTCTGTTCTTTCTTTTCCCTCTTTCTTTCTCTCCCTCTCTGTTCTTTCTTTCCCCTCTTTTTTTCTCTCTCTGTTCTTTTTTCTGCCCCCTCTTTCTTTCTCTCTGTTCTTTCTTTCTCTGTTCTTTCCCCTTTCTTTTTCTTTCTCTTTTCTTTCTTTCCCCTCTTTCTCTCTCCCTCTCTGTTCTTTCTTTCCCCTCTTTCTTTTTTCTCTCTGTTCTTTTTTTCTGTCCCCTCTTTCTTTCTCTCTGTTCTTTCTTTCCCCTCTCTTTCTTTCTCTTTTCTTTCTTTCCCCTTTCTCTCTCTTCTTTCTTCCCCTCTTTCTTTCTCTCTCCGTCTCTGTTCTTTCTTTCCCCTCTTTCTTTTTTTCTCCCTCTCTCTAGTCTTTTTTTCTGTCCCCTCTTTCTCTCTCTCTGTTCTTTCTTTCCCCTCTTTCTTTCTCTCTCCCTCTCTGTTCTTTCTTTCCCCTTCTTCTTTCTTTCTTTCTTTCTTTTTTTCTTTTCTTTCTCTCTGTTCTTTCTTTCTCCTCTTTCTTTCTCTCTCCCTCTCTGTTCTTTCTTTCCCATCTTTCTTTTTTCTCTCTCTGTTCTTTTTCTGTGCCCTCTTTCTTTCTCTCTGTTCTTTCTTTCTCTCTCTCTGTTCTTTCTTTCTTTCCCATCTTTCTTTTTCTCTCTCTGTTCTTTCTTTCTTTCCCGTATTTCTTTTTCTCTCTCTGTTCTTTCTTTCCCGTATTTCTTTCTTTCTCTCTCTGTTCTTTCTTTCCCCTCTTCTTTCTCCCTCCCTCTCTGTTCTTTCTTTCCCCTCTTTCTTTCTCTGTCTCTGTTCTTTCTTTCCCCTCTTTCTTTTTTCTCTCTCTCTGTTCTTTTTTTCTGTCCCCTCTTTCTCTCTCTCTGTTCTTCCTTTCTTTCTTTCCCTTTGTTTCTTTCTTTCTCTCTCTCTCTGCTCTTTCTTGCTTTCCCCTTTCTTTCTCTCTCTGTTTTCTTTTTTCTCTCTCTGTTCTTTCTTTTACTCAGTACCAGTGTGCCCACAGTACCAGCCACTGTGCCCTCAGTACTAGTCAGTGTGATCAGCAGTGCTAAATGGGTGTGGTTGGGGCGTGGACATGGGTGTGACTAGTTGTGAAATGGGTGTGATCAGGGTGTGGCCTAAAATTTGCCGCAGCGCGCTGTGCGTGCCGCAGCCTTTGTCCCTCTTTCCCGTCTTCAAAAGTTGGGAGGTATGCCCAATCAAAGTGGATGTGATTTCATGAAGTCTGTGAACGACGCTAAAGATGCTTCTGGAGCCTGGAAAAGGCAAGGAAGAAAAAACACTCCTTTGCATTTTTAAGTGCAGAATCAAAGCTTTTCCTCAGGGTTGCAGATAGCGGCCCTATTTGGTCCTTAACTGTTTTTGTTATTCCCATGGCAATGAATGGGAGTTACAGAACCAGTGAAGCACAGAGATCTGCGCTATTTCCATAACTCAGACATTAGAATAAATGTCAGCACATTGTTAAAACCTGAGGTTGAACATACTATCAATAGCAGGGGCACAGGATAGTTTATATCGGATGAGTACTATCCGTGGTTCTGAAGGATAGCACTCATATCCATGTTATGCTATTGGGCTGTGTACATGTTCAGAAAAAATCGGTGACATGTCCGATTTTGATCCAAGTGTCTAAGGATCCGTGGAAAACAACGAACCGCATTCGGGTGACATCCGAGTGCTGTCTGATTTTCACAGACTGACTGAATGGAGAAGGTGGAGAGACTTTTTTTTTCTCTCCACCTCAGAGAAAAACTGATACCACTCTGATTAGTATTAGTGATGGGCGAGCACTAAAATGCTCGGGTGCTCGTTGCTCGGGTCGAGCAAATTGGAATACTCAGGTAATCGGATAGAACAACGAGCCCAATTTAAGTCTATGGGAGACTCAAGCAAGTTTACCGCGATCCCCCCGGGGGGTCCTTTCAAGGTCTAAATACGTCTGAAAATGATGGAAACACTGCTCAAATGACACGGGGACATCATGGGGATCGCCCCAGGAAGCATTCTTGACTATCAGTATGTTTTTGGAGTGTGGGAGGAAACCAGAGAACCCGGAGGAAACCCACGCAAACACGGGGAGAACATACAAACTCCTTGCAGATGTTGTCCTTGGTGGGATTTGAACCCAGGACTCTTGAAAGTCACAGAGCCTATTTTTACAGGGGCATCAGGCAGCATTAATCTGCTTAAAGGGCCATTATTAAACGGTAGGTCTCCTAAACTGTTATAGTAACATAGTTATTAAGGTTGAAGGAAGACTTTAAGTCCATCTAGTTCAACCCATATCCTATCCTAACCTGCCCTAACATGTTGATCCAGAGGAAGGCAAAAAAAACCCCAAGTGGCAAACAGTAAGCTTCACATTGGGGAAAAAAATTCCTTCCCGACTCCACATACGGCAATCAGACTAGCTCCCTGGATCAACGCTGTATCTAGGAAACTAGTGAACATAGCCTGTAATATTATACTTTTCAAGAAAGGCATCCAGTCCCTTCTTAAATTTTAGTAAGGAATCACTCATTACAACATTAGACGGCAGAGAGTTCCATAGTCTCACTGCTCTTACAGTAAAGAATCTGCGTCTGTGATTATGGCTAAACCTTCTTTCCTCCAGACGTAGAGGATGCCCCCTTGTCCCCGTCACAGGTCTAAGAGTAAAAAGATCATTAGAAAGGTCTTTGTACTGTCCCCTCATATATTTATACATTGTAATAAGATCACCCCTAAGCCTTCGTTTTTCCAAACTAAATAACCCCAAGTGTAATAACCTGTCTTGGTATTGCAGACCCCCCAGTTCTCTAATAACCTTGGTCGCTCTTCTCTGCACCCGCTCCAGTTCAGCTATGTCTTTCTTATACACCGGAGACCAGAACTGCACACAGTATTCTAAGTGTGGTCGCACCAGTGACTTGTATAGAGGTAAAATTATGTTCTCCTCATGAGCATCTATGCCTCGTCTAATGCATCCCATTATTTTATTTGCCTTGGCAGCAGCTGCCTGACATTGGCCACTAAATGTGAGTTTGTCGTCCACCCATACACCCAGGTCTTTTTCAGTGACAGTTTTGCCCAGTGTTTTACAATTAAGCACATAATTATACATCTTATTTGTTCTACCCAAGTGCATGACCTTACATTTATCCCCATTAAAGCTCATTTGCCATTTATCAGCCCAAGCTTCTAGTTTACATAAATCCTCCTGTAATATAAAATTATCCTCCTCTGTATTTATTACCCTGCAGAGTTTAGTGTCATCTGCAAATATTGAAATACTACTCTGTATGCCCCCTACAAGGTCATTAATAAATATGTTAAAGAGAAGCGGCCCCAATACTGACCCCTGTGGTACCCCACTGCTAACCGTGACCCAGTCCGAGTGTGCTCCATTAATAACCACCCTTTGTTTTCTATCCATGAGCCAGTTCTTAACCCACTTACACATATTTTCCCCTATCCCCATTGTTCTCATTTTATGTATCAACCTTTTGTGTGGCACTGTATCAAAAGCTTTTGAGAAGTCCATGAACACCACGTCCACTGCATTCCCTTGGTCCAGTCCTGAACTTACCCCTTCATAAAAGCTTATCAGATTAGTCTGACAAGAACGGTCCCTCGTAAACCCATGCTGATACTGTGTCATGAGGTTATTCAGCTTCAGATACTCCAATATAGTATCCCTTAAAAAACCCTCCAGGATTTTACCCACAGTAGATGTTAAGCTCACTGGCCTATAATTTCCAGGTTCAGTTTTTGCCCCCTTTTTGAATATTGGCACCACATTTGCTATACGCCAGTCCTGTGGTACAGACCCAGTTATTATGGAATCTTTAAAGATTAAAAATAATGGTCTATCTATAACTGTACTTAATTCCTGCAGTACTCGGGGGTGTATCCCATCCGGGCCCGGGGATTTGTCAACTTTAGTGATTTTTAGACGCTGCCGTACTTCCTGCTGGGTTAAGCAGGTGACATTTAATGGAGAAATTTTTTTATCTCTGATCATGTTATCTGTCATGGGATTTTCTTGTGTAAATACAGTTGAAAAAAGTCATTTAGCATATTGGCTTTTTCCTCATCCTCATCCACCATTTCACCCAGACTATTTTAAACACACTATCATTTTTTAGTTTCTTGCTATTTATGTAGTTAAAGAATATTTTGGGATTATTTTTACTTTCTCTGGCAATGAGTCTCTCTGCCTCAATCTTTGCTGTCTTGATTTGCTTTTTACAGAATTTATTCAGTCTTCTGTATTTATTTAATGCCTCTTCACTACCTACTTGCTTTAATTCCCTAAACGCTTTCTTTTTGTCCCTTATTGCGCCCCTTACAGCTCTATTTAGCCATAGTGGTTCCTCCTAATTCTAGCATGTTTATTCCCATAGGGTATATACTGTGCACAGGTCCTATTCAGGATACTAATAAACGTCTCCCATTTTCTTTGTGTATTTTTATGTCTCAGGATATCGTCCCAGTTTATTGCACCAAGATCATCTCTCATCCGTTGGAAATTTGCCTTCCTGAAGTTTAGTGTCCTTGTAACCCCTCGACTACACATCTTATTAAAGGATACATGAAAGCTTATTATTTTGTGATCACTATTACCCAAGTGACCCCCAACCCTTATATTTGATATGCGGTCTGGCCTGTTGGTTAATATTAGGTCTAGCAGTGCCCCCCCCTCTTGTTGGGTCCTGAACTAGTTGTGAAAGGTAATTGTCTCTCATAGTTGTCAGAAACCTATTACCTTTGCTGGAACTGCAGGTTTCTGTTCCCCAATGTATTTCAGGGTAGTTGAAGTCCCCCATAATAATGACTTCTCCTTGAGTCACTGCTTCATCTATTTGCTTTACGAGGATATTCTCTGTTGCTTCCATTATTTTAGGAGACTTATAACAAACCCCTATTAGTAATTTATTATTTTTCCCCCTCCCCTAATCTCCACCCACAGAGACTCTACATCTTCATTAGATTCACAGATATCACGCAGGATGGGTTTTAAGGATGATTTTACATATAAACACACACCCCCACCTAGCTTATTTTTACGGTAATTTCTAAACAGACTATAGCCCTGTAAATTAACCGCCCAGTCGTGGCTCTCATCCAGCCAAGTCTCAGATATCCCCACCATGTCATAATTATGTTCCAACAAAATTAATTCTAATTCCGCCATTTTGTTGGTGAGGCTTCTAGCATTAGTATACATGCACTTTATGTATCTCTCTGAACCTCTATTCTTTCTTAAATTATTAACTGTTCTAACCCCACCCCCCATGCCACCCCCACCCCCAATTTCATTATTTGTGCCCAGGTCTCTATCTGCACTGCCTTCCCCTCCTATAAAATGAATACCCTCCCCCCCAGTCCCTAGTTTAAAGACTCCTCCAACCTTCTAGCCATTTTCTCCCCCAGCACAGCTGCACCCTCCCCATTGAGGTGCAGCCCATCCCTAGCATAGAACCTGTAGCCAACTGAGAAGTCGGCCCAGTTCTCCAGGAACCCAAACCCCTCCTTCCTACACCAATTCTTGAGCCACTTATTAACCTCCCTAATCTCCCGTTGCCTCTCTGGTGTGGCACGTGGTACCGGCAGTATTTCAGAAAATACCACGTTGGAGGTCCTTGCTTTAAGCTTGCAGCCTAATTCCCTGAAATCATCTTTAAGGACCTTCCACCTACCTCTAACTTTGTCATTTGTGCCAATGTGCACCATGACCGCTGGATCCTCACCAGCCCCTCCCAGTAATCTGTCAACCCGATCAGCGATGTGTCGGACTCGAGCGCCAGGTAGGCAGCACACTGTTCGACGATCCCTGTCTTTGTGACAGATTGCCCTAGCTGTTCCCTGTTATAGCCTATGCAGTGAGTGGATGAGCTGTTAAGAATTACGATGCACCCCAATACCCCTTTCATGAGATGTCCAGGATGGCTTCCATAAAAAATGTTGCATTGAATGCAAGGCCTGACCAGCTACCAAGTCATATGCACCCCAATAAGCCTTTGAAACCAGGTACTGGATGGGCCCAGGAAAATCCACTTCACATTATTCATTTTGTACTCCCATTAAAAAGGAGCCGGTCTCCTAAACTTGGAATGCCCATACACTTGTGTATGGGCTGGCAAACATTTTCCCCTGTGGGGTACACCTCAATCGTTTTCAAAACAAGTATTTTACACACAGCAGAACCACCCACCCTTGTTAATAATGCGACACTGGCTGTAGCTGCACGGAACACGGAAACCCTTTTGATCTAGTGGCGGTGGATGATAAGACGTGGAAAAGGCCTAATTAAAAATAGACCCAATTTAAAGGAGCAGGTCTCCTAGACTTGGAATGGCCATACACTGGCTGGCAAACATTTGCCCCTGGGGGTAGATATCAACATAGTGTGTAAATTTTTTTTTAGGGGCATCATAAACATCTTGCAAAACTGTAACGTGGTTTCCTACACAGTTGCACAGTTGCTGCTGGGAAGGTGCAGGTGTTTAGTAAAATATGGCGGACAAATCGTTGGATGAAGTGAACAGGAAAAGGGGCATGGTGATGACAGGAATGGGAAAGTACATGATTAATAACAGCAGTGGCTATGGGAGGTATGAGAGCCAGGATACAGCCTACAATGATTCGTCGTTTAGCCACCATCAATTACCAGAATCGGTTTCATGCCCGTAAGAAGATCGGTGTAACAGATGCGCATAGGAGACTCGGCCTAATAAATGCCCGTCCAAAATATGTTGCCAAACACGCACGTGTCTGTATAAAGGGCAAAGTGCAACATGTTCGTGTTCGTGAGATTCTGAATTACAGAAAGCAGATCATTGTTGGAGGAAAAGCAAACTGATGGATGCTCGTGAAAAACTAAGTTTAAAGAGGAGTGCACCGTCCGTAACTGTAAACACACCCGTGGCACAAGCTTCTTCATCTTCACCCATACATATTACCAATAAGATACAAATGTCTCTGTTGAAAATTATTTGTCATAGTGTAACAAGTACTGTTAAAGGAATACCACTAAATGTACATAACCACGACCCTTGGAAACACCAGATTTCCTCTTTACAACATATGGACGATGATGGTAATGATGACGACTTTGAAATTTACCACATCCACACCAAGAAGATGAAGATCACAGCTGCAAAAAATGTGCAATACAGGCAGTGAATGTCTGGAAAATCATTTTATCTAGGGCTAAGCTACCCTCTT
>JARQOD010000002.1:143367893-143388844 GCA_033576555.1 Oophaga sylvatica
GGTACCGAATGATGCATACACAGCTCTCATGTCTACTCAGCGTGAGATGCTTGAAAGATGACATGGGCATACCCACCGTGGGGCAGGGGGGCAGGTGCCCCCCCTAGAAGCAGGGGCACAAAAGAGAGCGGAGAGAGCAGCACTATGCCGCCGGCTCCCTCTGCCACAGGTTGCAGTGCCTGTCTGTGTGCTCACAGTGCACGGAGCTGCTGTCTCATCAGAGGAGCTTCTTCCTGGCTGCAGCAGCTGTAATTTCACTTTATGCCCTGCAGGCTCTGGTTGTCTCAGCCACACTGGGTCCTAGTGCCCTCTGTGTGCAGACACTGGACACTTCCTGCTCCTGCCTCAGCCACTGCCTGCAAGCTTCATGGTAAGAGGGGATGGAATTTATTAAATTCATTCTGCTCAGGCATTTCATGGTCACTGTGGGGGAATGTGAGAGGATGGGGGTATTGTGGGGGCTGGTGCACAGGGTTAACATGATAGGATGGGGTATTGTGAGGGAGGGTGGACAGGTCACTGGGGTGAATGTAAGAGGATGGGGGTATTATGGGGGCTAGGGCACTGGGGGGGGTTAATGTGAGAGGATGGGTATTGTGGGGGAGGGGTACAGGGCACTGGGGTGAATGTAAGAGTATGGGGTATTGTGGGGGCTAGGGCAATGGGGGGTTAATGTGAGAGGATGGGGTATTGTGGGGGCTAGGGCACTGGGGGGGTTAATGTGAGAGGATGGGATATTGTGGGGGCTAGGGCACTGGGGGGGTTAATGTGAGAGGATGGGGGTATTGTGGGGGCTGAAGTGGGGGAGGGGCAACAGAGTACAGAGAGTGAATGTGAGAGGATGGGGTATTGTGGGGGAGGGGATACAGGGCACTGGTTGGTGAATGAGAGAGGATGGGGATATTGTGGGGCTGGCGCACAGGGGTTGATGTGAGGATGGGGTATTGTGAGGGAGGGTGGAAATGGTCACTGGGGTTGAATGTAAGAGGATGGGGTATTGTGGGGCTAGGGCACTGGGGGTTTACTGTGAGAGGATGGGGGTATTGTGGGGACTGAAGTGGGGAGGGGCAACAGAGCATTGAGGGGTGCATGTGAGATGATGGGCTGTTGGGGTGTGGGTGGGGGACAGGGGAGGTAGAGGGCTTTTTTTTACTTGTGAGCTCCTTAATACTTTAATAATAGATTAATATTTCAGTATTATTATAACAAGGGCATAGACAGACGGCCGTATAACTCATGCGAGGATCACACTGCAATCATCGGACTTGCTGGTACCGCTTCTGACATGTGCGCGACTGCTCTGTATGTGAAGGGATCAAAGTGTCTTTTTGGCGTACAGAGGATCTCATTTCTGGGATTCATTTTGTCCCCATCTGTTATTGAAATGGACCCGGTCAAGGTTCAGGCCATCTGTGATTGGGTCCAACCTACTTCATTAAAGGCTCTTCAGAGATTTTTGGGTTTTGCCAATTTTTATCGTAAATTTATTGGTAATTTCTCTGTTATTGTTAAACCATTAACTGATTTGACCAGAAAGGGTTCTGATGTGGTGAATTGGCCTCCTGAGGCAGTCTCTGCGTTTCAGGAACTTAAGCAGAGATTCACTTCTGCTCCTGTTCTACGGCAGCCTGATGTTTCTCTGCCATTTCAGGTGGAGGTTGATGCCTCTGAAATTGGGGCAGGTGCCGTTTTGTCCCAAAGAGATCCAGAGACCTCTAAAAGTAACCCTTGTGCCTTTTTCTCTCGAAAATTTTCTCCAACTGAACGTAATTATGACGTGGGTAATCGGGAGTTATTGGCCATGAAGTGGGCTTTTGAAGAGTGGAGACATTGGCTGGAGGGAGCCAAACATCAGGTGGTGGTCCTCACGGACCATAAGAATCTGGTTTATCTGGAATCAGCCAAGCGATTTAATCCTAGACAGGCCAGGTGGGCCTTGTTTTTCACACGTTTTAATTTTGTGGTTTCCTTTCTTCCTGGCACTAAGAATGTTAAGGCGGATGCCCTCTCGAGGTGTTTCCTTGCGGACTCTCCTGAGTTATCTGATCCTGCTGTTATTTTGAAAGAGGGTGTAGTTCTTTCCGCCATCTCGCCCAATTTGAGACTGGCTCTGGAAGGGTGTCAGGAGGATAAACCCGAGCGCTGCCCTATTGGGAAATTGTTTGTCCCAGACCGGTGGAAAAAGACTGTGATGTCTGAGATTCATTGTTCCGCGTTGGCCGGTCATCCCGGAATTTTTGGTACCAGAGACTTGGTTAGTCGGTTCTTTTGGTGGCCTACTTTGTCTCGTGACGTCAGGGAATTTGTGCAGTCCTGCGGGACTTGCTCTCGCTCCAAGCCTTGCTCTCGCTCTAGTGGTTTGTTCATGCCATTGCCTGTGCCCAAGAGACCATGGACCCATATCTCTATGGATTTCATTTCCGACCTCCCTGTTTCTCAGAGAATGACCGTTATCTGGGTGATTTGTGATAGGTTTTCCAAAATGATACATCTTGTGCCATTACCTAAGTTGCCTTTCTCCTCTGAATTGGTGCCTTTGTTCCTTCAGCACGTGGTTCGGTTACACGGCATTCCTGAGGACATTGTGTCTGACAGAGGAGTCCAGTTTGTTTCCAGATTTTGGAGTACTTTTTGTTCTAAACTTGGTGTTCAATTGTCTTTCTCCTCGGCTTTTCATCCTCAGACCAATGGACAAACTGAGAGAACAAACCAGACATTGGAGACTTATCTGAGATGCTTTGTGTCTGCTGATCAGGATGACTGGGTCTCTTTTTTGCCTTTGGCTGAGTTTGCTCTTAATAATAGGGCTAGCTCTGCCACTTTGATGTCTCCATTTTTCTGCAATTTTGGGTTTCACCCTCGATTTTCTTCAGGACAGACGGAGGCTTCTGTCTGTCCAGGTGTTGACTCTGTTGTGGAGCGTATGCAGCAGATTTGGGACCAGGTAGTGGAGAGGTTGTCCCTCTCTCAGGAGAGGGCCCAGCGGTTTGCCAACCGGCATAGGACTGATGGTCCTCGGTTTAAAGTGGGGGACTTGGTCTGGTTGTCCTCAGAAATATCCCTATGAGAGTTGCATCTCCTAAGTTTAAGCCTAGGTTCATTGGACCTTATAAGATCATGGAGATTCTTTATCCTGTTTCCTTTCATTTACTTCTTCCAGGGACATTTAAGATCCATAACGTGTTCCACAAGTCCTTATTGAAGAGGTTTGTCGAGCCAGTGGTTCCTATGGCTGTGCCTCCTGACTCTGTTTTGGTTGAGGGCAATCTGGAGTATGTGGTTGAGAAAATATTGAATTCTCGTTTTTCTACACGGAAACTCCAGTATTTGGTTAAGTGGAGAGGTTATGGTCAGGAGGACAATTCTTGGGTGTTTACTTCGGACATCCATGCTAGGAGACTCATCCGTGCGTATCACAGAGCTCATCCTGACCGACCTGGTTGCTCAAATGAGGGTTCGGTGACCCCTCCTCAAGGGGGGGGTACTGTTGTGAATGTGCTAGAAATGAATTCTGAGCAGAAGCTCCCTCTGGTGGTTGCAGACAGTGCTGGCCTGTCCATTGAAGATTGTGAAGATTGGCGATCAGGTGTTACTGACTGGTCTTATAAAAGGGAGGTTCCCTCCCATCAGGGTTGCTGGTGATCAATTGTTCTGGTCTCATCTTTGATTCCTGTTCACTTTGTAGCTTGCTGTTTCGTGCCTGCATCTTCTGCTAACAGATAAGACATTTTCTTCTTTTAGTTTTTTGTGCTTGCTTTTTGCATTTTGTCCTGCACTTCTGTGGGGGTCTGCCGGGTCCCCTCCGGGGCTTGTGCTCCTCTCAGTTTAGTTCAGCCACTTTTGTTTGTTCATTTGCCTTTTCCAGTTTTTTCAGTGGCTGCTGTTTAGTTTTGTTACACTAGAGAACTAATTTAGGTGGTAGAGGTCGTGTGATCTCAGGTGTTTTTGTAATTAGTAGAGTTGGTACTTTTCAAGGTTTTTTGGGATTGCAGTAAGTGTCCTTCCTATCCTTTTCTATTTAGGAAGTTTGGGCCCCAACGTTTGCTCATACTATTTTCTGTCTGTGTCAGTATTTTCTCTTGTCTAACCGCCATTACATGTTTGGGGGCTTTCTATGTTCTTTGGGGATCTGCTCCGGGGCAGATAGTTTTCCTCTTTCTGTCTTTAGGTGTAGTTAGCTTCTCAGGCTGTGACGAGGCGTCTAGGACCAACGTAGGTACGCTCCACGGCTGCCTTTAGTTGTGGTGGTTAGTCAGGGTACTGCAATCCCATAGATTCCAACCTCTCTGGTGTATTTCCTTTTTTGCCTGCTCTCCTCAGCTACCAAATCATAACAGACCAGCCAATGCGGAGCAATGAATTTCAGACATTATTTTCTTCCTCCATTGGTCGGGGACATACAATTTCCCCACAGGGCATCCTTCAGGTTTATCCCCTGAATAGCGGATAAAGATAGCGTGAGAAAGCGGAAAGAACCACACCCTCCTTCAGAATGGCAGTAGGCTCAGTCACATCAAGAGAATACGTAAAGAAACTCCTAGAAAGGGCGTCTGCCTTAACATTCTTAGTGCCCGGAAGAAAGGAGACCACAAAATTAAAACACGTGAAAAACAAGGACTAGTGTTGAGCGATACTGCTCGATATCTAAAAATATCGATCGGAATGGTATCGCCGATATCACTAAATATCGTCGATATCCGATTCCGATACCGGAAGTCCCATGTAAGTCTATGGGAACAAAATATCGCAACTAAAAAAACACTTTCTTTCCTTGTAAACACAAAATATACACACTTAGAATACATATATCTATATATACATGTCATTGTGACATATATATGTGTCCTGTGTGCCTTAACCCCTTCATGACCCAGCCTATTTTGACCTTAAAGACCTTGCCATTTTTTGCAATTCTGACCAGTGTCCCTTTATGAGGTAATAACTCAGGAACGCTTCAACGGATCCTAGCGATTCTGAGATTGTTTTTTTCGTGACATATTGGGCTTCATGTTAGTGGTAAATTAAGGTCGATAATTTTTGCGTTTATTTGTGAAAAAAATGGAAATTTGGCGAAAATTCTGAAAATTTTGTAATTTTCAAATTTTTAATTTTTATTCTGTTAAACCAGAGAGTTATGTGGCACAAAATAGTTAATAAATAACATTTCCCACATGTCTACTTTACATCAGCACAATTTTGGGAACAACATTTTTTTTTGTTAGGAAGTTATAAGTGTTAAAAGTTGACCAGCGATATCTCATTTTTACATCAAAATTTACAAAACCATTTTTTTTAGGGACCACCTCACATTTGAAGTCACTTTGAGGGGTCTATATGGCAGAAAATACCCAAAAGTGACACCTTTATAAAAACTGCACCCCTCAAGCTACTCAAAACTACATTCAAGAAGATTATTAACCCTTCAGGTGCTTCACAGGAACTAAAGCAACGTGGAAGGAAAAAATGGACATTTTAATTTTTCCAACAAAAATTTTCTTTTAGCATCAATTTTTTCATTTTTACATGGGCATCAGGATAAAATGGATCCTAAAATTTGTTGGGCAATTTCTCCTGAGTACACAGATACCTCATATGTGGTCATAAACCACTGTATGGGCGAACGGCAGGGCTCAGAAGGGAAGGAGCGCCATTTGACTTTTTGAATAGAAAATATGCTGGAATATTTAGCGGTTGCCATGTCACATTTGGAGAGTCCCTGTGTGCCTAAACATTGGAGCTCCCCCACAAGTGACCCCATTTTGGAAACTAGACCTCCTAAGGAACTTATCTAGATGCATAGTGATCACTTTGAACCCCAAGGTGCTTCACAAATTGATCTGTAAAAAAAAGAAAGTACTTTTTTTTCACAAAAATTTTCTTTTAGCCTCAGTTTTTTTCATTTTCACATGGGCAACAGTATAAATTGGATCCTAAAATTTGTTGGGCAATTTCTCCTGAGTACACAGATACCTCATATGTGGTCATAAACCACTGTTTGGGCGCACGGCAGGGCTCAGAAGGGAAGGAGCGCCATTTGACTTTTTGAATGGAAAATATGCTGGAATATTTAGCGGTTGCCATGTCGCATTTGGAGAGTCCCTGTGTGCCTAAACATTGGAGCTCCCCCACAAGTGACCCCATTTTGGAAACTAGACCCCCTAAGGAACTTATCTAGATGCATAGTGAGCACTTTGAACCCCAGGTGCTTCACAAATTGATCCGTAAAAAAAAGAAAGTACTTTTTTTTCACAAAAAATTTCTTTTAGCCTCAGTTTTTTTCATTTTCCCTTGTGCAACCGTATAAATTGGATCCTAAAATTTGTTGGGCAATTTCTCCTGAGTACACAGATACCTCATATGTGGTCATAAACCACTGTTTGGGCGCACGGCAGGGCTCAGAAGGGAAGGAGCGCCATTTGACTTTTTGAATGGAAAATACGCTGGAATATTTAGCGGTTGCCATGTCGCATTTGGAGAGTCCCTGTGTGCCTAAACATTGGAGCTCCCCACAAGTGACCCCATTTTGGAAACTAGACCCCCTAAGGAACTTATCTAGATGCATAGTGAGCACTTTGAACCCCCAGGTGCTTCACAAATTGATCCGTAAAAAAAAGAAAGTACTTTTTTTTCACAAAAATTTTCTTTTAGCCTCAGTTTTTTTCATTTTCACATGGCAACCGTATAAATTGGATCCTAAAATTTGTTGGGCAATTTCTCCTGAGTACACAGATACCTCATATGTGGTCATAAACCACTGTTTGGGCGCACGGCAGGGCTCAGAAGGGAAGGAGCGCCATTTGACTTTTTGAATGGAAAATATGCTGGAATATTTAGCGGTTGCCATGTCGCATTTGGAGAGTCCCTGTGTGCCTAAACATTGGAGCTCCCCCACAAGTGACCCCATTTTGGAAACTAGACCCCTAAGGAACTTATCTAGATGCATAGTGAGCACTTTGAACCCCCAGGTGCTTCACAAATTGATCCGTAAAAAAAAGAAAGTACTTTTTTTTCACAAAAATTTTCTTTTAGCCTCAGTTTTTTTCATTTTCACATGGGCAACAGTATAAATTGGATCCTAAAATTTGTTGGGCAATTTCTCCTGAGTACACAGATACCTCATATGTGGTCATAAACCACTGTTTGGGCGCACGGCAGGGCTCAGAAGGGAAGGAGCGCCATTTGACTTTTTGAATGGAAAATATGCTGGAATATTTAGCGGTTGCCATGTCGCATTTGGAGAGTCCCTGTGTGCCTAAACATTGGAGCTCCCCCACAAGTGACCCCATTTTGGAAACTAGACCCCCTAAGGAACTTATCCAGATGCATAGTGAGCACTTTGAACCCCCAGGTGCTTCACAAATTGATCCGTAAAAAAAAGAAAGTACTTTTTTTTCACAAAAATTTCTTTTAGCCTCAGTTTTTTTCATTTTCACATGGGCAACAGTATAAATTGGATCCTAAAATTTGTTGGGCAATTTCTCCTGAGTACACAGATACCTCATATGTGGTCATAAACCACTGTTTGGGCGCACGGCAGGGCTCAGAAGGGAAGGAGCGCCATTTGACTTTTTGAATGGAAAATATGCTGGAATATTTAGCGGTTGCCATGTCGCATTTGGAGAGTCCCTGTGTGCCTAAACATTAGAGCTCCCCCACAAGTGACCCCATTTTGGAAACTAGACCCCCTAAGGAACTTATCTAGATGCATAGTGAGCACTTTGAACCTCCAGGTGCTTCACAAATTGATCCGTAAAAAAACGAAAGTACTTTTTTTTCACAAAAATTTTCTTTTAGCCTCAGTGTTTTTCATTTTCACATGGGCAACAGTATAAATTGGATCCTAAATTTTGTTGGGCAATTTCTCCTGAGTACATAGATACCTCATACGTGGTCATAAACCACTGTTTGGGCGCACGGCAGGGCTCAGAAGGGAAGGAGCGCCATTTGACTTTTTGAATGGAAAACATGCTGGAATATTTAGCGATTGCCATGTCGCATTTGGAGAGTCCCTGTGTGCCTAAACATTGGAGCTCCCCCACAAGTGACCCCATTTTGGAAACTAGACGCCCTAAGGAACTTATCTAGATGCATAGTGAGAACTTTGAACCCCCAGGTGCTTCACAGAAGTTTATAACGCAGAGCCATGAAAATAAAAAATCATTTTTTTTTCTCAAAAAAAGATTTTTTAGCCCACTATTTTTTATTTTCACAATGGTTACAGGAGAAATTGGACCCCAAAAGTTGTTGTCCAGTTTGTCCTGAGTACGCTAGTACCCCATATGTGGGGGGGAACCACTGTTTGGGCACACGTCAGGGCTCGGAAGGGATGTGGTGACGCTTTGAAATGCCGACTTGATGGAATGGTCTGTGGGCATCTTGTTACGTTTGCAGAGCCCCTGATGTGCCTAAACAGTAGAAACTCCCCACAAGTGACCCCATTTAGGAAACTAGACCCCGCAAAGAACTTATCTAGATGTGTGGTGAGCACTTTGAACCCCCAAGGGCTACACAGAAGTTTATAACGCCCGGGCATGAAAATAAAAAAATTATATTTTTTCCACAATCAGGATCTTTTAGTCCCCAATTTTTTTATTTTCCCAAGGGTAACATGAGAAATTAGACCCCAAAAGTTGTTGTCCAATTTGTCCTGAGTATGCTGATATCCCATATGTGGGAGAAAACTACTGTATGGGCACACGTCGGGGCTCGGATGGGAAGTAGTGACGTTTTGAAATGCCCACTTGATGGAATGGTCTTTGGGCGTCATCTTACGTTTGCAGAGTCCCTGATGTGCCTAAACAGTAGAAACTCCCCACAAGTGACCCCATTTTGGAAACTAGATCCCCAAGGAACTCCTATAGATGTGTTATAAGCACTTTGAATCTCCAAGTCCTTCACAGAAGTTTATAACGCAGAGCCGTGAGAATATAAAATCATTTTTTTTTCCACAAAAATAATTTTTAGTCCCCAATTTTTTTTCCCAATGTTAACAGGAGAAATTAGAACCCCCAAAGTTGTTGTGCAATTTTTCCCGAGTACGCTGATACCTCATATGTGGGGATAAACCACTGTTTGGGCATACGTCGGGGCTTGGAATAAAGGGAGCACTGTTTGACTTTTTGAACGCAAAATTTGCAGGAATCAATGGTGGCGCCATGTCGCGTATGGAGACCCCCTGATGTGCCTAAATAGTGGAAACCCCTCAATTCTAACTCCAACACTAACCCCAACACACCCCTAACCCCAACCCTAACCCCTACACACACCTAACCCTAATACAAACCCTAATCATAACCCTAACCCCAACACACCCCTAACCCTAATCCCAACTCTAACCATAAACCTAACTACAAGCCTAACCCTAATTACAACCCTAACCCTAATTCCAACCCTAACTCAAATTCCAACCCCAACCGTAATTCTAACCTTAACCCTAATGCTAACCCTAACCCTAGTTCTAACCCTAAGGCTGGGTTCATATTGCGTTTTACCAGCCCGTTCAACACGTAGCGTTGACCGGCTGGTAACGGTATAGCATAACGCGATCGCGTTATGCTATACCCGCTAGCGCAGATGAATCAGCAGATAATCAGCCGCGGATCCGCAGCAAAATCAGTCGCGGATCAGCAACAAAATCCGCCGCGGATCAGCAGCGAAATCCGCCGCGGATCAGCAGCGAAATCCTCCGCGGATCAGCAGCGAAATCCGCCGCGGATCCGCAGCGAATCAGCAGCAAAATCAGTCGCAGATCAGCAGCAAAATCCGCCGCGGATCCGCAGCGAAATCCGCCGCGGATCCGCAGCGAAATCAGTCGCGGATCCGCAGCGAAATCAGTAGCGGATCCGCAGCGAAATCAGTAGCGGATCCGCAGCGAAATCCGCCGCGGATCAGCAGCGAAATCTGCCGCGGATCAGCAGCGAAATCCGCCGCGGATCAGCAGCGAAATCCGCCGCGAATCAGCAGCGAAATCCGCCGCGAATCAGCAGCGAAATCCGCCGCGAATCAGCAGCGAAATCCGCCGCGAATCAGCAGCGAAATCCGCCGCGGATCCGCAGCGAATCAGCAGCAAAATCGCCGCGGATCAGCAGCGAAATCCGCCGCGGATCCGCAGCGAAATCAGCAGCGGATCCGCAGCGAAATCAGCAGCGGATCCGCAGCGAAATCCGCCGCGGATCAGCAGCGAAATCGCCGCGCATCGCAGCGAAATCCGCCGCGGATCCGCAGCGAAATCAGTCGCGGATCCGCAGCGAAATCAGCAGCGGATCCGCAGCGAAATCCGCCGCGAATCAGCAGCGAAATCCGCCGCGGATCCGCAGCGAATCAGCAGCAAAATCCGCCGCGGATCAGCAGCGAAATCCGCCGCGGATCCGCAGCGAAATCAGTCGCGGATCCGCAGCGAAATCAGTCGCGGATCCGCAGCGAAATCCGCCGCGAATCAGCAGCGAAATCCGCCGCGAATCAGCAGCGAAATCCGCCGCGGATCCGCAGCGAATCAGCAGCAAAATCCGCCGCGGATCAGCAGCGAAATCCGCCGCGGATCCGCAGCGAAATCAGTCGCGGATCCGCAGCGAAATCAGTCGCGGATCCGCAGCGAAATCAGCAGCGGATCCGCAGCGAAATCCGCCGCGGATCAGCAGCGAAATCCGCCGCGGATCCGCAGCGAAATCAGTCGCGGATCCGCAGCGAAATCAGTCGCGGATCCGCAGCGAAATCAGCAGCGGATCCGCAGCGAAATCCGCCGCGGATCCGCAGCGAAATCAGCAGCGGATCCGCAGCGAAATCCGCCGCGAATCAGCAGCGAAATCCGCCGCGGATCCGCAGCGAAATCCGCGCGAATCAGCAGCGAAATCCGCCGCGAATCAGCAGCGAAATCCGCCGCGGATCCGCAGCGAATCAGCAGCAAAATCCGCCGCGGATCAGCAGCGAAATCAGTCGCGGATCCGCAGCGAATCAGCAGCGATCCGCAGCGAAATCCGCCGCGGATCCGCAGCGAAATCAGCAGCGGATCCGCAGCGAAATCCGCCGCGGATCAGCAGCGAAATGGGCCGCGGATCCGCAGCGAAATCCGCCGCGGATCAGCAGCGAAATCAGCCGCGGATCCGCAGCGGATCAGCAGCGAATCCGCCGCGGATCAGCAGCGAAATCAGCCGCGGATCCGCCGCAAAATCCGCCGCGGATCAGCCGCGATATCCGCCGCGGATCCGCAGCAAAATCCGCTAGGAAAAAAAAAAAAAAAAATTTTTTATTATTTGTCCCTACCTATGACGGGGGGGGGGGTTCATTTACTTTTTTTTTTTTATTTTGATCACTGTGACCGTTTATCACAGTGATCAAAATAAATTTTTTTACAATGGAGTGCGCACTGCGCATGCGCCGGCCGGCGGGCGCACTGCGCATGCGCCCGCCATTTTCCAAGATGGCGGCGCCCATGAAGAATCCCGGGCAGCCGCCGGGACGGATCCAGGGACATCGGTGGACCGGGAGAGGTGAGTAGGGGACGTCGGAAGGTGAGGGGGGGATCGGAAGGTGAGGGGGGGTGATCGCAGGAGCAGGGGAGCAGACAGCGACGGCGGTGACCGATCGCTGCCATCTTTCGGTGGCGGCGGCCGATCACCGCCGTGACTCGATGTGGGGGGGGTCTGATCGCGGTCTCCAGCCATGGCAGATGCTATTGCAGCATCGGCCATGGCTGGATTGTAATATTTCACCAGTTTCATTGGTGAAATGTTACAAATCGCTCTGATTGGCAGTTTCACTTTTAACAGCCAATCAGAGCGATCGTGGCCACGTGGGGGTTAAGCCAACCCCCCTGTGGTGATGCAGTAAGGGTCCTGTTACTGCGGGTCGGGTGACCTTTCAGTGACCCCGGACCCCCGACCCGCAGTAACATGATTTATAGCATGACGCCTACGTCGGCGTCATGGGTCGGGATGGCACAGGTTTTCATGACGCCGACGTAGGCGTCATGGGTCGGGAAGGGGTTAATTGAACTGTTTTTTTGCTTGAGAATTGCAAAAATCATCATAGACTGTATTTGCCATTTTTCCGTCATATCTGCGCCACGAGGCACAGGTGAAGAATAAGGGGGTGCTCTCGTGGGCGTACACTCACTCCGTGGCGCGAAAACGATGTCCGCACACTATAAATGTTACTGCAATGTAAGATCGTGCCCCACAGCTCTGGAGTTCCGCCTCCTCATCCTCCTCAGTGGGCATAAACGAACGCGAAGGTCCCGCCTCCCTACAAAAGATGTCGCCTCTCCTGATGCTAATGACACATGTGACTTTGCTGAGATGGCGAATGGACGTGAGCAGAAGTGGGAAGGGATGGAGGAGTCAGAGCTCTCCCCCCACGGAAGCGACCCGATCGCCACGGAGCCACCGTTTGGCACCCGGCCTGGAAACCCTCCTACGCTGGAAGAAGCGGAGGATACCCTGAGAGACCTGGCCCGGCACCGGGAGGAGGTCGCCAGGATGGAAGCGAGCTGGCGGGCCCTAAAACTACAATTGGAGCGGCGCCAATCCCTCTTACCCCCTGAAGTGTCTGTACCGGAAGGTGAGGCACCCGTTCCAGTAGAGGAGGTCGTGCGGGCATCCCAGCCCTTGCAATCTGAACTGGTTGCCAGTATCTCAGTGGAGGCACCCGTTCCAGTACAGGAGGCCGTGCGGGCATCCCAGCCCTTGCAATCTGAACCGGTTGCCAGTATCTCAGTGGAGGCACCCGTTCCAGTACAGGAGGCCGTGCGGGCATCCCAGCCCTTGCAATCTGAACCGGTTGCCAGTATCTCAGTGGAGGCACCCGTTCCAGTACAGGAGGCCGTGCGGGCATCCCAGCCCTTGCAATCTGAACCGGTTGCCAGTATCACAGTGGAGGCACCCGTTCCTGCAGAAAACGCCGCACCAGCACCCCAGATCCCGCTGTCTGCCCCCGTCGCTGAGGCAGAAGAAGCGACACCCGTCCTCATGGAGGAGGCCGCGCAGGCACCAGAGCTCTACCTGCCTGTACCGGAGCCCCGACCGTCATCTGTTCCAGAGCCGGCTGCTTCCGCCACAGGTGAGCGCCGCCAGGACTGGGGGGCGCCAGGAGAGCTGCCGCAAACCGGACATCGTAAGCTGGCATTTGATGGTGGAGACATGGAGCAGCTGGTGGAGGAGAATTACAACCGGCGTCAGGAGGAAGAGTGGAGACGTCGGGAGCGGGAAGCAGAGCGACAAAGGGAGCAGCGAGAATCCCAAAAGCTTCGGCAACGTCACCTGGAGAAGGACCTGGCAGAGAAGGCACGTATGAGAAAAGATAAAAGTACGGTGAGGGAGCCGCGGCGTAAGGGTGCAGTACAGAACTTTAAGTTAAAAGGTGGTTGGGGCTTCATCCAGGAGCCTGGACTTTATTTAGAAGTCTTTGTAACCCGGCGGGACGTGGACGCTCACCTCCCAGAAGGACACCCGGGGAGTGACCTGTTGCCAGGAGACTTGGTGACTTACACCCGACACTGGGGTTACAATGGATGGTACGCCCTAAATGTTACCAGGTGCGACCCCTACTCCCCAGAGTGTCAGGAAACTGACAGACCCTACGAGCCTTCAGCCTCCCCCAACCAGGCCTCTGCACAAGTGCCCACCCCACGCCGTAAATCTCCCCAGCCTCCCTCAGTGGTCTCCTCAGCAGCCCCAGCTATGGACATGATAATGATAGCTGGCCCGTACCCGGCGCCTGTTAGGCCCCCTGGGGTTCGTACAGTCCGGGGCATAGGGTTCCAGACCCGGAGGGAGACGAAAGAGGTGGCCACACAGACCCAGATAGCGGGTCACGACGTCACTGTACACGCCACACGACGTCATCAGGTCTGGGTGGACCCTCCTGTCACGGATGTTTGGCAAGCTCCACAACAGTACCAGGTGGTACCTGGAAGAGGCCAGCCAAAGAAGTCTAAATAACCCGGACAGGGTCTCTGTATGTAAATAGTTAAATTATTGATGTACCCGGACGGGTGAATGTTCATAAAAAGAAGTTTATTGTTGCCTTAATATACCCATGTTGGGTAATGGTTTGATGTACCCGGACGGGTGAATGTTCAGAAGAACAAGTTTATTGTTGCCTTAATATACCCAGGTTGGGTAATGGTGTTTCACTGTGTTTCACTACAGTTCAACTTTGAAGCCATGAACTGTAGTGGCTCACAAATTTTTCTGTAAATAGTTGGCACTTCGGTGCTCCATTTTGGTTTTACAAAAAACTTTACTGTGCACTATTTTCAACTACCTCAGAAACTAAAAACCCGTTTGGTGTGGCCGAAAGTGAGGTCTGCTCAAGGAAAGTCTTGCAGCCCACCCAAGACCACAGTTGGAGGTTTGGAGCGGGTCCTCCACAAGCACAAGTAAAGGACACTGTGAAGTTACCCCGGTGGGGTTGTAGTCCTAAGAAGTCTCCACGAACTTCGTCACTAATGCTATTTGCACTTTTGTTGAATATGTATTTATTAACACACATGTAGAACACATATCAAGGGTATCAACAGTAACAAAACATGTCACATAATATAAGCCATTTGCACTTTTGTAATGTTATTATTAAAAATTTTATTATGCAACGTTTAACTTGAAGTGTTTCCTGCTTTCTTACTATGTCGCATAGTCCACTCTGCTACATCACTTTGCACCATTGCTCTATCTCACATCTATCTGCCCTGGAAGGATAGCGTGTTACCTGTAGAAGACTTTTCACCTACCTGCACTACACCATCCCTTCCAGAGGACCTGCACAGCAGCGCTGGACACCCTGACCAGGTACTACAGGTGGCGTCACGACAAACTACACGAACATTCTATCATCCCCTGGAAATATCCCACATTCCAGTGATCGCCCAGGTCACGGACCGAGCTGTGCTACTCGTGACATCCCCCATAGAAGTCGACGTGATCGGTGCCGAGTACCCCCAAAACCCCTGTCTCTGTGCGACTCAACTTCCCTCACTGTGCTGGCACTTTACATTTACAATGCCTCTGGGTTTTTTTTTTGGGGGGTGGGGAACATTCAGACTTTTGCTATGGGGCCCCATGATTTATATGTACGCCCCTGCTGCTGAGGAATGGTATTTAAGGCTGTTAAGGAGCCAACATACATGGACCTTGCCAGCCTGATAATACCAGGCCACAGCAGTTTGCTTAGCTTGGTTGGTTAACAAAAATAGGGGATCCCCTCGAAAAAAAAAAGGCGTAGGGGTCCCCCTATTTGTGTTAACCAGCCAAGTAAAATGCAGACTGCTGAGGCCTGGTATTAAAAGACTGTCAAGGCCCATGGATTTTGGCCCTCAACAGCCTGATAATACCAGGCTACAGCAGCCCCACATTTGGCGCATCAAAAGATGTGCCAATTGTGGCACTTTACCCGGCTCTTCCCACTGCCCTGTAGCGGTGGCAAGTGGGGTAATAAGGGGTTAATGTCACCGTTGATTGCACGGTGAGAATAAGCCCGGTTAATAATGGAGAGGTGTCAATAAGACACCGATCCATTATTAATCCCAAAGTTTTTAAATGTATAAAAAAAAGACACAGCAAGAAAAAAGTATTTTAATGAAATAAAAGAGACAACACAGTTTTCATTTCTTTTATTATACTCTCATTCCTGCGACGCCATCGATCTCCTGTAAAAAAAGAAAAAAAACAAAACAACAGTATACCACCTGTCCGACGCAGTCCATAGTAACGACTGTCCCACGGCGATCCAGCTCTGCTACATCGCAATGACAGGCAGAGCCTGTCATCTCGACGCAGCACAGCTGATTACCTGCTTCCCCGGCGGTGACGTCATCGGACTGACTGCTTTACGGCCGGGATTACCCAGCAGTCACTGCAGTTATCGCGAGAAACTGCATGTGACCGCCGGGGAAGATGATGGCGGCCATGAAGCAGTCCAGCCCGTGACCGCCGGAGATCTTCTGCCAGGTAAGTGCCGCTGACTCCTGACAGACCCGACCGACGGACACTGACAGTGACAGTGACAAATCCGATTCCGGTATCCGATAAGACGAAAATATCGGAACTAATTATCGAAAGGCCGATAGAGCTAATATCGGCCGATACCCGATACTTGCGGTATCGTATCGCTCAACACTAACAAGGACCACCTGGCCTGTCTAGGATTTAATCGCTTGGCTGATTCAAGATAGATCAAGTTCTTGTGGTCAGTGAGAACCACAACTTGATGTTTAGCTTCCTCCTCCAACCAATGTCTCCACTCTTCAAAAGCCCACTTCATAGCCAATAATTCCCGATTCCCCACATCATAATTACATTCAGCTGGGGAAAATTTCCGGAGAAGAAGGCAAAAGGGTTACTTTAAAGGTTACAGGATCCCTTTGGGACAAAAACGGCTCCTGCACCAATCTCAGAAGCATCTATCTCCACCTGAAATGGTAGAGAAACATCAGGTTGCCGTAGAATAGGAGCAGAAGTGAATCTCTGCTTAAGCTTCTGAAACGCCGAAACTGCCTCTGGAGACCAATTCACCACATCAGAACCCTTCTTGGTCAAATCCGTCAGTGGTTTCACATACTAGAGAAATTACTTATAAATGTATGGTAAAAATTAGCAAAACCCAAAAATCTCTGAAAAGCCTTCAAGGAAGTGGGCTGAACCCAATCACAAATAGCCTGAACCTTGACCAGGTCCATTTCAATAGCGGACGGAGACAAAATGAATCCCAAAAGCGAAACCTTCTGAACGCCAAAGAGACATTTCGATCCCTTAACATACAAAGCATTCTCTCTTAAAATCCAGAATACCATCAAAACATGTTCCAAATGAGAATCCCAGTCATTGGAAAAAATCAAAATATCGTCCAAATAAACGATCAGAAACTTATCCACAAAATCTCGGAAAATATCGTTCATGAAAGATTGGAAGACGGAAGGGGCCTTAGTGAGCCCAAAAGGCATCACTAGGCACTCAAAATGCCCCTCAGGGGTATTAAATGCCGTCTTCCATTCATCACCGTGCTTAATGCGAATAAGATTATACGCCCCCCTAAGGTCAAGTTTGGTAAACCAATTAGCACCTTTCACTCTGGAGAATAAATCGGAAATCAGGGGTAAAGGATACTGATATTTAACATTGATCTTATTAAGGAGACGATAGTCAATACATGGCCTCAATGAACCATCCTTTTTGGCCACAAAGAAAAAGCCGGCACCTAAAGGTGAAGAGGATGGTCTAATATGACCCTTCTCCAATGACTCTTTGATATAAGATCGCATAGCATCATGCTCAGGTACAGACAAATTGAAGAGCCGACCCTTGGGAAAATTATACCCGGGCACTAACTCAATCGCACAATCATAACTCCTGTGGGGAGGCAAGGACGCAGACTTATTCTCACTAAACACATTAGAAAAATCAGCCAAATAGTCAGGGATATCCTGAGACTGGGGAGAGGTAGAAAAAACAGGAGTGTCACCACAAAAACATTGACACCCCAACTGACCACAGACACAGACTTCCAATCCAAAACAGGATTATGGGTCTGCAACCAAGGAAAATCCAGTACAATAATGTCATGTAAATTATGTAACACCAAAAATTCACAATTCTCTTGGTGGTCCGGGGCTACCCGCATTATCACCTGGGTCCAAAACTGGGGTTTCTTCTCCGCCAAAGGGGTAGAATCAATACCCAGCAAAGGAATAGGAGTCCGCAGAGGTACCATGGGAAAACCACAATGTTTGGCAAAGTCAAAATCCATCAGGTTCAGGGCTGCTCCTGAATCGACAAAAGCCTGAGCAGAAAATGAGGATAAGGAGCAGATCAAGGTAACAGTCAAGAGAAACTTAGATTGTACATTGCCCAAAACAAATGAGCACGCAAAACATCTTCCCCGCCTTGGGCAGACGGAAATAGTATGAGAAGCGTCCCCACAAAAGAAGCACAACTTATTACGCTTTCGAAATTCTCGACGCTGAGCCCCAAACACAACCCCATCACACTGCATGGGCTCAGAGGCTTGTTCGAAAGGTATCACCCCCTCTCGCATATTTCTACGTTCATGAAACGTCTGTCAATTTGAATGGCTAATGACATAGAGTCATTGAGACCAGAGGGGACAGGAAATCCCACCATAACATCTTTTACGGTTTCTGCCAGACCTTTCCGAAACAGGGCCGCTAGGGCATCATCGTTCCATTTAGTAAGAACTGCCCATTTTTGAAATTTCGGACAATATAACTCTGGTTCAATGCCTACAAGGTTTTCTCAGCTTGATCAATAACATTAGGTTCATCATACAACAACCCTAGAGCCTGAAAAAACGCATCAACATTAGCCAAAACAGGATCCCCAGGTGTCAGGGTAAAGGCCCAGTCCTGAGGGTCGCCGCGCAACAGGGAGATGACAATTTTAACCTGCTGCGCAGCGTTCCCCGAGGACTTAGGTTTCAAGGCAAAATATAACTTACAATTATTCTTAAAGTTCAAAAATTTAGACTGATCCCCAGAAAATAAATCAGGAATAGGAATCCTGGGTTCCACAGCAGACAACTGAGTGAGATAAACAGAAATTCCCCAAACTTCAGCAGCGAGCTGCTCAACACGATCAGACAACTGCCTAATCTCCATTGAAGAAAAAAAAATCCTCCTACAGCCCCAGAGTAAAAGAGGAAAAAATATTTAAAAAATTCTGACAAACTCTTTTTTTTTTACTATTTTTTCCTTCTTTTGAGTACCATAGAATTTACAGTTGGGCCGGTGATTCTGTTATGATTTGTTAGCCGAGGAGGACTGTAGCCAAAATAGCCAAGGCAACCAGATACCCAGAGAGGTTGGTAACTAGCGGATTGCAGACCCCTAAACTGACCGCACAACTAGAAGTAGCCGTGGGACATACCTACGATGACCTAGAAGCCTCAACACAGCTGGAGATTTAACTAAGCCTAAAGAGAGAAAGGGGAAAGCTAACTGCCCCGGAGTAGCACCCCAAAAGAATAGGTAGCCCCCACACATATATGGGCGGTGAAACAAGATGAAATACAAACACAGGCAGAAAATAGAGCAAGCAAACGCT
This sequence comes from Oophaga sylvatica, assembly GCA_033576555.1. NCBI lineage: Eukaryota > Metazoa > Chordata > Amphibia > Anura > Dendrobatidae > Oophaga > Oophaga sylvatica. The sequence continues at coordinate 143,386,943 of JARQOD010000002.1, forward strand.
GGGGTCCAAAATTGTCTAGATAGAACTGGACAGGAAAGAATACTGTCTGCAATCCAGCAAAAACCCTAAGAAAAATTCCAACACGTCTGATTTCCAAAAATACTGAGACCACACGATCTCTCCTCTGATAGATCAGAAATCTAGTGTGAACTGGTAGCTAACCAGCAGATACTGAAATAACAGGGACTGAACACATAAACAGTGGTAAATGAGAAACAGAGACCAGTGCAGGCCCCTGCCAGGGAACCTGGCTGACCTCACTCAGAAGGGCAGAAAACAAAAGGACAAAAGGAAATCTAAAGCCACAGAAACAAGCAGCAAATAACTTATCTGAAAGTTGCAGGAAAAAGCAGGAAGCAAGCTGACTTCCAAATGGAACCAGGAAGAACAAATCACCGGCGATGATCATGGGAAGGTTGCTCATTTATATCTCCCCAGTCAGAGCCACCTGATTGCCAATCATTGCCCCCAGCTGCCAGACTTGTGTTAGCCAAAGCAGCTTCATTACTATCAGCAGGCACCAGGGGAGCCCAAACTCAGAAGTCAGATCTAGAGCGTTCACAACAAATATCAGCTGGCACGGCAATACCACTACGACAAATGTGTGTTTTTTTTTCTTTTTTGGGGGGTAAATACTGCTGTATATAAGTACAGTGACACCCAGGACAAAAAAAGAAAACTGCCGTAAACTGGCCAAACTTTGAGCGTGCACAGATATCAGCTGCCACAGAGATACCAGTATGACAAATATGTGCACTGTTTTTTTGGGGGGGCTAACTTTATGCCCCCTCTTCTTCAAGCCCGCTAGGATAATCTGCAGAAGAAGTATAGGACCACACACAGTCCAGGCCATCACGACATCCGTAGGGTAGAATGAGATAGGCGTGATATCAGGAATCCTGGAATGCCAAGTCTCTGTGTGCCCGACGAGGTCAGCTCCCACCATTGAAGATATGACAATATGGAGCTCTTCCTCCTGGTTGGTGGAAAGCAGAGACTGGAAAGCTTCCAGTTTGACATATACATCAACCGGCCACCAGGAAACTGAAGGCACTCTCATTGGGTCCAACCTCTATCCGTTGAGAGAAGATGCAACAATCTGAACCCCCTTCTCCTGGTTGGAGGAAAGCAGAGACACAAAAGCCTCCATTCCGTCATCTTTATCAGCCGGCCACATAGGAATTGACGGTGCCTTCACAGGGGCCATCTTCTGCCCGTGATCCAGAGAAAAACATTCAAGCGGCAGGGATGTTCCTGGGAACTGATCACCGGTATAGTCGTTGGAGACATGTGGAGAGAACGCCACCGCTTCCCCTTTTTTGGAAACATAGGCACACCTTGACTCGAAGACTAGCAGACCAGATGAAGAAGAAGATGACACTGCTGACAGACATTGACGCATGGGAACTAGACAACTCTCGCCCTTGGGTTGTTCCAAACAAAACTGCTGTGAATACTCTGGGGGCGACTTTGAGCTGGGGCTCCCCCGGTGGTTTCTAAAAGGTAAAAGAACTGATTGCTGAATTTGGGCCCTTTAGCTGGCTTGAAGGTCTGATATAAGTGACCTGAACTCCCTTCAGCCTTGCCCGTAATCAATTGTTCTTCCTGGTCTTGCTTGGAGCTCAGCTTGCATTCCTGCTCTCATTTCATTCATTCTGGGTTTTTTTCCTCTGGTTGGATTTTCCTTGCTTGTTTGCTGCTTAGCAGTAGACTTCAGCCTGGGGCCCCCTTTTTGGGGGCCCGGCGCTGCAATTGTGCCCGTTTGTGTTTGCACTTTTGCTCTGTTCCTATGTCACTTTTTATTTGCTGAATTGCTGTGTGTTACACCAGAGCTCTGATTTAGGTGGTAGAGATCGAGTGATCTCAGGTTTTTTTGTTAATCAAAGTTTGGTTTTTTGTCAG